>PVIA01002878.1:0-190297 GCA_004024845.1 Tonatia bakeri | reverse complement strand
TTCTCTTAAAAAATAAATTAAAAACAACTCAGGGTATAAAAACAGGTTGTCAAACAGTCCTCATTACCCAATACAATGTGCTTAATGTTTGTGAGCTAGTGCTGCAGTTTGGCAGCTCTCGCCTCGTCTGTGTCCTTGCCTTTTCGTTGTGGTCAGCCCTCCGAGACCAAGCTCAGAGAAGCCGAGTGTGGGTAGCTGGCGGCCTGGGGTCCCGGCTTTGACTGCTGTCCCTTCTCCTTCTCCTGTCACTTATCCCTGAGTCTCAGTTCTGGCTCCTCACTTCCCTGGTTTCATACTTCAGATCCTGTTACCCACCTGGGTTCCCTGTACTCATCTTGATTATTTTTGTTTTTATATAAAATTATACTATTAATATTCATTTTGGCAGAGAAAATTAGAACCTACAGATAAGCATAAAGGAGAATATTGAAATTACCCATACTTCTATCACTATTAATATTCTTACATCCTATTTTGTAAAATACACATAAATGCACACATATATTCTCTCTAAATAGGCTCATATAGTGATAATAATATAATAAGATGTGGCATTTGTGCAGGTATCAAGTTAGTTAATCCTGAAAATGTGCCATGAGGGGGACACTTATTATGCTCATTTTACAGTGATGGCACTCAGGCTCAGGGAGTGGCTGCTCTGCCTAGTGCCACCCAGCTGGGAAAGGGCGGAGCAAGGGTTGGAACAGCGAGGCTCCAGAACCTGTGATACTAACCTCGATGCTAGATTCCACAAAGCATCGTTTCATTGCCTGCTGCTTTCCACCTAAAATATGTGACTGACATGTTTCTATGTCAAAACCTACATTCTCCTTCGAGGCATTTTTCATGTGTCCAATCTTAAGTACAATGATTCAGTGAATATCTTTAACGCTCATTGCAGGACCCATCTTGAATTAGGCACTCAATGTTTTCTTGTTTTCATGACTCCTTTGGTCATCTGTCCTTCTGCTTCTTAGTCTCATCACCTTCTTCCTCCCCACCCCTATCCTCACCACTGACTTCTACATACACACACACCCGGTCCATTCCTTTGTTGGAAAATCCATAATATTCCTAGCTACATACCTCCTCTGACAGTTGCCAAAAGGAGACAACTATGAATTTTGAGCAGAAGGCTTGAAGCAGTTTCCAGAGGAGGTGACCAAATGACTAATTCTCATGTACTTGTCCTGTTTTCAGTGGGTATCATATGTGATGGCGCAACAGGCTGGGTCACCCAGAAGTCAGGGCCATGAGGCCAACATTTGAAGGGAAATAGCAGTGGGGTAACTAAACTTACTGATTTGCCCAGGACTGATAATTTTTTTAAAGATTTTATTTATTTATTTTTAGAGAGAGAGGAAGGCAGAGAGAAAGAGACAGAGGAAAACTTGAATGTGTGATGGAAACATCAGTTGTTGTCTTTTGCACATGCCCTAACTGGGGACCATGCCCTCAACCCAGGCATGTACCCTGACCAGGAATCAAACCGGCGACATTTGACTTTGTGGGACAATGTCCAACCCACTGAGCATGCTGGTCATGGCCCAGGACTGAGTTTTCAATGCTAAAACCAGGAAAGCCTCAGGAAAATGAAGACAAGTTTTTCACCCTAAATAGCACCGAACAATACAGACAAACTCATTGCCCTCAGAGAGCTCACATCCTAGAGAAGAGAGATGATAAACTAATAAAGGAATAAAGGATGTGATGGCAGGTGGATGAGTGTAATGGAGAAGATAAGGCAGAGTAAGAGGGTGGAAAAGGACTGTAGTGCTAGGGTTTAGGGGCATGATCTACATTAGAATGAGTAGTCAGGGAAGGCCTTTGATCAGTTTTCTTTTAAGCAGAGGCAAGAATGCAAGGAGGGAGAGTCCTGTGGCTACCCAGGAGAAATCTTTCAGGGCAAAGTACAGTTCACAGTTCAAGCGTGGGAGGGGACAAAGTACGGGCGATGGGTTCAGAGAGGAGGCCAGGAGCCAGATCCCACAAGGTTTTGTGGGTCGTGGGTTGTCCCTTGGATTTCACTCCAAGACAGAAGCTTTGGGGAAAGAAGTGGTGTCATCTGATATAGGTCTTACAAGGACTGCTCTGGCTGCTGTGCAGGAACCGAGTGTGGGGAGGACAGGGTGGAACTGAAAGACCAATTAGGAGGCTATTGCAGTAACCCAAGAGAAGGACAAAATATGTATCAGAAAGTGCAGAAGACTCAGACAAGCTGAGGCTTAACATAACCCCCATTATCACTAGTGCAAATTACTTAATTTCTGTTAGCCTTTAATCTTCTTATCTAGGAGGTGGAGATAAATGCAACAAAATGTACAAAAGTGCCTACAGTTCCATTATGAGAGTACTAGAATGCCATAGGAATTAAAACATTCAATTGCTAATCTGATTCAAGGCCAGTGACAAGCCACACAAAAAAATCCGAGTGATTATTCAGACAGAAATGCGTATTTCCCATGCATTGGTTGCATTTCTCTGGTTCTGTTAGTGTATGCTGTGCTTTTCTTATTGCAATCAAACTATTAACAATTCCCTAAATATACTTAGTTTTGTGATACTGTATCTCTGCTCCTATGTTTTCCTCGACTCAGGAATGCCAGTTCCCCTCATTCTCAGTCCTTCCCACTTGGCCTAACCCTAACTCACCTACTGTGAGGACGCTTCTCTAGGTCTTTGACTCCAGCAGAGTCAATTGCTGCTTTCTCATCCTTTTTTTAGGACTGTGTGTTTAGTTCTTACTCTGTTACACGCTCCAGCCTTTATTATTGTGTTTTATGTGTCTATTTTTCTAATAAGAAAATTAGACAAAATAAAGGGCAGGGACAGTGTTTACTTCATCTTGGATCTTACATGGGCATGCTACTCACTGCATAGCTCAGTCCCTGACACAGAGCAAGAGCTTAAGAAATTTCTAATGAATTAGACTTGAAACAATTGTGTTTATAATTTGGTTCCTGATATACTACCAAGGGAAGTAGGAACAGCATGTTACAGGGGGTGTGAAGTCAGATGCCTGAGAACACAACTCAGGTCTTGCATTGACTAACTCAGTGATCTTGCCTAACTCAGTCCATCTGCCTGCATCTGTGTTCTCATCTTTAAGCAGCCTATCAGTCATCTTCTGCTGCCTAGCACATGACCCCGAAACTTAGTATTAAACAGCAATCATTTATTATTTACATAGTTCCTGAGGGTCAGTTGAGCTGGGTGGCTCTGACTTAGGGTCTCTCAGGTTGCAGGAAAGATGTCAGCTGGGTCTGTCATCGCCTGAAAGCTTACCTAGGCTGAAGGATCTTCTTCCAGCCTCACTCCCAAGGTTGCTGGCAGGAGGTTTGAGTTCTTCTCCACGTGGTCATGTGCATAGGGCTGCCCTGGAGGTGGAAGCTGGCTTCCCCCGTAGCTGGTAATCTGAGAGAGAGACAGAGAAGGAGGCTCAAGGTTTTTTTTGTTGTTGGTGGTGGTGGTTGGTTAGTTTTTAGAGAGAGGGGAAGGGAGGGAGAGAGTGTGGGAGAGAAATACTGAAGTGAGAGAGAAACATCAATCAGTTGCCTCTAGCATGCATGCCAAATGGGGACCCAATCTGCAGCCCAGGCGTATGCCCTGATGGGGAATCAAACTGGTGACAATTTGCTTTGTGGTTGATACCCAACCAACTGAGCCACACCAGTCAGGGCACTGCTGAGTTTTTATAACCTAATCTCAGAAGTGACATAACTAGTTCTTCTGTCACATCCTCTTGTCACACAGAACAACCCTGATACACTATGGGAGAGGATTAGATGGGAACATGAACACTAGAAGGCAGGCATCACTGGGGGTCATCCTAGATGGTAGCTGCCACACATAGGGTTAAGATTTAGCCTACAGCTGTTTAGATTGAAAGTCTGGGTGTTCTTAGCTTAAGGGACTCCAACGGGCTCCCTAGATAAACCCAGGGTCTCTGGACAGGGATGCAAAGTTCTCTAGGACCTAATTCCTGTCTGTTTTCCAAAATACAGCCCCCTCTTGCCTCCATCATTCTTTAAGCTTCAACTGTCCAACTCTGGCCTTTTGGCTTTTGTCCATGAGGTTCCCTCTGCTTGGAACACCCTTAGTTCACTGTGCTTGTCCACCTAGTAAGCTCTCTGTGCTTTCAACCATGCTGACATCTCACCTCCTGCTGAGGGCTGCTTCCCTCACACCACCAGGTAATGTTGTGGAGGCATAACCCACTGTGGGACCTGGCAACAGGCTGTTCTGCGCACTGTCTCAGAATAAACCACCCCTTCTGAGCATGCAGAACAAGAAGGATTTCCTTTGGGATTTGACTTGGATTTAAGACCTGGCTCTGGTCTGTACTGAGTGACTTCAGGAAGAAGGAAAAGAACTAGTATTTATTAAATACCCATAGAGCTAGCCGCCACCTGGAACACTTTCTCAGACATTGTCTTATTTATAGTCACATACATGATTCCATTGGGGAAAGTGATTACATCTCTGTGTATCTCAGTTAACTCATTAGAAATATGAGAATATTTGCCAAATATGTCCTGGACACTTCCACTCACCTGTGCCTTGCACACAACCTCCCCTGCCCTGGCATACTGTCTGTTCATCCTGTGTGCTCACTCTTCCACATCCTCCTGGGATCTCATCTCACTTCTACCCTTCAGGAACTGGGTGACCTTAGGTAAGTCACTTAACTTGTCTGAGGCCACAAAAAAGCAGTATCTACACACCATCACTGGTTCAATGAGCTGTGGTTGTCAGAGGTACCTAGAGGGTATCTGGCACCTCAAAGGAGCCCAGAAGTGCGGATTCTGCTTTCTTCTTTCAGGCCCGAAGCAAACATAGACCCAAACACCACCCCACCCCATCCACCCAAAGTCTATTCTATGACATCGTCCTCCCCTCATCAAGGTGTCCATTGTAAAAAATGCAACCGTGTGTCTCATTACTAAAAGTACCGCTGAGAGAAGAAGGGCAGGCATCAGGCCCTACAATCCTGAACCGTGTTACAATGACATTACCAACGGGAAAAATAAAATCTGCCTGAGTGGATTAAAAAAAAGTCCATCAGCCAGGACTTGGCACATAGCAGATGTTCAAGAAACATTTTCAGCTCTTTCTGGAACACACGCATCCCACTCTTTCTTGACCACAGTTGGGGCCACCAAGTTTTCACAGCTACCACTAGGGCCACCTAAATGTGCCATCAGTTTATTGGGGCACAACCTCACTGACTAGGCTCTGAGCTGGAGAAGTAATCAGGCTTGGGTTTGTGTCAGCTGTCGTCTTTCCTGCCTGCGGAAGCGCCAGGCTCCCCGTCAGTGTGCCCGGATGTGCCGCAAAGGTGGGCCACCTTCTCATTGCTCACCTCATGTAGCGTCATTATTTCTGTACAGGTCGGAGGTGACCTTTGGCCTTTTTAAATTACATTTATTTTTATTGTCTTCTGTATTCCTATCGTATTTTTAATTATCCATTCATTCATTTAGAAGTAGATTTCCCTCCTTTGGCAGGAAAAAAAAAACCAAGTAATTTTACAAAGTAGCTCAAAGGTTCCTATTTCAATCAGAATCATTTAATTCAGCATTCTGTCCTCTGGTTTCTCAGAGAATTTATGGAAAAAAGGTAATTTCTTAGTTAACAAAAGATACCCACTCTACTCCTTTCGTTGTCAGTTATACACACAGTGACTCAAAATAATTTGAAATCATATATTATTATTTTTGCCACAGCTTTGAATAGTAGCAGGAAATAGTCTTTATGAAATAAGTGCTTGAATCAGCTACTTTATTCTTTCAGTATTACAATTGAGTCCCCTACTTCAAATCTAGAAAACCAGCCCCCTCCTGTTTTAGATGTGGTTATTTTTAGAGCTTTGCAGTGATTTTTATTCATTTGTTTGTTTTTTCAATTCATCTAATCATCCAAGGCAACAATGGGGTGGTAAAATGTTCATTCTAAAATACTTTTTGAAGAGACTCAGTATTCTGGTCATTAATGAGACACAGTCAGTCTTTACAGACTGAGCCGATACAGACTTCCCAATGACTACCCCCAAGAAAGCAGATGCTTCCCTGGAACCTTTGCAAACAGTTTAGCTGCGGTCTGAGGACCAACCTGGGGGGAGGGGCTTTGGGAGGCTTCAAAGGAAGGCATGTGTTACAATTGAAATGCTAAGACTGCAATTTCAAAGCAAGACCTTAGCAAAGGCATTGCCCCCTTGTTCCCAGCTTTATCCCAAGCAAGCAGCTGATTACCTGCAGGTGAGGGAGGCTAGCTCCTTAGGTCTTTGTGATGGAAGGATTGTGGGCCCAAAGGGAGGGTGGGCCCAAATGAATCCCATTGTCTTAGTGAAGGCGAAACTTCTATTGTTTTGCTGGTTTGCCCCACTCCTTTAGATGGGCAATGGGAGGTCTGGGAGGGGAAGTTACACTCTGCAGTCATTCAGTGGCAGGGGGTCTTCTGCCCCTTCCCTGGTGTTCTGGGCACTGAAGAGACTGCTCTCTGTCCTCGAGTAATGAGCAATGAGACTTGAGCTGAAGTCAGAGGAGGTGGCTGAGAGTACATGCAGCCTTAAGTTCTCATTTCCATAGACTCTTTCTTATCTGCCACTTGCATTTCTTCAGAATAAAAGGGGTGATGAGGCTAATGGAGTCCTGGGGACTGAGAGAGCCTGGTCCTAAATGCTGGGCAAAGACTTCAGGGGGGTGGAGTGAGGAATGCTGGCTTCTTAGCAAAGGTACAGGCGGCCAAAAAGTAAGCAGCACAAAAGCCGAAGGTGGAAACAGCAGACAAGCCAGGACAGAAAAGCCATTGCCTAAGTGTTTACTCTTAAATGGTGGAATGTGATCCCCTCATTCAGTCACACTCCTTAAGTCATGACTATAGGCCTGGGGATGTGAGAGATGTGGTGACAAAGAAGGTACCTTCAGTCTCATGAAGGAGACAGAGAAGTACATGGAAAACTGAAGGTACATGATAAAGGCTAGGGTAGAGAAATGGTTTCCATCCTTGGCTGCACTTGACAATCACCTGGAAACTTTGAGAGAGAGAGAAAAAAAAAAAAACAGCCTGAATTCTACCTAGACTAATTGAATCCAACTCTTAAAGCTGGGAAGTTATACATTTTTTCCAGCCTCCCCAAGTAATTCTGACACACAGTGAGGACTGGGCTTCATTCACTGTTACAGAGGGAAGTGCAGGATGAGCACAAACATTGAATAACCTGGAGAGCATCATTGACACAGATTCTAGGACCCCATAGACCTACTAAGTCAGAACTGCCATGGAGACCTGATATCTCACCTTTGGAAAAGCTTCTGGGGTGGTTCAGATTGTAAGGTAGGACAGATAACAAACCGAGGCAGGGAGGAGGGGGAGGGAGGCACGTCCCACCCACTATCTCAGCAATCCTGAGCCTGGTCCAATAATATTGTCAGGTGTTCCAGCATCGAAAGAAACACTGTGACAGCCCAGGAGGAAGGGGGTCCTTGAAATTCTGTATGTATCTTTCCCACTAGCTGGGAAAGAAAGACTTTGAAACTGTGTATTCAAAGTCCCAAGGCCTAAAAGGGGGAAGAGGAGGGAGTTCATGGTGCCCAAAGAAGCCCATAAAACAACTTAGGTTAATTACCTTCCTCTGGTCACTATCTGTTTTAGAAGAGGGTCCCTAGTGTTTACAGAAAGTGCCCATAAATAACTTTGGGTAACCGCCTCAACTTTAATTAATTACCTCCTGTTACATTTCTGTTTTACAACAAGATGAACAAATGTGGTCTGGAACAAGATAAGAATTCTAGGCTAACAGACCCCAGCACATACTTACATGTAGGTAGTCATGTCAGCCCAGGGGAAGCTGACACCAACTTTACCCACGGATCAATACGGAACTCCCTCACCACCATCCTGCCAACTATGTAAGTCCTGAGACTGGATGCTTTTGCTGCCCTAGCTCTTCCTGCCCTTGGCTTGCCCTGCCCTGAGCCTGTGCCTTTCAACCCCACCCCCTCCAGGCCCAGTCTCTTCCAAGAGACTGTATCACTAATAAGCTCTGCCTACTTACTGATAGACTTGCTGATGTGGAATTCTTTGCTGAGTCGGCAGAAGAGCCGAGTTTCTCCCATAACCAGATGACCAGGTATGTCGGTTTGGGAAATCCCTCCGTGAGAGCAGCTCTATAAATAGAAACGTAATGTGAGCCATACATGTAATTCTACAGGATCCAATAGTCACTTTTTAAAAAGAAATAAAGAAATTATTTTAATAATTATTTTAATAAATCTAAAATACTATCTTTTCCAAAAAAAATTATTGCTTAGCTATTTTATAGTAGCTGTGTTTTCATACTCAGTCTTTGAAATCTAATGTGTATTTGACACTTACAGGTCCAGATCACACTGCCCACTTGCCAAAGGCAGGACTATATGTGGTTCATCTTTGCCTCGCCAACGCCTAGGGCCAAGCCTGGGCTGGCTCTCTGCATTCCAAACAATGGGAACCCAGTGCACAGAGGCATGGGTAGAACAATGTGATGGTGGAGTGTGGGATGGGTGGGGGGAGGGAATGAGTAGACAGGGAGAGGAAAGTGGTACAGGAAATGAGGCTAGGGAGGGAGGCAGAGCCCCACCCCAGAAGGGGAGGCCTTTCAGGATACCCTTGGGTCTCCTCAACTCTGGTCAACAGCTTTTCTCACGTTCTCTGGCTAGATAGTTTTTCTGTCTCATGAACTGATCAGCTGAGGTTTAAGAGTAAGTGGGAAGGGTTTCAAACTCACTCCTTTACTTCTTCTTTTGGGAGATCAGAGCTCTAGGGCCTCCAGGACGTGGTGTTAGGTTTATTGACTTATTGAGTCATTCCTCAGGGCAGGGTGACTATGTGGGCTTCTTTTTGCTGGGAACCAGTGCCATATTAAGGGAAGACTGCTGACATTGAGAATCTGGTAAGCATATGCTTCTTCAGTTTAATTTCAACCTCAGATTTATTTTGTTAGGGTCCTTAGAAGCTTTACTGTAGGTACATTGGATATGTTTTATGACAGCAATAAAACTGATTTGAGTGATCCCATTTATTAGAATTCTTCTACAGATATCTGTCCTGCTCTCTGGCCCCTCTCAGGCTGACAAAATTTGTTATGGCTCGGTTGATGGATTTGTCACTGGCTCCCCGCAAGTTCAGGCACTAATGTTTCAATCTAGAGTCTTGGTGATGTGTTCATATTTTGTGATGCAGTGAGGCAGGGAACAACTAACGGCAGTGCTGGAGCCTGGCAGGAGAGTTTGAAGTAAGACCACAGCTAGAGTGGAGCTAGAGATTGGTGATCCAAGGAGGATGGGCCTAGTTGTTTGCAAAGAGAAGTTCAGTCTAGAAGGCAAATCTCAGAGCTGATGGAGCAGCTACTCCAGCTGCCAAGCCTTGCTGCAGAAGGCTCCTGATTGTTCAGAAGCACCAAAGGGGAGCTGGGTGAATCTCGAGTTTGCTCACTCCTAAGTCAAGTAGAGCGCACCCATTTTTGCCAGTTTTATCTTTTGAATTTTATCACGCGATTGCATTTAAAATGAGTCAAAGGGCTCCACTACACCAACAAAAGCTTGAAAAAGCACTCTGTAGAGAACGGGTAACGTTATAGCAAAGAGTTACCATTAAGAATTCCCAACATTCTAAGAGAATTCCCAAGGATTCTAAGAGTAGAATCCCATTGAGACAATAGGTTCTTCAGTGTGACTTCAGGCAGCCAGGTTGGTAGCACCAGGGATCGAGATCATTCATTAGTTCATGATTCAGTCATTCATTTGACAAATATTTATTTTTCACCTGTTATAACCTAGATAAAATACTAAATACTGGGAATACAGCTGTGAATAAAGTAGATATATGTTCCTTGCTCTCAGGTTATTTATATTAGTGAAGAGGAGAACAATAAACATGAACACAAATACATGAATAAATTAGAGTTATTATAGCCTGAGGTTGGGAATTAATGTAATGACAGGGAGGAGTGCTACTTTAGAAAGGGTGGTTAGGAAAGGCTTTGCTTAGAAAATGCCCTTCAGCTAAATCCTGAAGGATTTAAAGAAGTCAGCTACGCAGAGCTGGAGGAATGGCATTCCGGAAAGAAAACACAGTTGGTGCAACTACCTGCGATGGGGTCTTCGAGTATAGGATTGATCGAGATGACTGTGTGGCTGGAACAGAGTATTTGAGTAAGATGAGTGTGGAGCACAGAGAGGACACAGGTCACACAAGTGTTCTCTAAATACAATGAGAAGCCGTTGAGAAGTTTCAGAAAGGGATTCATGTTAAATCATTAATACTTTTCAAAGGCTGCTTCCTGCAGCTGATGGCATTAGGAAGAGAGCAAGGGCAAGCAAAGTCTTTTCCTAGCGACAGGTAGGCAGGTTACCAAGCCAGAGACTCTGGAGACAAGGAACACATCAGGATTCCCATTCTTAGAACCAGGGTCCCAGGTAAAGCACCAGAAGAAATCCCCACTGCCCCGACTGGCACACAGGGTGAACTCTCCATGACGAGCCAGGGCACCTGATGCCCATGGTCAAGTATGGCTGAGGCCACCTCAGGTCCCTATCTCAGGGCAGAACTGGTACGGTTGCCTAGAGTGGGGTTGAGATGACAGGTCAAGTGGTTTGAAACCCTGGACAGACAGGGTCTGCAAGGGGAGGAGGAGGCCAGCTCAGCTTTTGGAAAAGGCTGCTGCAACATGCTTTAATCCACCTTGAGAGTGACTCCATGCTGGCAGCCAACACAGACTCCCATCAAAGCCACTTTCCCCACAAATTGCATCCACATATTTGCAATTTGGTGTTTATTGATTTTCTCTGAAGGACCTCTTGTTGAGTTATTTAACTGCCACCATTGCAAAGGGCAGCAAGTAATTTTCAGTGCAGATCCACTTCTTCGGAGCAACTTCAATCCAGGCCAGTCAGGCCTATAATTTCATTTCAGAGCACTCCTGGATGATTATATTAGCCAAATCTGGGCATTATTGCAGAATGAATGGTTCAACCATGAGGACAGAGAGAGCATTAGATCTTCTTCATCTCAAAATAATACATCAAACAGGAGTGAAGTAAAAATGGAGTAGTACCAGAGAAATGGAAATAGACTTTATGTTTGTACCTTGAAGTAAGGGTATAGTGGCTGGTCTCCTCAATGTTTACAACAGAGTAGGCAACTTTGATTTTATGTTTGTATTCCTCAAATCCTTTGACAATTCTCGAAGAGGTTGTATGAAGCATTAGAATCATATCTGAAGCTGCATTTGGTCTATTGCTATTGTTGAAGACAATGGCCATTTCTTCACTCCTTGCTCCTTACCATATACAAATTTCAACCACCAGAAAACCTAGTGGGATGCCTATTCTTCCCCCACTTTAAAATTAGTAATGAGCAGTGTGTGTGTCGGTTACTGTACATGCATTCTTCTTCATTCTGGCTGCCAGGAAGTAGATAGCCAGATAGATAAGATACATAAATGATACATATGTTTTGAAACTCAGTCATGACAATCATATGACCCTTGCGTTTTGTATATATAACTATATATGATTTTTTTTACCTATTCTAAATATTTCTACTTCTGTTTTCTGTTTAAACTCACATATTCCTGGTCCCAATTATTTTTTTGAGATTTTACTTATTTATTTTTAGAGAGACGGGAAGGGAGGGAGAAAGAGAGAGAAGGAAACATTGATGTGAGAGAGAAACATCGATCAGTTGCCTCTTGCATGTGCCTTGACCAAGGACTGAACCCCCAACCCAGGCATGTGCCCTGACCAGGAATTGAACCAGCAACCTTTTGCTTTGTGGTATGATGCCCAACCAACTGAGCCACACCAGTCAGGGCTAGTCCCACTTATTTACCCTCATTCTGTTGTCTCATTACTACTGTAAATGTTTAAGTCATCCAAAAAATTTTTGGAAAGTAACAGGATGTAAATAACTAATAATTAAGCCTTCCTACCTTCATTCAAAAATACAGGGCCCAGCACAAATAACACCCCCTTTTTATTACAAAATCTTTTGTTACAAAGTCCTAAGCATGCAATTCTGTAACATAACAATATCACACTAAAGCACACCATGTGGCATCTTAGGTAAAGTGTTCAAGTTAAAACTATAAATTATTACACCTACTAATAAGTATTACCCTACCAACCACACTGAAGCATTTGTTACTTCTGTCAGACCCTGTGTCATGTGCGGTGCTGTAGATGCATAGGT
The DNA here is from genome assembly GCA_004024845.1 of Tonatia bakeri. Taxonomy (NCBI): domain Eukaryota; kingdom Metazoa; phylum Chordata; class Mammalia; order Chiroptera; family Phyllostomidae; genus Tonatia; species Tonatia bakeri. Next base: position 178,066 of record PVIA01002878.1, on the reverse strand, counting down.
TCTATGTAAGAATCCACCAATCCTGAATGAGAAAGATAGTGAACACTGAGGTTTCAACACAAGTCAGGAAAGTCTGACATCTGAAATACGATTTGGAGCATTGGAACCACCGTATAGATTGGACGGAGAAGGGAGGCTGTACACTGGCAAGATACAAATGTGTTAGGAGGGGAGGCAGTGTGATGATATGTATCATATATTATATGAGGGGGACACCCCCAAAACAGAATTTATTTATGAAAATTGTGTATTTATTCTTCCATGTTTAAAGGTGACTGAAGTGCTCCCCACGTGATGCAATACACCTATGGAGACATTTTTCCCACTGCTCAAAACAGTTTTTGAACTCATCGATTTTGATGACTTTTAGTGCTTCTGCCGTTTTTAGTTTCACCTCATCCACCTCAGCAAAACATTTCCCTTTAAGGCCTATTTTCATCCTGGGAAACAAAAAAAGTCACTCGGGGTGAAATGGGGTGAATAGGGAGGGTGGTGCACGGGAGTCATGCTCTTCTTGGTCAAACTCTGCTGAACACTCAGCACAGTATGCGCAGGTGTGCTCAAGAATCGCCCAGCAAGGAATGAGCAGATGTGTCGAAAGAGTCTTCAATAAAAAGTTCACTGCAGCCAAACACAGACTCTCACAAGGCCAGCTAATACACTGATAGAAATTGGGTCCCAGAGCACTCAGCTAGCAGGGGAAGGGTGTCCTCCAAGGGCCCACCCTCCAGACAGTAATTCCAGTTGTTCTTGCGTCCCCTCATGTATTCTGGGAAAATACTGTGATCTGGGGCAAAAGCATTTTGATGTCATAAAAGATAACTCGACCTCAGGAGCCAGACAGCCTGGGTTAGCACCTCAGCTCTGTCCCTTATAAACCGTATATACATTTTTGACAAGTTATTGGATATCTTAGGGTCTCTGCTTCCATATCTTTCAAACAGGGACAATGGCAGATATTGCCTTGTGGTCTTATGAGGATAAAATGAATTAATAATATACATAAAGTGGTAACTGCAATGAGTGCTGCATAGTAAATAGTCAACAAATCTTTACTGCTATTACTGTTGTTATTATACTTTTGCTAGGCAGCATATATATGTTAACTTATTTTTCCTCCACAAATATATGAGGAGGACATTTTTATTCCCTCACTAAAATGAGTGTCAGAGAAATTAAGTGAGTTGCCCAAGCGTCGGAGTCAGGAAGCCAGAGCCCACCACAGATAGATCTGTTTGAGTCCGAAGGCTGTACTGCCCGCCGCCCCCCACCCACCCCCGAAAAACCCAACACAGCCAAGAAGATCAGGTAAACACAGAACTCTTACTGACACAGGCCACAGACTAGAGAGAAACAAGTTATGGTAGTGATTCATTCCTTCAAAAATATCTGTGAGTGCTTTATTTTGGGCCATTCATATGCCAAACAAAAATAGGCTTCTTTGTAGGCTCTGCCCTCAAGTGACCTCTGCACAAATGGGAAAGATAGATAACCTGAAGTAGAGTGTGGAAATGCCAGGTCAGGGTGTATACAATTACAAGAGAAAGGGCATCTAACCCAATCTACTGGAGCTGGAATCCGGAAGAAAGACTATTAGTCCAAAATATTTTCTACTATCCTACCAGCCTTTCTTTAGAGACGTTGTGACTGTAGAACATAATTCTTCCCCTTTAAGAATCCCCACCCCCACACCACTATCACTTCTCCTCCCCATCCTCTCCGCAGCCCAGAGAAGCAAACTTAACTGCTTAAGGGAAATGATACCCGAACCCCTACTGATACTCAGTTTAAACCTAGATGGCTCACAAAAACCTGACTCTTTAATTATTAGGAATTTTGCAAGCCTGTTGTCAAAGTCATTGTTAAAAACTAAATTACGTGAAACCATAAACCATATAAATCATATTAAAAACAAAGGCAACTGATACAATGCATTGCTTCCTGGTTATTCTACATTTTACTACTGTCTCTGTACTTGCAGTTGTTTCTCTATTGGATGCTTCTGATTGGAAATCGCATAAACGGTGTGCTACTGCACATCCCTTCCCAGCTCCACATTTCATGGCAGCAAGTTGATAACATGGGATCAGTCATCCTGGGATTATTTACACCACAGAAATAAGCGAATGTTACAAATCAGAGGTTTGCTTTTCCTTACAGAGCCAGTTGTCATCACAGGTCGTCACCCTACGTCTTCCTCCCTGCAGTTGCCTCCCCTGGCCCTCCACTTCCCTGAACACCCATTTCATTTCTTTCTCCTTCAGTTTGTTTACTCCATGCCACCTCAGCTCCTGGGTGGTCCATACTTGGTATTTCAACCCTCTGTTTCCCTGATCTTATCCCTCTTCCTTCCTCACATAGAATTTCTTTGGCCTAAAACATTTCTGCCTAGTCTTGGTTTTTGATATGCCAATTTATAAGCTTCCTTTGATTTAAGGAGGTCTCTCATCACCTAACTTACTAGATTTGAGGACTGATTTGACAATATTGGCTGACTGCATTGATGGTATGGATATAAAGTGATACAAATCAGCGAAAGGTCCCCTGGTCATCAAGAAACAATAGGAGCCTACACTTGAACCTGGGCCCTGGGCCCTGTCTCTGCTGTTTCCTGTTAGTAAGGCACTCTCCAGGGCACTATTTAGTGCTTTTTAATGCCTTCCTTGAATTATTTAATTAGATTGCAGCACACTAAAATTTGAAAAGAATTCAAGCACAAGCTGCCAGGCTCTCTCTTAATGAACATTCTGTATGTTATTGGTTGCCAAGAAAGTCATTCATTGGGTAGAAATCAGGAGGTTGAATGAAGAAATAAAAATAGATATTTTTCTTGTGTTATTCACGATACAACTGCTAGTTTCCACAAGTAATATTTCTGTCTCTATTCCATCGTGTGTGGACTATTTTCCAAAGTGTAGACAAGGTTAACTGCATGGCTATCCACAAATACCATATTTAATTTCTTGCTATTACATTCTGTCTTATGTTAAAGAGTGGAAGATCCTACTGGGTTCTGTTACAAGCTAAATTTTCACAAATCCTTACCCTTAAACATACAGATGGCATACGTCTGTTTATAAAATCCATACTGGTTCACGTGCCCAAAATGATGATATACAGAATGGATCCAAATGGTCCCTTATATGTCACAATTTGCATAATGTAACATGGGGAGAGTAGGAAAAAAGGAACACAGACTCCCAAGCTCCTCCTATAGTACATAAGAAAGCTGAAACCCAGAGAGGCAGGCATACCAAATGTTGCAAAATCAGTTTCTTTGAAAGCAAATTTTAATAGTAATAACTTTAGTTTTGTAGGACTCAAGGCAGTGTTGCTTTCCTAGAAACTGTACCAAATAATTTGTTCTTATTCTATTATTGTATGTATCTCATAGTATAATATCATAGGTTTATTCTGGATTCTCTACTTGTTTATGAAAACTTTAATGACAAGTGACTATGTTGATTACTCTCTGCTTCCCTAGCACCTGACATAGGGCATGGCATAAAATAGATGTATACACTTGTATGCTGAGTAAGTATCTAATAAGTGTGTACTGAATGAATAGATAGTTATGTATCTATTTCCTAGAAAGTTACATGGGAAAATACAGCTAGAGATACCCAAATATTAATCTACAGAAATATTTTCATCTCTCAGTGAATGAACAATAAAGAAGAGTGAGAATTATAGTCACAAAAGCAGCTTAGGATTCTTTATTTGGTGATTTGATTTTACAGTGGACTAGGACAAACTTTCGTAGTCTGTCGGTCTGTGTTTGGTATTAACCACATGCATATTTAAGATTGTTGTATCTTCTTGATGGATTGAACTATGTTATTATTATTATGAGATGTCTGTCTCTGGCAATACTGTTGGTCTTAAGGTCTACTTTTTCAGATAGTAATATAGTTCACACCAAATGTCTTATGTTTAGTGTTTGCATTGTATGTCTTTATTCTTTCTATTTCTACTGTGTCATTATATATAAACTGCATTTTTTTGTAAATGCCATTTGCTTAGGTCTTGACTCATTATCCAGTCAGACAATCTTTGTTTTTTACAGGGTGTTTAGTCTAATTATATTTAACATAATTAAGGTAGAGTTGGATTTAAATCCGTTAGGTTGGTATTTGTTTTTTATCATTCTCTCTATTCTTGTTCCTCTATTTCACCTATGCTAACTTTTTTATTTTCTTTTTTTGGTTAGCCAAGTACTCTTACCAAAAAGGTCCCCTAGTCATCAAGAAACAATAAGAGTCTAGATTTGAACCTGGCCCCAGGTCCCTGTCTTTGGTATTCCTCATTACCAAGGCACTTTCCATGGTACTCTTCTATTGATTTTGGCTATACTTTTTTGTTAATTTTTAAAGCTTGTTGTAGAAATTAGTTAGGCACCTTGATTTATTACATTCTCCTCTTAAATAACATTATGTTATTTATATGACACTACTTTGTGAATAATGTAAGAACTTAACGAGTTTGTAATTCTCTTCACTCCCCTTGTCCTTTGTGCTCTATTGTTTACATTTTATTTCTCTATAGGTTATAGACCCTACAATATGCTCTCATTATTTTTCATGTAAGATGTCAATAGTCCTTTAAAGAAGTATGTGTGCATTTTTAAAATATGTCATCTATCTGGTAGTAGTCCCCTTTAGCCTGAAAAACTCTCTTTAGCATTTCTTACAGTGTGATTTTGCTGGCAACAATAGTCTCCAGTTACATTTATCTTAAAATGGATTTATTTTGCTTTCATTTTTAATAGTTTTACTGAAGATAGAATTTTAGGTTAACAGTGGTTTTCTTTTTTTGTATTTGAGCACTTTAAAGTATTCTATTGTTTGATTTCCTATGGTTCCTTTGTGAGGTCTGCTGTTAATCTTATATATTTCCCTTGCACATGACATGACAAAGTTTTTGTTTATTTTCCCATCTGCTACTTTTAAAATTTTCTCTTTATCTGTTTTTCCAAAATTTAACTAAGATGTACCTAGGTGTAAATTTCTCAAGAACCAGTTTCTTTCTCTGTAAAAGATTCTGGAATCTCTTGCCTCGAATGAGGCAGGCATCCAGTTAATGATATTCTCAGAACAGTCAGGGAATGGGATTAGGGGTGATGTCTAACACTTTAGGATACCAATTTTACTTAGTCCCTTTGTTTCCAGTAAGGCTTCTCCCCCTGCTATCCTTTGTGCCTGATGTCCTCAAGTTTAGAACTTCTAGGGTGCAACTACTTTGCCAAAAGACCTTTATATCCTGCACAGGCAAGAGAGAAATAGTCACCTGAACACCCAGGATAAGAAAGGCTCTGTTTTTCAAGCTGGTCTGTATAGAGTCTTAGCCACATGTCTTTTCAGACTGGAGCCTCATGCTTGCGTTTCCTGGGACCACGACCTCCAAATCCAAGTTCTTTCTAGGGTGAGATTTCTAACTCTGGGGTTACTAGTCTGTCTTCACTTTGCAATCCCTTCTGTAGGCATTCAGGGTTCAGCTTCTGCCCTGTTATCTCATTTCCAATCTATGTTCCAAACACTTGAAGATATTCTCTGTTTTAGCCACTTCTTCCCCTACTGTTTTCTTTCTCTGTGTTTGTTTCTTTATCTGTACTATGTTATTTAGGGCTAGTGTTTGGGAAGGGAATGGAGATAAATGAACCCACTTTTGTCTACTAGTTTTACCTGAAAACCTTTACCAGACTGATTTTCTACAATGAAACTTTTACCCTTTTTTATTCCCATACGCCACATCCTCCAAAGCCTGCTCATAACTTTCAACGTGAGATGAATATGGTTGAGCTTAGAAGACAAAATACTTCATGATCAGATGCCTCATTGCCTCTCAAGATTTATCACCAATTGCCTACATAGATGAAGCCAGTGGGATTGTCTATTTGCCACTCTCTTTTGTGGAATTGTTCCTCTGTTCAATACTCCCAACAGCATGGTTGCAGGCAAGTCTGTATTTTCCCTAAAATTGACCTTGTTCCCCTGATCACCAATAACTGGTTTGAGCTGAGTCACTTAATTTATTCCCTAGACATTTTGAGAGCCTGCAAAACTTGGCTGTTGTGGCCATGCTGTGTATCTGTGGGTAAGCTTATCTGGAGAGACAGAAGTTTAGGCATTCCTAATGGGAGTATCGATTTTCTGGGTCTAGTTCAATTCTGAGTCCTGTCTCTGCTGTTGCCCTTTGCTCCCTGGGTCTCCAAGCACCCCTATAATAAACCCCTGCTTAGAACAGTGTGCAGCCCGTAGTTAGTACTCAGAAGGTGTCAGCTACTATTATTCATTCTCACCTCACTGAATGATTGTGATTTCTTCTAGTTTCTGGAAAACAGTTTTACATTTCATACCTGCATATCTTCCCAATGTCTTTTCCACCTGAATGTCCCTCTCCCCACCCCAGATGACTCATACATGTGCTAAACCTCAGCTCAAGGGCCTGTTCTAGGAAGCTTTGTTTGAATTTCCAACCCATTCAGACATGTTTTTCTGAGTGTGTTATCATAGCATTCATTACAAAAACTTGCCAAAATTATTAATTTACTCTCTTGTTTGATTGTGAGCTTCCAAGAAGAGGAGTTTTAGATACTTTGACCTTGTTTCTGCAATATATACAAAAATAAAATAAAAAAGAAAAAGAAAAACTAAGTTCATCAAGGGAATATACTGCTTGGTTTCAAATGGTAACAATAGAACAATATCTGATACACTTTCAAAACAATATTTTTTGTTCTCATTATTCCTTCCTATGTCAAAATTTACTTTAAAAACAAATTTTGAAGGTCATGCAGAGTTGTCCCTCCTTGGGTCCAATCTCTTTGGGACTCTCTGAGCTTCCTGGACTTCCTGGAAGTCTATTTCCCTTGCCAGACTGGGGAAGTTCTCCTTTATTATTTGTTCAAATAACTTTTCCACTTGATGTTTTTCCTCTTCCCCTTCTGGTACCCCTATAATTCGGATGTTGGAACGTTTAAAGATGTCCTGGAGATCCCTAAGCCTCTCCTCATTTTTTTGAATTCTTGTTTCTTCATTCTTTTCTGTCTGGTTGTTCCTTTCTTCCTTCTGGTCCACTCTATTGATTTGTAACCCAGTTTTCTTTCCATCACTATTGGTTCCCTGTGCATTTTCCTTCATTTCTTTTATCGTAGCCTGCATTTGTTCATCTAATTTATGACCAAAGTCAACCAATTCTGTGAGCATCCTGATCACCAGTGCTTTGAACTGTGCATCTGATAGGTTGGCTATCTCTCGGTAGCTTAAAAAAACTGGATCTGGTGCTTTTAATTCTGTTTGAGCCATCTATTTTATTTTATTTTTTTTTCCTTTGGTCTGGTTGTATGTTACGTATGAGGGGTGGAGCCTTAGGTGTTCACCAGGGTGGGGCACCCCAGTCGCTGGGTTTTGACGTTGTATGTGGGGGTGGAGTCTGGGAGGGAACAGTGGCACCTGCTCCACTCTTTCTAGGACTTCAGTCCCCTCTGCCACTTCCCACAAGCAGACTGGGCCCTTCTGGTGCTGGCTCCCGGGTGGGTAGGCTTGTGTACTTTCGTGGACTCTGTGGGTTTCTCTGAGGAGCCTCCTGTGAGGCTAAGAGAATCTCTCAGCCTCAACCCCTGCAGGTGTTTTCAGTTGGTGCTTTTAGGCTTTGTTTCCCGGCTCTGGGTCCCTGAGTTGTGCAGTCTGTGTCACTGCCTGTTTTTGCTTAGTTTGTCTGCGCGGGAATGTGTGGCTGCAGACAGCTAGCTGCCTTGCACCCCTCACTGGGTCTGCTCATTGCCTCCCACGCCCAGGGTCTGCCACTGATCTGTCAGCTGCCCCTGGGCACCTGGGGTCTGTCAACTGCTGTCTGCACCCTGCGCGCCCACATCTGCCAGCCACCGCTTTTTCCTGCCAGGACCCCTCGACCCCTCTCAATAGGCCTCCGACTCTGCCCCCCTTAGTGGTCTGGATGTATGGTAGTCAGACTTCCGTTCGATTCATTTCTCTCTGTTCTGGTTGTTTTTTGTTTCTCAATTTTTGTTGTCCTTAGTTTTGGTTGCGCGAGGAGGCACAGTGCGACATACCTATGTCTCCATCTTGTCCAGAAACGTAAGGAGAAAATCTTAAAAGCAGCAAGAGAAAAAGAGAGAGAGTTACCTACAAAGGAGTTCCCACAAGACTGTCAGCTGATTTCTCAAAAAGAACCTTATAGGCAAGAAGGGGCTGGAAAGAAGTATTCCAAGTCATGAAAGGCAAGGACCTACATCCAAGATTACTCTATCCAGCAAAGCTATCATTTAGAATGGAAGGGCATATAAAGTGCTTCCCAGATAAGGTCAAGTTAAAGAAGTTCATCATCACCAAACCCTTATTTTGTGAAATGTTAAAGGGACTTATTAAGAAAAAGAAGAAGATGAAAAACTATGAACAGTAACATGACAATAAACTCACAACTATCAACAACTGAACCTAAAAAACAAAATCTAAGCAAACAAGTAGAACAGGAACAGAATCACAGAAATGGACATCACATGGAAGGTCATCAGTGGGGAGGGGGAGAATGGGGAAAAAAGGTACAGAGAATAAGAGGCATTACTGGTAGGCACAAAATAGGCAGAGGGAGGTTAAGAATACTATAGGAAATGGAGAAGCCAAAAAACGTATGTATAACCCATAGACATGAACTAAGGGGTAGGGGGTGAATGCTGGAGAGTGGGGGAGTACAGGGTAGAGGGGGATAAACAGGAGAGAAAAAATTGGGACAATTATAATAGCATAATCAATAAATTATATTTTAAAAAAGATTTTAATGCAATTTATTTTTCCCTAATATTATAATAAATCTTACAAACTGCAGATTTTTTTTCAAATTCTCAGATCTGTCTAGAAAAAAGTACTGATAGGAACTTACAGAAGAAACATTTAACACCAAGGCCAAAGAAAGTAATTTGTTCTTTAACTTCTGGAACCACATCAAAATAGAAACTGGTTTATTAGTGGTGAACATGTGTAGAACATGTTCTACATGTGCCCATTGCCTTTGCTCCTTAAAAAAGTGCCCATTACCTTTGTTCCTTAAAAAAGATGAGACTCAGAGTTAGGAAGGAAGGGAACAAAAAAGAAAACTAACCTTCATTGGGGACATACTATACCTCAGTGATCATGCTAGTTTTTACCATATCTGCTTGTTTGAACCCTAACCAATCATCATGACAGGTGCTTTAAATGTATTGTTTATGCTTGCCCAAGAACATTTGTTAAATTGCCTTCAGAGAGACAGGAAGGGAGAGAAAGAAAGAGAGAGAAACATCAGTTGCTTGCCTTCTTGTATGTACCCCCACTGGGAATTGAACCCACAACCTGGGCATATGCCCTGACTAGGAACTGAACCCACCACCATTTGGTTTATGGGATGATACTCTAAGCAACTGAGCCACACTGGCCAAGGCATGACAGGTGCTTAAATCTAGGTGTTTACTCCAAGAAACTGAGACTCAAAGAAATTAAATAACTTAAAGTCCCACAGCTGGTTAGAAGAACAATCAGAATTCAACCTAAAGCCATGTTAGGTATAAGGCTTAGCCTTACCAACTATTACATATTAAAAAAAGTCTCCTTTGTAATAAGTAGTTATAACTGGATGATGAACATATGACTTATTCATAGTCTTCTCATAGTTTTCTTAATTGTCCCAGTTTTCTACAGGAGGCATATATTAATATTACAATAAAAATTACTCTTTTTTCAAATAAAAAAAGCAATTCTCTCAGATCAATAGAAGTGCCAGGGGATTACATTCCTTTGAACTGCTAAATGTTAATTATAAGTATCCTTATTTGTGATTAATGTGCAATAGGATACAGGACTCAGGCAATTTCCCCAAATCCTTACTGTTAGTTATCAAACAAGCCTCCTGGAGAATTGACTTCTCAGCATAGGTATCTGTTCTGTGCTTCCAGTTTCATGGTCCTGAAGTCCTATGGGGTCTTTGGCCAACCTTTTATATCCAGAGGATTCCTCCAATCCTCTGAGCTATAGTTTCTTCAGCTGCAAGTGGAGGACAAGATACCCACCTTGAAGCCTGTTTCAGGACTGGAAGAGATGACTATGGGTCCTGACACATGGAGGGACTCCACACAGTAACAGCAGAACAGCAGTGACAGATAGTTCAGTCAAATGCTTAGAAGGATGTATGGGACCCCATCACCTCATGCTAATCCTGACTCTGCTGCTCGTCATGCGGTCTTGAGAAAATGAATTTCCCTGTGCCTCAACTTCTTTATCTGTAAAGTGGAAATAAGTATTTATATGAGTAAAGTTGTTATGGGGAATAAAGGAATTAATTTAAGTAATTAATTCAGGCACCAAGAACAGTGTCTGGTACCTAATTTGCTGGCACTAGAAGTAATAGTAATGGAGTCATTATTTGGGGCCATTATAACAAGATCTACTGTAAGAATTTCAGAATAACTTCTTCCTTCAACTGAGCCCTGACTTCAGGCAGTTACTTCTCTGTGCCCCGCAGAGATAGTAGAAAATCGGACCTTTCATTCTAGTAGGAGAGAAATATACCAAAGAGATAAACAACAAACAAATAAATAAAACAGATGTTGTCCCCACTTTTCAGAAACGGAATGGATTCCCTCCAAACATTGGTTCAGACATTGAAACTGAGAATGCCACACATACACCAAAGTGGTCTGAAAAGGTTTATTACTCACATAAGGCTTTCTGGGGCAATTAGGGCATGCCTCCCAAACTGGTCTGAAATGACTTGAACAAGTCAGAAATGAGATTGATTTGTAGTTGTTATGGTGGCTAGGGGTAGGGACAGAATGAGGGTTCCCACACACAGGTAAAGTCTTATCTGGCCTAAGCCTCCCATGAACAACAAAGGCTTTCTTATCAGCTGGCCCAGGTGTGGAGCAGAAGAGAGGGAGGTGAGGCTGAAAAGCTGTCAGCAGCCAAACATGAAAAAGTACAATGGGACTCTATCACACTGGACAATTTCCGGTAGTTGTGGAAAAAGTGTCGGGAATTTGAAGGGGAAGATGGCATGAGGGTAGTTCTGTGTCAGCTGGAATGGCCAGATGAGACACCTCTGAAGAGGGTGTCTTTGAGTTGAGACCTGAATGAGAACATGGAAGGGAGAGGAAGTGACACGCAAAAGTCATCTAGGGAACCCTGATTTGAGTGTTGTCCTGTTGTCCCAATACACCAAGACTGAGGGTTCAAGACCTGGTTGGAGCACATACAAATATCAACCAATGAATGCATAAATACGCAGAACAGCAAAACTGTCTCTCTCCCCTCCCTCCCCACCCCCTTCCTCTCTCTCTAAAATCAATCAATAATTTTCTTTTTAATCATCAAGGGAAAAGTGAACTCAGATTTAAGTGAAAAGAAACAACAGTATAAGAGAACGGTGTGCAACTGCTGAGAATCAGTACAGGGTGAAGATGTGATGATGACGACAATAACAACTACTGTTAAGTTTAGCAGGGAGAAGATTCAGATAGCTATAGTTAGGTGTCTGAACCGCCGTTTCATGGAAGAGAGCAATTTGACTCTGTTCAGCTCCAGTGGCAACAAAGTTATGAGGAGTCAAATTTCTGTGCTCAATATCAGAAAGACTTTGTGGATAGTGAGAGCACCTTTGATAGGTAATGAGCTCCCTGTCACTAGTGGTATGCCAAGAATGCCACTACCAGAGAGGATTTCAGCCAAGAGATTGAATGAGCTGGACCAAGTGCTCTGTAATATCTTTAAGTCACTTCAGCTCTCAGAGTCTAATCTTCAGGGAAAGAGGCTCTGAATGAGGTAAATAGAACATTTCAGAGAGAATATGAAAATGCATGCCCTTTGCTGCTGTGGCTGTCATTGTCACTTCTACTGGCTAATGCTAACTTCTTTCTAAGTACAGGTCTCTGAATAGCTATGGGGATTTCTGTTTAAACACTACCGATTAAAGCCCTGCTCTAGTTAGTGGCTTATTTGCATGTCAAATTAGGGTTCAAAGAAATGCAAATATGGAAACTTATTTGCTCAGATAAATTTGCTTTAGTAACCTGGAGGAAACAGAAGGGTCTAAAACACTCAAACTGAAATTAGTGGGCTACTTTGGCCTCTCAGATCTTCTTTCCTTCACCTTTTTTGTCTATTCTCTGTTTCAATTAACTTATTTCAGCAAATATTTAGGGTAACTCCAGTGTGGGAGGTTCTGTAAATAGAAGCATAGGGAAGCACTTAAGTCAAGCCCTGTGCCTTCTAGTAGAGGAAATGGGCATAAAGAAAAACTAGTTCAAGAATGCAAAAACTCTTAAGTGTGATCATAGAGATACATATAAATAACAAAATAATTAAGCAAATTAATACATGGTGCCTATTGTATATCTGCTGTATGGTGGAAATTTTGGAAGCAAAGATTTATTTTGACTATGGGAATAAATCAGAAAAATAATTTATCAAATTTGTGTTTACTTCCCTCTCTCCTCCACCTTTGACTAAGTCTGCAAACTCCCTGAACAAGACATAATTTTGCATTCATTTTGCTACTGCCAAGGACTGACACTTAGTGGGGTCCACGATACATACTTTTTGAGTAGATGGATGTGTAAATGAGTAGCATTTGGGATGGACTCCAACTGGAGGTCACATTTCCATAGGGCAAGGTGATGAGTAAGCACGTGGATAAAACTCCCTGAGCAAGGATCAAATGTATAGAAATCAAGGTGGGCATTTATAGCAGCCCAAACAGTCCAGTGTGGTGCTTTCTATGCTTTGTGAAAGGAGCAGCAGGAGAGAAAATGGAAAGAGGGCTGGAGCCTTCTTGAGAGATTTGGAGAATTATGGTGAGTACTTTGAACTTCATTCTGCAGGAGATTGGCAGCTGATACAAGTTTTTGTGCAATCAGACAATAAAACCAGACTAATATGACTTTATTGCTCTCTACCTGTCCTTATATAAGCAGTAGCTGTCATTAGTGATTAAAGGGCCATCTAGTGAAAAATCAAGTTTTAGAGTAAGTTGAAAAAGCACTTAACTTGCAGGGGCGTGAATATGCCATTTTTGTATTTGTGAATTTGGGGATTCAAGAAAGCCTCTAGTTTTATGTCTCAGGATATCACTGGTCTAATCTTTTTTCTCTATATATTTCATTGCCTGACTATCACATCTTATGTCCTTTTTTGGGGGGGCTCTTGGGTGTTAATGATACATCCTATGTTGCCCTCTGAAGGAGGTCTAACTTCATGCCATATCTAATGAGGAGTCTTACTCTTTGATCCCAATAGCCTGTCTCTAGTGTTTTCCTGCAGCTTCTCCTTCACTTAAAACACAGCTCTTGTCTGTGCCCCACCCTGAAGCCCCACACCTGTGTAAAATGTAACATATTAATGCACTTATATATTTACTTGTGTGCATACCCCCCACCCCCATTTCAAATCTCACGCAGAGCAAGACAGATTCCATATCAGGGAAATAACTCAGATATTCTATCTAATTCCTAGCACTCAGGAGCAGAATCTGGCATGTTCTGCTCAACAACTCTTCAGTGGATAGATGGATCATTAGATGACAGGTAGGGATAGAAGGAAAGAGAGAGAATTATACTTCCTGGTAGAAAACCTAGTAAAACAAAACAAAACAAAACACCACCCCATCATTTCAATCAGCATGAGAACACTTGAGACTGTAAATACCTGTAAGGGCAGGGATCTCTGCATCCCCAGAACTTAGCTCAGGGCCTGACGCAATGAAGGTGATGCATAGAAATTTGTTGAAAGAAAGAGCAAAAGAATACGTGAATGGTAGCAGGCAACCCTACTCAGGTACATGTATCAGGGACAGTACCCCACAGGCCAGACACTTTCCAATAACAATCTGGTTAATTGTCCAGTTTTCCCTGTCTTCTAGAAGAGAACTTCGGTGTTCAGCTGGTACCAACACTTTGCTCTAAATATTATATGTTGCTCTGGGTTATGAACTCCAGCCATGTCCTTGGTTCTGAGGAAATGAAGGGAACTGCCGTGATGGTAATAAGATAATAAGGCTCACTTATCTCCCTAAACAAGTCAAATTATCCCAGCATCATTGCCCTATAATTTCTTACCTTTTTAACATTCCAGGGTCAGTCTAAATTGCCTCTTACAATCAGTGTCTAAGTGTCTGCACATATTGCTACAGGGCTTACTTTTTAACCCAGGATTGATAAGAAAGCTGAGCCTTTGGTTTGGTTTTGGTTGTTGCTTTGCTTCTTTTCCTTTTCAGAATAATTTCAGCATGGTTGAGTGGTTCCCTGGGTGCCTAAAGAGATATATACCTTGTTTTATGTCTTTTCATGGGAAAAATTCGCAACATTATGCTTCAAGGAAACTGATACTTAACTAGATAATGATAATAAAGACAAGTAATTATATATCACGATCTGTGAGGCAGTGTTTTAAATACCTTATACATAACAACTCGTTCATTAAAAAAAAAAGCCCTAATTCGAAAGGCACTTTTGCTGTACCTGTTTTACAAATGAGGAAACCGAGGGTCAGAGAGGCCTAATTCCTCACCCGAGGTGGCAGGACCAACGGGGATGGGCGGACGTTTTAGCCCAGGCAGCCTGGCTCCAGAACACCCGTTCTCTATGTTATTCACTTTGCCGGACCTTTGTTCGCACTTCTGTTGTCTTCCTAACTCTCCCCCACACCCAGAAACATGAACTTCACACTGATGTACTTGAACTGCATAGGTCCCAAGTGTTTTCTAGTTAAAACTATGCTTTATTTAATGCATATTTATTGAACACTAACATTGCGCCAGAAGCTGGTTTAGGCTCTAGATGTAAATCAGTAAACAAAGGACAAATTCACTGATTCCATTGAGGTTACGTTCTAGTTTGAGGGAAAAGATCATACGCAAAAATAGCCACAGCGAATGTAGATCTATATTAGGTTAGAAGGTAATAAGTGTGATGGAAAAAAAAAAAACAAGAAAGGAAGAAGGTGGAGAGTAACAGTGGAGCCTGTTGGGAAGGCCATCACAGAGAAAGTAACACTGATGTCAGAACTTGAAAGGAGCAGTGGAGTGGGACATGCAGAATCTGAGGGAAGGGTTAGGCAGGCATAGGTAAGAGCAAGCAGGAGAGTCCAGGCCAGGGGCTACGGGAAGATTGGAGAGTAGCAAGAACACCAACATGTCAAGGGCGAAGTGAGAGCCTAATCAAAAATATGATGAGCCCTGGCCAGGTGGGTCAGTTGACTGGAGTGTCATCCCATACACGAGAAGGCTTCGAGTTTGAGTCCCAGTCAGGGTACATACCTAAGTTGCGGGTTCGATCCCCAGTCAGGATGAATACAAGGGACAACCAATTGATATTTCTCTCTTACTTCGATATTTCTCTTTCTCTCTCTCCTCCTTTCTCTCTCTCTCAAATCAATAAATATATCCTCAGGTACAGATTAAAAAAATAATAATAGTATGATGATGATGATGAAAAATTGGCATAGGTTTTATAGTCAAAGAAAACAGGGCTTACATCTGATCTCTGCTGCTTGTTATGTCATCTTAATGAATTATGTATGCCTGTGAGGTTTAGTTTTCTCATCTGCAAATTGGGAAGATCAATTATTTGTCAGGAGCAACGAGAAAGGGTAACAAGCCTGGCACAGAAATGGAAGACACAAGCCCCAGTCTGTCCTGACTTTGCAGGTGTTCCCAGACAGTCCTCAGAGAGAGAGACTCCATTTCCACCATCTCTCTGGGTCACACCCCAGGGGGCAGGAGCCCATAGGCTTCATTGTCTCCTGATGTCATCTAAACACCAAGCCTCCGACATAAACTGAGCATTTCATTTACATTCTCATTCGTTTTCAACAGAACACAGCAAAAACCGGGGTCCAGACCATGCTTCCGACAAGACTGTGCCACTGGCTGCCAGCAAAGAATGACTTGAGCAGTTACAAACAAACAAAGCAAAACAGTTTCCAAGACGTAGGCCTTTTGTTTGTGCGAACAGGGCCATGAGCAAACACCGGCCTGTTTCCATTTGAAATAGCTTCTGGAGTAATTGTTGGCACTGTGTTCCCTAATTACATAATGTCTGTCTTCTTTGGCAGTGACCTTGGTATTGTCTTTGGTGTGAAAAACATAAAGTCTGGGACTCCACACACTTAGCCTAGTTAGCTATTTTGTGAACCTATTTCTTAGAGTCATTCAACTGAATTTCTTTCTGTTGCTATTTTTCTTTCTGGCTGTTAATATTTATCGATAGGTTCATAAAGGGTTCAGATAAACTTATGAATGACCGATTTGTTTGTTCCACACATATTTCTTAAGCACCAATTCTGTGCCTAGTAGGGTGCCAGATCCTTGGGATGTAGGAGTTGTACAAAACCCCCTGCCCTCAGGAATGTTGGGAGAGGCATATATAAGGAATGATGGTACAACCAGATATAAGATATAAGTCAGTGCTGAAGAGTATCACATTTGGAATTAGACAGACTGTGGTTTAAATCCCTGGTTCCACCTGTTTTGTGACCTTGGGCAAGTTGCTTAAATTCTCAGAGACTAGGTTTCATCAACTCTGCCATGAAAGGTGTAATTCTCATTTCCTAGTGTGATTGTGTGGATTGAGTTAGACAATGTTTTTTAACCACTTGGCACTATACCTGGCATAAAGTGGGTGCTCAGTAAACAGCAGTGATTATAATTATTATAGTGCTGTGGGAGAGGTGGGAACAAAGAGCATGAAGGCACAGAAGAAGGGGAGACCCATTCCCAGGGGAACACCTGGATTTGGACAATCAAGAGAGCTTTACAAAGTGGAGAAAAAGAGGGGAGACATTTCAAACAATTGAGCAGAGGTGTCAAGATGAGATTGTGTTGTTAGTTCATTTAACCAATATTTATTGAGTGTCTACCATATGCTAGGCATGGCACTAAGTTTTGGGAATATGCAGTAAACATGACAGGATCTTGCCCTCCTGGAACTTGTATTCCTTGATGGTGGAAGACAAACCATCAACTTATGAAAAGAAAAGAAAGGTAATAAATAAATGAGGAATAGCTTGTTGTCACAGTGTCTATAAAGTGATTAAACAGAATGATATCAAATGGAATAATTTAGCACTTATATAGATCCTATTATTTTAGATAAGGTCAAGGGAGATCTCTCTGAAGAAGGGATGGTTAAGTTGGGTGCTAAAGGACAGAATGAGGCAGCCATGGACAGAATTGATGAAGAGCATTTTGGGCAGAGGAAGTAGCAAACACAAAGACCCAGTGGTAGGAACTGGTTTGTTGGAAGAACCTTGTGGATGCAACATCATGAGCTGGAAGATTAGCACTTGTTGGGGTCAAAGGGGTAGGTAGAAGGTTAGTTTTTATTTTGGTTTTTGCTTTGGTGTTTGCTTTTACCAATGGTAAGCAACGGGAAGGATTTCCAAGGAAGGGGCACAATCACACTTATATTTGTAGGTGGATGGAGTATAAGCAGAAAACAGGAACTACTGCAGTGATGGTTTTTGCTTTGGTTTTAGAGGGAAAATGTGAGAGCGTGTTTGTTGGGCAATGGTAATGACCCGAAGGGTTGGAGACTAATGATGCTGGAGAAAGAGGTTTTGTCTTAAGATTGTTGCAAGCAACTGAGCTAGGCTGGTCTGTGGAGTTGAAGTGGAGATAGATCTTGAAAGTTCAACCAAGAGAGGTTGATAATGGATTAGACTGGGGCAGAGAGAGTGCAGAAAAAGGGAGAAATCAGGATGACTCCAAAGGGTTTTGCTAAAGGAAGAAGATGCCTCTTACTGAGATGAGGAAGAGTAAAAGAAGAATTGGCCTGGGTGGCTACAAAGAGCTTCACCAATGATGTATTAAATTTGAGACCCCTAGTAGGAAACCAAATGATATCTAGGGCTCAGAATATTGGTTTGTGCTGGAAATATAAACTTGGGAATCATTAGCACTTAAATGGCAATTAAAGCCTTGGTGAGCTCACTTGGGGAGAATGCATAGACAGAAAAGATATTTGAACCCCAGGATTCAGGAGAGGACAAGAAAGAGCCAGTTAAGGAGATGGAAGAGGAGGAGAAGCCAATGAAGTAGGAGGAAAACCAAGAGGAATGAAACTGTAATGTCAGCCAAGAGAAGAGATCATGTTTTGAATCCCAGTGACAATTAAAACGAGGTTAGAGAAGTGTCTATTGGGTTTGGCAACATGGAGGGCACTGGTGGCCTTGGGAGTGGTGAGGACGGAAGCTAGCTTGGAATGGCTGACACGTGAATGGGAAAGGGAACTTCACTTGACTTCATGGGATTTTTACGTTTAAAATAAGAAGTTAAAAGAATAAATATGTGAAGTTAAAGAGACAAAATATCATCATCTGTGAATTATGAGACAGTATATATAAATGTTTCTTTGTCTTTTCACTTTTCTGTTCTTCTGACTTTTGTTTTCTGAAAATTGAAAGGTAATAGAAGACCATGGAAACAATAGCACTAGACAATTCACTGGGGTAATCTGGCTGCACAAGTGGCAGAGATACAGACAATCAGCAGGAGTCAGATGTGGGAGTCAGAAGAGGTTTGGTTTGTTGTTTTTGCTTTTAAATGGGAGCTATGAGAACATGTTTGTTGGGTGATTGATGATGCAAAACAGAAAGGTTATGTGTAAAAGACTAAAGTATTTGTAAGGAAAAAGGGAGGGGACACGGAGGGACACGGAGGGTCTGCCTTTGGTAGGTGTAGGGGTGCTGTACCAAGGGAGCAGGAGGAAAGGCCAGGAGCGCAGGTACAGAGAGTTGAGGATGGTTTTGTAGCATTGGTGGCGGAAGGTGACAGAGTGCTGCGGTGGCTTCTATTTTCATTGAGACATGAGATGAAGTCATCAGCTATTAGAGTAAGGATGTGAGCAGGGAATACGGGCAGTGTGCGGATGATAAAAACAGTACAGACAAGTATGGAAAGGCTGTCTCCAAGGACGGGGAAGTTAATGTATTGGGGAAAGAGGGAGTGGATTTGAGACTAGATCACATATCTCTGACTCTTGAAATAGAATAGTTTCTACTCAAATACATTCTTCTCATTCACCTCAGACTTTCATTTGGTTCCAAGCATGTTCCTTTAATATTATAAACCACTATAAATGTCTGCTGAGTGCATTGTATCTGGGTCAGCAGTACTGTTTTAAGGGAAAAGGAGGAAGGAACATAAGAAATATTCAGCATGTGTTATAGATTAGGCACTATGTCAGGCACTTTATACATATTCTATAATGTTTGAGTAATAAGAAAAGTAAGGACCAAAGAATCTAAATATGCAGCCACAATCACTCGATGTGGTATGTATGTTTGTGTGTTTCATATACCTGTCTATATATAAAAATGTATATATACATATATGGACATCCACGCACACAGACACACATTTCTTTTCTAACAAGACTCTGTCCCTGACTGAAGGAATTTATAATCTAGGAATCTAACCGCAGAGAGAAATGTGATACACAGATGAACAGAATAACAGTCAGCAAAGGATAGTTTATGGGCCAAATCCAGTCCACCACCTGTCTGCTTTTGGTGAATAAAGTTTTTTTTGGAGTGCAACTATACCAAGTTGTTTAGATATTGCTCTTGACTGCTTTTGCACTACAACAGCAGATGTGAGTAGTTGCAACGGTGTCTGTAGGCCCTGTAAATCCTAAAATATTTTTTTTCTCTTTAACAGAAAAAGTTTGCCAATCCATGGGGTCAAGTGCAAAGGAAAAGGTGCTAAGATTGAGAAGATGCGGCTATTTCTTTTGGTGGTGATCAAAGTCTGCTTCCAGGAAGCAGTGACATTTTCATTCTCTCTTGTCAGATTCATTCCTTCATTCAACGAAGATTATTTTTAGCATCTCCGGTGTGTCAGGCACTATTCTAGGTGCTGAGGATACCACAGTAAACAGAATAGATGAAAGTCCCTGCCCTTATCGATCATTCATCCATGTGGATGGGTAGGATTTTGAGAGATGGGGATAGAAGGGAAGTTTCAGAAATATTGACCCAAAGGATATGCACATAAAGGGAATAGGAATGAAGGACTAGACTATGAAGTAGTGAGTTTCAAACTGTGGTCCTCAGATAATTATTAGAATCACCCAGGGAGCTAGTTAAAAATATGTGTTCTTGGGCCTTGGTGGTCTAGACCTACTGACTCTGAATCTCTGGGGGTAGGACACAGGAATCTAATTTAATAAGTTCTTCAGGTGACCCTTGGGCTCACTGTGTTTTCGAATCACTGTGGTGGCAGTCCCCTAGAGTCAAACTGAAAAGTGAGTGTGCATGTGTGTGTGTCTGATGGGCTGTCAGCAGAGGGAAGGAGGTAGAAAAGGAAGTGAAGACCCCCATTTAAAACAACTTAGAATTCACTACTGAAATTCAGACTTTTCTGGGCACATATGAGAAACGAGTGGATGAGGTCACTTGTAAATGGGGGAAGCCATTTACGAAAAACACTGTGGAGCCGCCCAGAGGAAAGCATGGCCTTAAATTAAGGGCAGAAGGAAAGAGAAGGACTTGGTTGATTCAGACACCCAGTTGTCCAAGGGGAAGCGTGATGCTGAGCACATTTTGAGGACAGATGCCAGGTTTGTCTCGGAGTACAGGTAACTCGATGGGGCTGGGTGGCCAGGAATAACCTTGTGGGTCACGGGGGACATAACTTTTAACAGCAAACAGAGAAAAATGAGAAAGTCTACGCAGATATCAGAGATCACTGGAGCAGAGAGGCCCATAGTCAGAGACATGTGTGCAGTGATGAGTGGATCCATTTGGCTGGAATGGAACATTCATGTAGGGCAGTCGTAGGAGGTAAGTCTGGAAAGGTTGTTTAGGACCAGATGGGGAAGGGCCTTGAATGCCAAATGGAGGATTTTGTCATGCATCCTGGAGGCAGTGGGGAGCCATTTAACTTTTTTAGCAGTGGGGTTACAGGATGAGAGTTGCGCTTTAGAGTAATTAAACTAGTGGGAAGATGGACAATAGATAATGGATGTAGGGGACCAGAGGTGAGGAGACTAATTAGGGGACCATTGAAAAGGCTCAGATGAGAAATAATGAGAACCTGAATACAGTAGAAGCAGTGAGAATGGAGAGGAAAGGAAAGAAGGGTTTACGTGGGGGAAAAAAAGAAAACGGGAACTCGCAATGGAACAGAAAAGTGGAGTGTGCCAAGGGAGGGGTCCAAGACCTCTCTAAATGTTCCCACCCAGATAACTGGAGACATTGGTGCAATTTACAGAAACTGAGAGGGCAGGGATAGATAAGTGGAGGAAGTGTGGAGCCTGTTGGTTTGAAATGCAAGAGGACCAGCACAGCAGGTAGTTAAAATGGCAGGAACTCCAGGGGGAGGTCAGTGGTGGTGAGAGGGGCACACGCAGAAGTTCCCTTCTCTTGTGGTTGAACGCAAGGTTGTCGATTGAATTTAACATGGTAAATCGGATGTTGCTATTCTCTCCTCTCTCTCTCTCTCTCTCTCTCTCTCTCTCTCTCTCTCTCTCTCTCTCATTTTCAATCTCTCTCTCTCCCCATTATCCCCTGTACACAGAGTCATACCCAATTCAATACATATACACTGGGAAGAAAATCTTAGGTTATATGTGTGGACAGAGACTAGTTTTTTTCACTTCACTCCATGTGGTAAAACTCATGCCAGAAGCCAGGAAGACATAAGGTGGAGGGTGGGGGGCAGGGGATAGATGGGGAAACCTGATGATAAAACAGTTAAAACAGTGTGAGTCCACTAGGGAAGAACAATCAAAAACTGATTAGAAATGGATCACTTTCCCAAAGTTTGTTTTTTAAATATGGTACTTGAAAAAAAGTGACCCGTGATTCATGGAAAGAATATAAATGAAATTGGAAATTGATAAAATTTCCCCTTCCTTTAATTTTTCCTCCTTTTATTTCTTGACAATACAATGCAGAATTGAACAATTTTAAGAGCTGGGCTCTGGAGGACTCTGGCACATCAAGAAGTGCTTCCCCTCAGGAGAACTTACCAAGCTGAAAACTCAGTGAAAGACTTTCCTTAAGTAAAAGCAGAATGGAAAATACGTTATTGTTTTAAAAGTTATTTCTTAGAGTGGATCTGAAAGCTGTTTAAGGCATTAAATAGTTCTTTCTAAAGCAAAAGCATTGAAATCAGAACATCAGTGAGTCAAGAACCCTGGAAGTGTAAGAATTATAGTAGAAAATGAAAAATATTTCAATACCTATGATATGCAAACACGTATACCCACCATCTACTGCTCACATAATGACAGCCACCTATTGCCTTCTCTGACCACTCACTGTCCCCAGGGAGAATCCTTCTCATCCTGGAGTTGTAATATAGTGTCATCAAATAATCACAAGGTTTGGAGGCAGTTACTCCCAGATTTGAATCCTGATTCTGACATTTAAAAGGCTAATCCCTTAGTTTCTTTGTTGTTCAATATTCTCATCTCTTGCTGAGAGAATTAAATTAGCTAATGAGTGTAAAGGGCCTTGTAGAGCACCCGTCATGTAATGAGCACTTTAAAACCTAATGTCTTTATTTTAGAATAGTTATAAAAACAGCAAAGATTGAACATAGACTTCCCATGTAACTCAGACCTAGTTTCTCCTATTCACATCTAACATTTAGGATACATTTGTCACATTCAGTGGACCAATAATTTATTACTACTGACCAAAGCCCATTTTACTCAAATGTCCTTAGTTTTTACCTAATCCCTTTCTCTGTCCCAGGATCCCGTCCAGGACGCTGCATAGCTTTTAGTCCTCAGGTCTCTACAGACTCCTGTCGGCTGTGACAGTTTCTCAGACTTACATTGGTTTCCATGGTCTTTGTAGTTTCGAGGAGCAGTGGTCAGTTATTTTGGAGAGTGTTCCTCAACGTCTCAGGCTTCGTCTGACACTTTTCTCATGATTCGACTCAGGTTACAGGTGTTTTGGGGAAGATGACAAACATAAAGAACCATTTTCATTGTTTCATATGAAAGGTGCTTAATATCACGTCTTACCCTGCTGGTGTTGACTCGATCACCTGGCTGAGGTCGCTCTTGTTCACTGCCCGTTCTCTAGTGTGCTCTGGGGGAGGAAATGATCCCACCCAGACCATACTTAAGGGGCATGGCATTTTGCTCTACCTCTCTGGGGGCCAAGTATTTACAGAAATTGTTTGAAATTCTTCTGCACAAGGGATTTATCTATTCTCTGTCATTTATATATTTAATTACTTATTTGTATTATTACAGACATAGATATTAATTTTATACTTTGTGTTAAAATTTAATACTATTTTACTTATTTTGGTGTTCAAATTACAGGGTCTGGCAGAAGCAGCAGCTGCTTGAGTGTGGTTGGTAGGGTCATAATATGGATGTAATATTTTATAGTTTTAATTTGAAAATCTCACCTAAAATGTCATGTGGTGTGCTTGAGTGTGATATTGTTCTGTTTCAGAATTACATGCTTATGGTTTTGTAATAAAAGATTTCGTAATAAAACGGGGGCATATTTGTGCCAGACCCAGTATTATGGTTTTGATCAATGGAAGGTCTTTCAGTTTTGTTGTTGTTGTTGTTTGTGTTTTGCCCATTTGACATACTGCATGACTCTGCTTTGCTTTGTATTGGCACTTCCTTACTTTCTGGTGCTCTAGGGTGCCTCAGGCTCACCTTGTATACTGTCTGTCTCACCTAGAATCAGCTGTTCCTCAAGGGAGTCCTGTTTTTTTTTTAATTGAAATGGATACTTTTTTAAGGTCCTTTTTTTTTTCTTACTTGAACAACACACAATGAAGATGCTAAGACTTTACTATGGGATTTTTAAACAATGTTAACTGGAAAGGCAATTTGGTGCTCAAAGTAAGCACATATTTACTCTAGTGCCTCCGATGTGGCAGATGTGGTACAAGTTTCTGAAGATATTAAGATGGTACCTATTACTTACTTCCCATGAGCACTGCAATTACGCACACTGTTCTAAGTGCTTTATATGTAGCAAGTCCTTTAAACCTTATCGCAATCCTATGAGGTGTAGATCCTATTTTCATTTTATGGACATTTAATTTTCACTTTATGGACAACAATGACAGGATGCCATGCCACTGGGGATCCCCTTCTACTAGACAAAATACACAAGCAGAGGATTAATACTAAGAGCAGAAAAGAGAGACACCAAATTCAGCTCTGGGATTAGGGAGAACTTCCTGGAGGAGGTGTCACCTGAGCTAAATCCTGGTGGATTAAAAGGAATTGTGAGTAAAATTTGTGGCATATCATTCCAGGAAGAAGAAAGATCATGAGTCAATACATCAGTAAGTAACTAAGTTCCTTGCAAGGGGAATGTTAACTGGTCAGATATTGCCTGGCAAAGAGTAAGTAGTGTCGGTGGACAAGGAAATCAGGGGATTTGATCTTGGAGCATTATGTGTGTTCTGCTAGGTAGCTTGGACTCCCTTGTAAATGACAGTAAAAGTAGGAGTGACATGGTAAGATATGAGTTCAAGACAAATCACTTCTACACAGTGCAGATGACAGGTGGGAGGTATGAGACAAGAGACAAAAAGACCAGTTAGGAGGTAACAGCAATGGTCTATGGGGCAGATTTTCGGGCTTAAGCCCTAAACTGTCAGTGACAGATCAAATTAGAGAAATTAGATGTATTCAATTGGCAGGACCCGGAGAAGCAATGCTCTTGCTTTTTTTTTTCTTTCTAGAATATGCAGTCTGAGTCCCAGGGTGATAAAATGATTCAAGGAAAATGCTCTGAGGAGTTCATGAATTTGACTAATGCACCCTGTCCTGTTAATTTTGGGAACCTGAGTTTTACAGGAAAGGGACAAAGATGACAAAATCTTAACATTCATGTACCACTGTGGCAGCATTCACAGGCAATAGTTACTAAATGCGATTATTGTTGTGGTCAAATTAATATGTGATTTGGACCCAACCCAGAAATTCCACCAAGGTTGAATCTACTTTCTCTACTTAGCTGGACTATCTTACCTAAGTCTCTGAGTCTTAGTTTTCTCATCTATAAAGTGGAAAACATAGTAGTACCTACATGTTGAGGTTGTTATAAGGACAAGAGTTATTGCATGTGATGCTCTTGACAAATAGGTAAGTGCCACCTATTGTTATTAGTTTAAAATTGTCCAGGATTTATTGTTTACTCTCTCATAAACTTTACTTAACTTTTCAGGTACATTTGAGGGTAAATTTTAGCAATCCCTCTTCATAGCAAGAAACTTGTGTACAGAGAAGTGAAAAGACTTGTCTAAAATTAAAGAGCTCCTGCAACAGCATTTTAGACTCCAACACCAGGATTCTCTCCGCTATGTTTTCATTCTACAGAGACTTGTTAAATATAAAGCCAGTCTTTGGTCAATTACCTTGCTTATTCATTTAACAAATATTTAAAGTACTATTCTGTTGCAAACATTGTTCTATGGGCAGGATATAGCAGGGATCAGATAGATAAAGCTCCCACCTCATGAACTTACCATTCTAGTTAGAGAGATATGCAAATGCTGAAACAGACAAATAGATATAAAATAGGACGTCAAGGAAGACTGAGTGCTAGGAATAAAATTAAACTGGAATATGCCTAACCTTCAATGTAGTCTTTATTAACCCTGTTCAACTATTTTGCCCAGATTAAACTTTCCACAAGTATCTGTCGTACCCTAGTGGACTTCTTTCACTTTGAGACCTGTGTTCTCCACTGGTACTGCAAAGTGGCAAGAGCGGTAGGAGAAAGAAGTTAGGCAGAACTGTACAAACATAGGCAATAATCTTCCTAAAAACACTCACAAAAGTCCTCCCCCAATTTGGGACCCAATAAAAAAGCATTCATGGTTGTTGACTTGGATAAAGGGAGGAGGCTGAAATATAATCATAAAGAAGAAAGTAGAGGAAAGCACAAATGAAAAGATATAACTGATTTCACCATTAATAGTCTTTAAAATGTTTTAGTGTCTTTTCTCCAGTAATATTCTGTCACTTAATAAGAGCCCTTCCTATATATTTCATATCGCTTTTCAGTGGTGTTATAACACAAGCACATTCCCACACCAACAGAACCTCTGTGCAAACATATTTTTTAATATCTGTATTACAATCCATGTGTGAATGTAGCATAATTTACTACTATTACTTAACATTGAAAAACATAAGGATTTTTTTCTTTTTTTTTGGTGTATCAGTTATCTTTTGCTGGGTAGCTATCTAATCCTTGGGGTACACCAACCTAAAGCTTAACTAGTTTAAAGCAACATTTCTTTATTATTTATTACACTTCTGTTGGGTGACCTGCTGGATTCTGCTGGCTTACCCTGGGCTCACTCAGGCTGTTACTTTCAGCTGGATGGGAGGCTGAGGTTGAAGGTCCAAGATGGCCACATTCACATGCCTGGCAGTGGTGCTGGCTGAGCACTGGCATGCCTCCATTCTCCACCGTGCCTTTCATCCTCCTGTCAGCCAGACTGATTTTCTCATGTGGAGGTCTCAGAGCAGCATGCCAAGAGGGCCAAGAAAGCTCTGAGACCTTTCGAGGTCTAGGCTCCGAAACTAGTAAAACTTCACTTCCACTATATTCTTTTGGTTAAGACAAGTCACAAGACCAGTCCAAAATCAAGGGATGGAAAAGCAGAATCTACCTCTGGACAGAAGCAGCATCAAAGTCACCTTCCCAGAGAACATGCATGCCAGGACATAAGGGATGTGTGGCTGTTAGTCTACCACAAGAGACTCTATACAGTATCGTGCAAAGAACATTTCTAAATTACTAATATAACATAAATTAGGTTTTATGTTTTCATGCCTAAAAGATGATTTTGTTTGAATCAACCCCTAGATTTTGATTTATCAGGAAAAAGGATAAGATGCATTTTTAAGGCTCTTGCTTTCCAGAATGTACTTAGATAACCCTTCTCTATCTCTGCTTTCTAAGACAGAGGAAATCCAATTGGTCCACAACCCCAAATAAAAAAGCTAATTATAATGTGCCATCAGAATTAAAGGCAGGATTTTTTTCTAAAGAAATAAAGCAGCTCACTGGCAATGAGTTGGGTATTTCTCCATCTGATTACATTCTCCTTGGCATAAATGAAATCTTAGGTGAGGAGTTGGAGGCAGACCAGATTTCAGATCCATCTACCAAACAAATCCCTTGTGATTTGAATGTATGAATTTGTTGAGATTTCCTGATGGCTAACAATATGCCTTCATGTTAGCAATGACAAAAAAACTAATAGCTGGGCATGGTATTAAAAAAAAAGGGCCTCTTTTTCATGTAATTGAATTCTTCAATCTTGCACTGCATTCATTGAGAAGAACTCATGGGATGAATTTCTTTGAAGTCTCTGCTACTGATTTTATTTTCTGATATGTTGACCTTCTTCATCTTGAGACATGTTGCAAGATTGGCAGGCTTCGTTTTCTGTGCATCAGATCCAGGGAAAGCTGTGTTAAGGCTCCTGCCATTGAAATTTATTCAGTGAGGATGCTAATGAAGAATTTTAAAGCTATCTAGTCTGGTTCATTCCTCTTTTTCTCATTTCTCTGAAAGGGGGAGAAATAACATCTCCTCAGCAAAGAGAACTAAAAAAAATAATGACCACATCTCTCATTCAGAGCTTAGGTTCGTTCCAGCTCATTCTGTTTATTCTATTTTGAGAAGTAAACCATAAATCTGTAGCAAGGGTGGTGGTGATTATTATTTTTATTGTTAGAGAATATATAAATATCT
This sequence comes from Tonatia bakeri, assembly GCA_004024845.1. Classification (NCBI taxonomy): domain Eukaryota; kingdom Metazoa; phylum Chordata; class Mammalia; order Chiroptera; family Phyllostomidae; genus Tonatia; species Tonatia bakeri. The sequence continues at coordinate 150,320 of PVIA01002878.1, read as the reverse complement.
TACTGGAATTGCCCTGTCTAAATGTCTTCCACATGCATCAATTTATACAACATATTTATTTACCACTTATCAGTCATCTGCAATGTGAAAAATGCTGACCTAGGCATTGGTAATACAGACTTGAATTAGTTACAGTCTCTTCCTTCAAAGCAGCTCACAGTTAAATAGAAAGGGTGGACATGAACCAAAATGACCCAGGCAAGCATAGAATCTCACCTTAAAAAGTACTCTAAATAAGAATGAATGAAAGAGTCCTGACTGGTGTGGCTCAACTGGTTGGAGCATCAACCCATGGACTGAAAGGTCACAGGTTCAATTCCCATTGGGGACACATGCCTATGTTGTGGATTCAGTCCCTGGTCATGGACCATGGGAGAGGCAGCCCATTGATGTTTCTCTCACACATCAATATTTCCCTCTCAATTTCTCACCATCCTCCTCTCTCTAAAGTCAAAGGGCATGTCCTTGGGTGAGGATAAAAAAAATGAATGAATGAAAGAGAAGATCTCTGTCATCCAACTAGTAAGCATAATGAGGAATACGTTCTTTATATAAGATAATATCTGTAATGCATTTACCACAATCTTTAACTCTTTTGCCTCTCTGGTTTTTCATCACATGTATCTGGAAAGAAACCAACCTAGAATAAACCAAACCAATCTTTTACTTGGTGTTTATACTTGCACAGGTGATTGGAGGGTCACTTTAGTGGGCAGACTGGTATGACCTTCAACCTCAAAAGGATCCACATCCTACCCAGTCTCTCTGTTCAACTTATTGTCACACTCTCTCCATTAAGCATTTCCTCCTTTCGCTACTATCCTCATACCCCGAACTCATTCCCAACACTTCTTTACCATTTATGACTGGCTCCCATTGTACATGCAAAATAAATCTGTGAAATGAGAACTCCCTTAACTTCTTCCCATTAAACATACAAACTTACCTATGTCTGCACCTTTTTCCTCCTGATACAAGAGTGGTCTTAGTTCATTTGCTAAGGCTAATTCCTTTACATAGGCTTTGAAATATGTCCTTTGAAAGGACAGTCCTTCCCATCATACAAACATGTTTCAGTCTCTCCAGTTTTTAATCTGTTAAATAAATAATCTTCCAGAGACCCACCCCCCAAACCTCTCCCACCAACTATAACCTTTTCTTTTTCTCTCCCCTAATGTCACATCAATTTTTCCTAAAAGATCTGCCTTTTATTGCAATCTCCATTACAAATCTTGTTTTTCTCCATTTGGCTTCTTCTAATCTGTTTTTGTTTCATCATTCAACTTGAACAGCCTTCACTAAAATCAACAAGTGGCCTCAGAGTCAATAACCAGATGCTCACCTCAGTACACATCTTTGGTCACCTGTCTGCCGTGTTTCGCATTGCTGATCACTCCTCTTTCCATGGAACACCCTCCTCCTATGGCCTCAGTGGACACATTTCTCCTGACTTTCTCACTTATTTCTGTCTATTCCAGTGTACCATTTTAGATCCATCCTTTTTTATCTAGCTATTAAATGTTGGAGTTTCTTAAAATGCCACTCTAATCCTCTTCTCAAACTATCCTCTACGCTTTCCATACCTGGAGCCTTGAGGACCATCTAAAACTGTCCAGGTCTGTCTCCAATGCAGAGCCTTCCTGAGCTCCAGACCTATATTTTTTGCTGTTTCATATCTGCACTTAGATGTCTCAAAATCATTTCAAATTCAGCATGTCCAAAATAGCATTCATGACCTTGTTCCATGCTAGGATTGTCCCTCTCTCTGTCACTACCTTTCATCCAATTTTACAAGTAGAAAAAATAAATACCTTGCTTGTCCCTGACACACCCTCTTCCTCAATCTTCACCTCTGATCCCTGACGAAATCCTGTAAATTCTAAGATCTTGGTCCATCCATTCCTTTTCACTTCCACTGTCTCCACTATAAACCACTGTCACTTCCCCTGTGAGTCTATTATTGCAGTGACCTCCTGACTAATTATTCTGGTTCCTCCCTTACTCTTTTCTACTTCATTTTCCAAACAATTACAAAGTTGACCATTTAAAAATACAGAACTAAACATATTACCTCTGTGATTAAAATCCTCCAGTGGCTTCCCATGCCCCACAAGAAAAAGACTAAAATCCCTCAAATGTCCTAAACAGTCTCACAAAGTCAGACTTTTACCCACTTCTGAATCCCTCTGATACCTGCCCTCCACCATTACCCCTTTGTATCACAAGAAAGTATTATTAGTGTTTTCTGTATTAGAATACTCACCCTCTACTCTCTTTGGCTAGTTTATAACCAAAATGTTATCTCTCACATGTGTACACAGAAAATTACCTGCTCAGGGAAATCTTCCCATAATCTCCATACTAGTTCACCTCTCCTGAGTACATGTTCTCACCATGTATCTGTGATTATTTAATCAATGTCTACTACATCCATCACTAGACTGACACTACATGAGAGTAGAGGTGGATGGTTTTCTGACTCATGACTGTTTTCCCAGTGCCTGTTCCAGTACTTGGAACATAGTTGACACTCAAAATATGTTTTCACTGAGCACCTACTATGTGCCAGGCATTCTTCTGGCAGTGAGATGATGATGAACAAGACGAACACAGTCACTGCCTTTGTGAAGTCTACATCATAGTGGAAGAAACACGGCACTAAATACGTAAGTGCATAATATTAGTGCTATAGAGAAATATAAGTGCTATAAAGGAAATAGCTGAGCAAGGGAATTAAGAATGTTAGACAGTAGTGGATAGTGATTCTTTTAGGATCAAAAGGGCAAATTTGGATAGAGAAATCCTCCTTTAGGAGGTGACATTTGAGCAGAGACTTAAATAAGAAAAACAAACATGACAAAACATCAGGGGAAGAGCTTTCTGGACAGAGGGGAAGCAAGTACATCAGGGAATGAGTATGTGTGAGGGAGAGAACTAAAGGGATCCTGCGAAATGAGAGAAGAGTCATGTCAGTAAATAGTGAGGTTTGAGAGGAAGGCAGGACATATCCCATAATACCAAAAAGTGTTTGCACTTAAGGGTGCATTCTTCAGAGTTGGACACCATGTTGGGCAAACATACCAAAATGAGCATTTTTTCCAGAAACCAGATGTCTGGGTTGAGATCCCAGTTCTGCTACCAACAGCTAAATTGTTTTGAAAGAAAATCAGTTACTGTCTCTGTTCCTCAGTTTCCTTATGTGGTAAGTGAGAGTTTAGGGTTAGATTATCTCTAATGCTCTGTCCAGATCATAAAATACTTTTTTAAAAATAGGAATGTCATTTGATAAGGAGAACTAAGGTTAAGGATCTTAGTCTGACACTGTGATTTTGTTCAGGTTACTTTTTCCCCCCAAGTCTATATTAGTGTTTGAAAAATAGGAATAGAAGAGGCTCTTCTCAAAATTGCATAACAATCAAAAGACACAGTGGATGTGAAAGCTTTTTGTAGAGTGTAACACACATTATAAGCCTGTAGCTAAAACTCACTGAGAATGTATAGTATACCAGGCACTGTGCAGGTTCTGTATATGTGTGACTCCATCCTCACAGCAATCTAAGGAGGTAGGTCTATTCAACAGATCTACCGACAGTAAAATCTCATGTTCTCTCAGGCACTTAAATGGCAGAATTAGATTTGCACCCAGTTAGCATCAAGGCTTAAAAGCTCTTCATTAGAACACGGGGCCACACTTCTGGTCAAGATGCAGACATAAACAAACTTCACCTTCTCATACAACTACGGAAAACATTACAACCAGACCTCAAAACAAATAACACCTAGTACTGTCAGAAAATTGAGTTGTATGGAAATCTGACAACCAAGGATTTAAAAAAGCCACATTCATTCAGATAGGTAGAAGGGGTAGAGATGCAAAGGTGGGAAGATAGGCATGGGGACCTGGTATGATACAAACGGGCAGCAGAACAGGTGGTCCCAACCCCATGTGCGGTGGATAAAAATTGGGAGGGATACCTCAGGAGCCAAGGACCCCAGCCCCAGGCCAGACCACACAGCCCAGGGTTCTAGCACCAGGAATATAAATCCCCATAACTTCTGGCTGTAAAAATCAGTGGAGGTTGGGGTGGCAGAAGAAACTGTTAGATTTTCAGGGTACTCTGTTTAATGGGTCTGCAAGGGCTTGAACTCACATACCCACCCACTCTGGGATTTAGCACCAGGACAAAAGGTGGAAGGGCACCAGTCACATGCAGGAAGTACCTAAAATGACTAAAAACAGGGCAAGTGCCAGGCAAACCTCCAGAAGCCAGGTGGCAACATTGGCCCCTCTAATCCCTCCCCCCACATAGAGCCATAAAGCCATGAAGCAGGTTGCCCCACCCCTGGTGATTACCTAAGGCTCTGCCCCACACAATTTACAGGTGTCTTTTCTACAATAGGCCATGCTACTAAAACAGGGAGTCAAATCAGCTCTACCTAATACTCAGAAACAAACACATGGAGGCTGCCAATTTGAGGCGACAAAGAAATGCAGCCCAAATGAAAGAATAGGACAAAACCCCAGGAAAATAACTAAATGAAATGGAGATAGCCAGCATAACAGATGCAGAGTTCAAAACACTGGTTATCAGGATGCTCAAAGAACTCACTGAGTATGGCAAGAGCATATAAAAGACCCATGAAGAAATGAAGATTATGTTAAGTGAAATAAAGAAAAATCTACAGGGAACCAACAAGGGAGGGAATGACACTGAGATTCAAATAAACAATTTGGAACATAAGGAAGAAATAAGCATTCAACCAGAACAGCTAGAAGAAAAAAGAATTAACCCCCCCCCCCAAAAAAAAAAACAACAACAAGGATGGTATAAGGAGCCTCTGGGACATCTCCAAACATACTGACATCTGAATCATAATGGTGTCAGAAGAAAAAGAGGAAGAGTAAGAAATTGAAAACTTATTTGAAAAAATAATGAAAGAAACCTTCCCTAATTTGGTTAAGGAAATAGGTATACAAGTCCAGGCAGCACAGAGAGTCCCAAACAAGTTGGACTCAAAGAGGACTATACCAAGACACATCTTAATTAAAATGTTAAAGGTTAAAGATAAGGAGATAATCTTAAAAGCAGCAAAGGAAAAGCAGAGTTACCTACAAAGGAGTTCCCAAAAGACTGTCAGCTGATTTCTCAAAAGAAACTCTGTAGGCTAGAAAGGACTGGAAAGAAGTATTCAAAGTGATGAAAAGCAAGGACCTACAACCTAGATTAATTATTGTATCCATCAAAGCTATCATTTAGAATGGAAGGACGGATAAAGTGCTTCCTAGTCAAGGTAAATCTAAAAGAGTTCATCATCACCAAGCCATTATTACATGAAATGTTAAAGGAACTTATTTAAGAGAAAAAAGATAAAAACTATGAACATTAAAGTGGCAAAAATTTCACAACTATCAACATCTGAATCTAAAAAACAAACTAAGCATACAACCAGAACAGGAACAGAATCATAGATATAAAGATCTTTGAAGGGTTATCAACTGGGAAAGGGAAGAAGGAGGGTGGGGGAAAGGTGCAGGGATTAAGAAGCATAATTGGTAGGTACAAAATAGACAGGGAGATAGTATAGGAAATGGAGAAGCCAAAGAACTTATATGCATGACCCATGGACATGAACTAAGGGGGGGATTGCTGGAGAGAATGGGGGCACCAGGTGGAAGGGGGCAAAGAGGGAAAACTGGGACAACTGTAATAGCATAATCAATAAAATATATTAAAAAATGAAGACAGCAGAGAAAGAAAAAAAAACACAGGGTCTACATACATTAGTGCAAGGATGGAGTAGGAGGTGAGGAGCTGTTCGCAATCTAATCCTACAGGCATTGTTGATGTAAAACATTTTAAAATGATTCTGTATGTGTATTTAAAAAATAAGACTGCTTGAACATCATCTACATCATAATAATGTTTTTAAAAATTCTCTTTAAAGAAAACTGTTTTGTGGTCCAGAATTCATCATGGTACAATAGTCATTCCTTCTTCCATTTATTCATTCATCTATTGAACATATACTATGTGTTAGGAACCATCCTAGTTGTTCATAGGGCAGAAATGAAGAAGGCTCCCTTGACCTCAAGGATCACACATTTTCTGAAGTGAACATGGGAATAAAAATGACATTGTGCTATGAAAGCTGGTATAGGCAGAGCCATACGCAACATTCAGAGAAAACCAAGGGGAGGGTATACATAAATCAAAGAGAGCCTTGCACAAGGTATGTTGCAAAGAGCTCAGAGCTCTACCTAAGATGTGGAACTCACTGGCACTAAAGAGAGCAAGGTTATCAATCTCTCTTGCTTTGAACCCTATACTATAGTGCATAAACCCTAACATGTTTATTCTGCATTTTAATATCTGAAAAGTGTGGCTACATTGTAGAATTGCTGACATGTTATAATCGCTGTTGGCTAGCAGGCAGTCATTGCTACTTCTCCTTGCGCACTTGATCAGAGCTCATGGCTTCCACTGAGTTATGCACATTGCTGTGACTCCATATGCTGAGTTGGGTTGACAGTTAAAGGAGCTTAACAAAGATTAGACCATGATTCAGCTTTGAAATGTAAAGTACTCAGGAAAGCAGGGAACTAGAGCAGCATGATATAGGATACAAATGCACCCAAGAGATCGCTCACTAAGTATAAAATACAAATTCTGAATGACAAGAAAGCATTGGCATAACTTTTAATCGGTAGCACTTCCTTTTCCCTAGGGGTACATAAAATAATAGTACTCCTTATAACTAATACCTATTAGGTTAGGTGAGATGTTGAATTTCTATTAACCCAGGCAAATCTTGTACTTTTCAAAGCCATATTGACTCATGTTGAGCTGTGGGCCCACTTTATATAATGCAATCTGTTTTGTGAAGTCCTGCTATACGATCTCTATGCCATTAATTTTTTGAACCTACATTTAGGACTTTACTTTTTTTTTTCCTAGTGAAATTGCACCAAGTTAAAGTCTGTTCCATGGTCCAGGATGTTAGGAATGACTCAAATTATAATTCAGTTATGCCATATATTAGCCACAGCTTGTGTCATCCAAGTTGACAGTTCCTGGTCACCCAAGGATGATCTTATTATCTAAGCGTGTTATTTATAAGGAATTTCACAGCTGAATCGAGGTACAGAATGACCTACTCTAAAACAAGAGCGATTAACAAGTTTGGAGCAGAGCCAAACTCGAGAACAAGGTTGTTATTGGCATGATTTTAATCATGATAGACAATTAGCCAAGCTTAATTATATTGAGACGGGAAACCAGAATGAGTGGCAGTAATGAATTTCTCCGGGAACTCTCCTGTGTCTCCAACTCAAACTGGCTGACCTATAAAGGGTGTAAAATGATAAAAGATGTTTGCCCACATGAACAAGCTGTGTTTACCTCGAGGAGCTGACTGTGTGGGCAAAGGGGTCTAAAGGACTCCTTTCCTGTGGGGGACTCAGAACAGAATGCAAATGCAATTCTCCAGTTCCACGGGTATTTTTCGCTTCAGGAAAGATGCAAAAGAGAGGAAACATATTTTAGCTGAACTTGGGCACATTAAATGTTAATGTGATTATGTAGCTAGGGATTCTTTAAATGTCGCCAGTGGCTGAAGTATTACTGTAGTTGTGTTAGCAACTTTTCGGTGTTACAAAGGCTTAATATTTTCACCAACTGTGTCAAGCCCAGAAAGAATGTCAGAAACTTCAATAGAAGTGATTAGAATGTAAAAATTTTAACAATTTGACTCTCCCTGCCTCTAGGTTTAGAAAGAATTTTCAAAGAAAGTCTCCTTAAGTCTCAAGTCTCTTTTCCATTATGGATTTTAATTGACTTATAATTAAGACACAGAAGAAAGAAAGATTCTGGAGAATTAAAACCTCTATAGTTCCTACTTTTTTTTTTCCTTTTGAATTCACAAACTATTCTGATAATCAAATCTCACACCAAACACACGCACATGGGACTGGAAAGAAGGCAGTCCCATTCTAAAGTCGAGGAAGCTGAGGTTCCGGGTTTGTGACTGATCTAGTCAAATGGCAGAGATATGCACAAGGCTTCTGATTCCAAGATTAGGTTTTAAAAAACAATAAAGAAGGAAGGAAAGAAGCCTGGCTGGGTGGCTTGGTTGGAGTGTCGTTCTGTACACTAAAGGTCACAGGTTCAATCCCTGTTCAGGGCACATGCATAGGTTGTACGTTTGATCCCTGGTCAGGGTGCCTATGGGAGGCAACTGATCAATGTTCCTCTTTCACATGGATGTTTCTCTCTCTCTTCTCCCCACCTCTAAAATTGATAAACATATCCTCGGGTGAGGATTAAAAATTTTTTTAACAGGAAAAGGAAGGAATGAAGGAAGGAAGGAAGGGAGGGAGGGATGGAGGATGGGAGGGAGGGAGGACAGTATTGGGATTCTCTAAAATATCTCCCATGCTAATTGTCTATGAGTCATATTTTCAATTTATCTGCATTTATAAAAAAAAGTGTTCTGAGTATAGAAGGAGGCTTGTATCTTAAATTAGAGTATTTAATCAGTGTAACTATATTAAACAACAATTACACAATTCCTTTTCACTCAGCAAAGTTTTCTTGGGTTCCTGCCAGGCAAAGGAAAGGCCCTGGCCCCCACAGTCTGGGACTACAACAATCATTAGACATGAGGGCTGAATGTCGAGTGTAGACACATGTAGCTAGACCACAGAACAGACTGTGGGGTCATGGATTCTGGAGGCTTTGGGAGTGTGTTTGGGAAGAAGGACCTGCCTGGAGGATTGGGGTGGTGGGACTGGCTCTTTGAAAACTGTTTAGAGACCAATCTACTCCTAATCCCCAGTCCCTGCAGAGATGCTCACTGACCCTCTTTGTAATGAGAAAGTTTGAGAATCTAGTAGATATGGTACAATAGCTGAGATCTGCCAACAGCTGAGATCCCAGGGTGGATGTGTCTTCTTTAGGGGCCAACTGTGTTTCTCTGCCATGTATTTAAGCACCTGGCCTGGGATGTTTTTCATTTAGTTTTCTAATTTTCTAATCTTGCCTCTGTCTTAGTTCGAAGGATCTGTATAGATCTGAAAGTCCAATAGCTTCTGCCTGCTAATGCTCTGGAAATAAAATAACCAATTATAGAAATTGTGGAATTGCAAAGGAACCTAGTGGCAGCTTATTGTGATCCCCCCACTGTCAATAATTGCAGATTTAGAGTCCCAGAAGATTCAAATGATTTGCACAGCCTAACGCCAAGCAACGGGAGAGCTGGATTAGCCTGTGGGTCTTTCAGCCATGTGCCCTTGGTTTTTAATTTTTTGCTCGTTGTAAGTTTAGGATGTGCTTTCTAATAACAGTAAAATAATTTAAAAAGATGTAACTTAAGTATTAAGCTTCTATTTTGTGCCAGATGGCATATATTAGTTACCTTTATGCTTCAAATTATATCTTAAATTGAACCATTTTGCAGACGAGGAAACTGAAGTTTAGAAACCAAATAACTTGCCCCATTTCAACAGCTAGAGAGTGACAAGTGAGTGTAGCTATAAATTTTACTCTCTTGCATCTGGCAGTAGAGCACCTATCAAAATTTTGGATACACATATCAATACCCATGCATTCACGAGCCTGCTGGAATAACTGCGTATCTTCCATAGAAATGAAAGTTGTAGTGTGAGTCTCATGGGTACAAAGCTGCATATCACAATATTACCTGTCATGGTAAAAGAAAGAATCGAACCTCAGTGATCAGTGTGGTAATGGTTAAATACGTTATGATAATTTATATTATGGAATATTATAGGTGTTAAAAGAATGTGTTGATTCTGTGTATATTGATCTAGAAAAATGTTCATCACCTACTGCCCAAGTGGGGGAAAGCAAGTTGCAGGGCAATGACTATTGTGCCATCTCATTTTCTAAAAAAAAATCTATATCTATATCTATATCTATATCCATATCTATATCTATATCCATATCTATATCTATATCCATATCCATATCCATATCTATATTATATCTATATCTATATCTACATCTACATCTACATCTACATCTATATCTATCCATATCCATATCCATATCCATATCTATATCTATATCTATATCATCTATATCTATATCTATCTATATCCATATCCATATCCATATCTATATCTATATCTATATCCATATCCATATCTATATCCATATCCACATCCACATCCACATCCACATCCATATCCATATCCATATCTATATCTATATCTATATATCTATATCTATATATCTAATCTATATCTATATCATCTATATCTGTCTGTATGTGTGTATGTGTGTGTGTGTTTAAAGGATAGATGAAGAAACGGAAGGAGAGTATTAATAACAAACTGTTACCACAGTTTATAAGGGATGGAGGGGGGAGAATGTGGCTAAGCTTAAGTCCTTGAGTGGATAACCAGGAGTTGAGAGCCAGAGACACCAAATACAAAAGCTAGCTGCCAGAACTAGTGCAGATATTAGTGCTGAGGCAGCATCAAGGTCTGAAATGAGATGAAGGTCTCATTTCAGAGCAGGATACAGAACAAGAGCAGGGCCAGAAGTGGTGAGGTCTGGGCCATTGCCCACCTAGCAGTCTATGGCTGAAGCTGGAGACTGGAAATGAGTGTTCACCATGGGCTCCAGCGGGTGCTCACCCAGGCAAGAGGAGTGAAGAGGAGCCAGCATCTGCACTCTGCCCTGGTGCTTTCTGTCTCCAGACTGGGCCCCTGCCATCATCCCCGAAATTAAGTATACAGATTTGAGACTGCAGGCACACTGGGGTGCCATCCAACTTGCCCTTCTGGGCCTCTCCCAAGGAAGTCTGTTTGGTTCCTTGGAGCGCCTGCATTGTTCCTCAGGACCTGTTCCTGACATTATAGAGCCACAAAGTACAAAGGCTCCTGTCTTCTTTGACCTCCCTTCCTATAAGTGGCTGGGGCTCAGCCTGTCTTACATTTTTCTTCAATGCTATTGCATGAACATTTATCATCTCTGTCCCCTTATCTCTTCCTCCCAAGCCTACTAAGGTGTGGGACCCTCCCCTCTGCTTTCTCCTTCACTGTTGTCCTGAAGTGAGCCCCTGGGTTCATGCAATGGAAGGGGTTTACTGTAATTGATCAGGAGAGTAACAAAGGAACAAATTAAGAAGAAAAAATTCTAAAACTATTATTTTGCTCTTTAGTTTCACAATTCCTTGCTGGTGTGAGTAAAATGCCCCCAAGTCCCCATTTTTAGTATGCAGTTTACGACCATTCCAGGAGGTTCATCCTTTCCATCACAGAGAGGCACTGAGAACCGTACAACAGGTACCAACTGCTTTGCTTGTCGAAAATCAGCTCGGTAGTCCACCTACCTCTGAGCCCCACCTAGTACAACAGCCCTTTGATGTATTTCCTCCTTGAAGGCAATGAAAGCCAAAGTCAGAGTCCCCTCCTTGGGGAATTTAATAGGAAATCCTAGAAGGAACAAGGCCAACTTTGAAGATTAGCAAAGCAACATTTAACATACGTGCATTTAATAGCCTAAACCAAATCTGGACCTTAATTTGGGGCAATAGCGATATTCCAGAGCCCCTGAGTGTTAATCAAATGTTTGTAAATGGCATGTGGTTCAACTGCACTTTGGGAATGCGTGATTTAAAGCAATCCTGAGAATCCTCTAGTGCTACAACTAATTAACCCTAATTCATCTGCTTGGTAAATCTGAATAGGATTGTGTGTTTGGAGAATAAAAGAGTAGGTAGACACAGTACAATTAATTAGGGAAGGCTTCCTGAAGGGAGTGTGCCTGGGCCAAACCTTAGAGGACACAGTGATCACAGATCCTGTAAAGGACCAAAAGGAGAAATTCAGCAAGTTTCAGAGAACGGCAGCCTCCTGGATTCTTGCAGCAATGAAACTTGCTGTGAATAACCATTGAAACATCTCCTCCAGGTGTGCAATCATTTACGGTTTATGAAGGGCTTGCTCTCTTGCACATCACGGAGATGATCACAACAATGAGGATTTACTCAGTGCATGCAGTGCACCAATGCGAAGGGCTCAAACGCATTGCACAATTATCCTACCAACAACAGCAAATATGGTATCGTGTTCCTCTCCCCGCTTTCCAGAAGGGGAAACTAAGCCTCATGAAGCTAAAAGACAAACATGTGATGTGGCAGTCAGCTGTAAACAGAGGGGTGAAGATCTGAATTCAGGTCTACCTGACCCTGTGGTTCTAATCCTATCATCCTTCTGGGGCTCAGAGCAGGATGGAGAAGAGGAGACAGTGGTCACCGAAGAGATCCAACACAAATATCGATAATGTATTCCCTACTAGCTAATACCAAGCACTATGCTAAGCGCTTTACATGCATTATCTCATTCTGATATGGGTGTCAGGTCTCATTTCCCCATCAGGAAACTGAGGCTCATGGAGGGTAAGTCATGCGTCCAGTTACACTGCTAGTGAAAATATTGGAGCTCCTATCCTAGATCTGACTCTAAAGAGCAGGATCTGAACTTGCACTACACACTTAGGACCCACCATACATACAACAGTGTCCTTGCCCCTCAGGTCATTCAGGCCCTAGAAACACAGTCAGACCTGGAAGCTGCACATCTTGACCCAATGTGGTGTGGGAAGAAGTCACAGGTGATGGTGGCACAGAAGAGGGGTGCTTTGCTAAGCCTGTAGGTTTTCCTGTTGGCTGCTGTCCCCCGCCCCAACCCTTCCAGTAATACAGATGACAAGGCCAAGTTACCTCTAGTTTCTGATGTGTTCAAGTTGAGAGAAGTTGTAAGAGGTCGGGTCAAGACTTTTACCAAGTTCAGTCTCTCCCTCAACAGTCAATGTCACCTTTCTTATAGTCTTCTCATGATTTTCCAGGAAAAGTTAAAAAAAAAAAATTGAGGTAATTTGTTCACTGGCATCATAAAATTATTTTGCATATATGACACCAATGCCTAATACAAATTCTCTCTCTCTCTCTCGTTCTCAAAGAAAACTTACAATAAATTCTCAGTTTACTATTACCTTTTATTTCATGCCTATTCATTTGTAGTTTTCTCTTCTAGCTCCTTGCTCTTCCGTTAGAGAATATTTTTTTAAAGATTTTTATTTATTTATTTTTAGAGAGGGAAGGGAGGGAGAAAGAGAGAGAGAAACATCAATGTGCGGTTGCTGGGGGCTGTGGCCTGCAACCCAGGCATGTGCCCTGACTGGGAATCGAACCTGCGATGCTTTGGTTCGCAGCCCGCGCTCAATCTACTGAGCTACAACAACCAGGGCTCCGTTAGAGAATTTTAAACTCTGGAGAAATCCAGGGCTCAACTCTGAGTCCTCTTCAACTGCCCTCTCCCTGGGCAATCTTAGTCAGGCACATGGCTTTAACTGTCATTTACATGCCCATGACTCCAGATAGATGTCTCCAGACCTGACCTCTCCCCCGGGCTTGAGACTGCCTGCTTGGAAGTCCCCACTTGGAAGTCTAATGCGTCCTAAACAGGACTCTTTTATGATGTCCTAATATGTCCCCTCCCTAGTCTCCCCCACTTAAATGGCAGCATCATTTGAACTCAGGGAAAAAATCTTGGATCAAATTATTTCTTGCCATCTCTAGGCCTCCTATACTAACCAAGCCATTGTCTATTCTTGCTTGCCCTGGATAATTAGACTATCACCATCAGTCCTAGATTTTTCTTCTTCCCCCTATAAGCTATGTTCTATACAGAGTGGTTGTTGCAACATGTAAATTAGGTCATTCACAATTCCTGACCCCAAAACACATATTCAAGAAACTCCAACGCTACTCATCACATTTAAAGAAAATTCAAACAGCTTTCTTGGTCTCTGAGGCCCAGCATGATCTGGCCCCTGATTACCTATTTCCACAGCGCCCTTGCCTCCTGCTTTGCTCTATGACACTGACTTTTGGGCCATTCTTCCAGCACTTGAGGTTCATTCCTACCTCAGGCTTCCATCCTTAATGTTTCCTGTCCTGAAATGCTTCTCTCTGAGATTCTGTGTACTGTGCTCTTTCACAGCCCTCTCAAATTTATGCTCAAATTTTTCCACTCTACCTCCACGCTCAACTTGTACATACATTTCTATCATCTTATTTATGCCATCACCATATACCACTTACCACTACAGGAAATACTTTTGGTCAATGGATTGATTTACCTATTTATTGTCCATTTCAGCTCTAGAATGTATGCTGCATAAGGACAGGGGTTTCATCTGTCCTCTCCACTGCTAAAGCCCAGTGTCTCAGAACAGTGCCTGGTATATAGGAGATACTCAATGTGAAAGTTGAGGTAATAAATTATTCTTTTCAATTGGAAAAATAATACATGTCTATAACAGAAAATTGGGAAATAATGGTATAAAAATGAACATTTTGGTATGCTTTTTTTTATCATCTTTTTCCTATACGTTGTCTTTTTAAGTTGACGTTATTAGGTAAAACCAATTTACATCCTATTTTTCAGACTTAACACACCGTAAGCAAGTCTCCACATTGTGTTCAATATTTCACATAATTAATATAGTTATTAATTTCCTTCTTCCTATCTTGATTTTCTTTATGAAAAACACACAAGCATCCATTCTGTGCTGCGGTTTGTGTTTAACTGTGACAGAGCCATACATTTGAAAGACTGTGTGAATGTGAGCAATTATTAACCTTCCTGGACCTCAATGTCTTTATCTACAAAATGGGAACAATGAAACCCACCTTGCCTAATTTATAGTATTGTGCAAAGGTCTAATGAGGTATTGGGGCAAACATCTCATTAGATAGTAGGGTGAGTGTCTTTTTTTTTAAACCATAGTGCTGTATAAGTGCAAAATTTACAGGAGGGAATATGACATCAAGTCATTTGTAAAGCAATTTGAAATTCGTGAATAAAAAACCCATTGGCAATTGTTCTGTGCTGAGTGAGACAAGTCCTAATGTTTGTATTTAATATGCTAAACAGTTGCCAATCTCTAATTCTAGGTTCATACCCTGCAATAGCTTTTGGGGGATTTTTTTTTTACAACTTTCAGCTGTAAAACTGGGGTCAATTATTTTTAGCCATTTCTTTAGCCTATCTCATTAGCAAAGTACTTTGAGGTAATGACTTGGGCATATTTGATGATTGTTCATTTTAAAAGATGTCATTTAAAGACTTTTCTGGAAGTTTTAAATCTGCCTGTGGGAGATCTGTTTTATGCCAAAATGTCATTTCAAATTCAAGCCTACATACTGCCTTACACTCGGCCCTTATAAATGTTTCACGACACCTGCATTTTTTATCGTGCGAACTTGGATTTCCCGTGGCTCACCTCCGCTCTCTGGATGAAGGGGAGAAAGGAATATCTTGAAATGGCTTTTTTATTTTTTTTGTCAGAGGAGATAAAACTCCCCAATTATTTCCCCCTTGTGCATAGATATTTATATTAATATTTTAAAGAATGGTTTCTTTATAGTGTTATTCATGAACCCATGTGTTAAATTTAAAGCAAATGTGTCCTAGAAATGAATATTTAATCCATGTTTAATACCTGAAACTCGATTCATGTTGATTTAATTTCTTTGGTCATAAAAGAAATTTATAAAATGATTCAGATTCTTTCATTCATTCTACATTATCTCTTTTAATCTTTACAACAATATGGCAACGGAGGTATCATCACCATCATCATCATCATCACCCCCCAACACACACACATTACGGATGAGGAAAACGACTTAGACAGTAAAGACACTGTTTAGATAGCTCTTGGCTACAGTTTAGGGTCTGGGCTTTGGGCAGAGTATACTACCTGCGTTAAATTCTTGGGGTAAGCACTTTGGAGAACGTATAGTAGCAAGAATAAGGGATGAAGGGAGAAGAGAGAGAGAGAGGGAGAGGCAAGACCTCATAGAAGTCTGAAATGGGGAGAGATTAGATTGGGAAGAATCTAGGTCATAGCTCCCTAACTTTGCTTCACATTGAGATCATCTGGGAATCTTTAAAAATTACTGATGCCTGGTTTCTACCCCCAGACATTGTGATTTAATTGCTATGGGATGCAACCTGGGCACTAGGACTTTTTTTTAAAAAAAAAAAAAAACCTTTCCCTGATGATTCTAATGTGCAGAAAAGTTTGGGAGCCATTTGTCTAGGAGGTGTCTGGACTGTTACGTGTAACGTAACTGAAATAGCCCAAACTCCATTTTCTTCATTACTGGTTCTCAGTGTTCCAATGGGTTCTGCTAGTGTATAGGCCTTGGATTGCACATAATGCTTACAAATAGAAAACACAAGTCCAAGATCCCTCTGTTAGACAGTGAGTTTTAATGGGAAGAGGGCAGCATTAGTCACTCAGCTTCTCTGAGCCTCAGTGTCCAGGCCCCTAGAATGGCTATTCTGATGCCTATCTACTAGGTTTGTCGTAAGAATTAAACTAATTACAGTGAAACCCCTCTTTCCAATGATATCAGAAATGTTTAGTCAGTTATTTGAAAAAAAAAAAAACAACAACAACAGTAATTTAAAGCAGGTGTAGTAGATTGTATTTTCCAAAGATGGCCGAAGTGTCTGCCATCGCTCATGTTCTTCTTGTAATGTGATGCTGACACTCTTCCATCTGAAACAGGGTTTGTATTCCTTCCTCTTGAATTTATAAATGCACACTACAGTGGAAAGGACACTATGGGTCTTAGGAGGTTAGATCATAAAAGGCAATACAGTTTCAATCTGGCTCACTCTCCCTTGCCACATGTGCCTCAGGAGCCCAGAAAAGACCTGTGAGAAGCCTGGCTACCCCAAAGCCACCATGCTGGAGGTGACAGGGAGAAGGCACATAGAGATGGAAGGAGATGCCCAAAGGGTCCCTGTTGTGCCAGCCCATGGCTGTTTGAGTCTTCTCAGCGCACCTGCTAGTTACATGAATTTGTCAGCCTTCTCATGATTCCAGTCCCATCCATTGAGCTGCCGCAGCTGACACAGAGTAGAGCAGAGGTGAGCTGTCTCACCCAGCACTGCCCCAAATGCAGATTCATGAACATGATAAATATTATTGCTACTTTAAGCCTCTAATTTTGAGTATTTCACTCTGCTGCATTAGGTAATTAGAATACCAAGGTATAATAATGAATATTATATGCAGATGTTAAATAGCTTAGTTTAAATATAACATTTTTAAAACAATTAACAAACTTCCTGGATAATATGACCTACTGACCAGAACCCTGGCATAAACCACACCCATGAAGCGTTTTATTATGGTTTTCAGTGTCAGTTACTGTCAAGTAGAATGAGTGCTTAAAGACACTTTCTAAAAAATTACCACTTCCCTTTGTCCTTATAGTTATCCTATACCAATTTAATTCAACATATGTCAGGTGGTTCATTTACTTAATTGTGTCTTTTCAAAGTATTCAACTCAGAATTCATTAAAAAGTTTATTTTTGTAAATATATTGCATCAGTGTACATGTTACTTAGTAGATAGCAGGATAAAAATAACAAGCATAATGAGTAAAAAATACATGGTGAGCATATAGCTCATCTGATGTGAATAGAAGTCTGCAGCTAATCTAAAGAGAAGTCTATAAGCCACTGGTTTAGATCTTTAAAACATTTGCATACAGTAAGCACTCATCAAATGTTAGTTTCTCTAACCATTAAACCCTAATTTGCAAAAAAAAAAAAAGATCTGCTTGCAAATAAATAGTCTCTGCCACCAAATGCCAGCAGAATTTTATTTACAAAGTAGTTTTTGGTAGCCACCTAAATTTCATACTATTTCAGAAAATGCATTACATTTCTATTTATGAAAAATCATTTCCCATGGGTTAGAGTTCAGATCAGGTGCATAATTTTTTTCAAATCACTTTCTAAAAATGAAATGCATCATGGCAACCTTAATACTGTAACTACTGAATACAGTTAGAAAGCAAATCTACGGATGCATCCCAGCAATGGAGCCTTCTCTAGCTCTCAAATACACCTTCGTACAACCATTAGTGGGATGGGGGCTCCAGCGTCCTGGGAAGGGTGCTGAATTTTAGGATGAGGTATGTCATTTACTGCAAAGTTTGTCACAGTAGAATTGAACAGCTATTCAGAGCTTTCATCAAAGCGTAACTCCATAATGCCCCTCCAGTCCTCTCCTCTCTCTGCTGAGTCATTCTGCAGATGCCACCAGCGTGATCCCCTAGATGCTGCAAACTGATCACATCAGAGTCTCGCAGTTGCCTCGGAGCCTGCTGATCAAGATGGGCCTCTGTACCAGGGTTTATGAGGGCCTGTAGGAAAAGGACCCTGAGTGTCTTGTCAGCCTCACCTCTAATCCTCCTCATTTATATTAGGACCCAGGACCAGACCTACCACAATGTGTAGTGTGGTCAAATTTTGCCCTCATTATATGGCCAGCACTTCAGCACTTACAGTGATCTAAAATCAGTGTTTTCCAAACTGTGGGTCCTGGTCCAATAAGGGGTTATAAAATCAATTTAATGAACTTTAATCATTATTTTAAAAAATTGGAGTAGAAGGAAATGGTATGGGTCAGATTTTATTATATAATGCACAGCAACAGTAAACACTGTTTTCTGAAACTTCAGTTTCAGTTGCGTGTTTGTAGACCAAACTGTGATGCAAAGTGTGTTTTTTACAGTGTGTTGTAAATTCAAAACACCAAAACCCTCAAACCTCTCAACCATTTTGTAGGCTGTTTGTCCCACCTGGAAGGCCTTCTGTATGGAATACTTCTCTTTGTCTTTCTGAAAAATCCCTAACACACTGTCCAAAGATACAGCATGTTCTGTGAAGTCTTTCTTAAGGCTTTTACTGTGTGTTGGCAATGAACTAAATACTTTAGATGTGTGACATTTCATCTTCAGAATAAACTTACAAAGTTGGAACAATTATTTTCCCATTTTATCAGCAGGGAAATGGGAGGTGAAAGATGTATTAAATAAATGGCCTGAAGTCACACGGGTAATGCGTGGTCAGGCTGGAATTTGAGTGAAGCCTTCAAATCCAGAACCTGTGCCCTTAGCCATTGCATTGAACAGCTAGCTTCTCCCTCACACCTCAGGCTAAACCCAGCAGTTTTCTTCTGTGCCCACCGTCACATAGAGCCTGCAGAATGGCCCTTTCTACGCTGTTGCAATTACCTGTTTACATGTCTGTCTCACACACTAATTTATAAAATTCCCAAGAAAATGAACTCTGTCTTATTTCTCTCTTTTGCTTTAGGAGTATGCATGTATGTGTGCCATATAGAAAGCACTGGATAAATATTAAATCAATAAGTGTCAGTGTGAGAAATTATCACCATTTCACAGATGAAGAAACTGATATTTATCTAAGACGAAGGTAGGCCAATTGTTCTTTGTGGCCTCTTTCTATTATAATGAACTTGTTAGAGTTTAGTAGGAGTGATAACTTTGGACCAAGGTCAGGGAGATCTTTGCAAAGGTATTAGAAGGTTTATAGATTAATAAAGACACTATGGGAAATATTACACATAATATAAAATATACATTTTTTTCACTTTCTATTCATGACCACACTTTTTATCAGCATGTCTAAGAACCAGGTTTTTTCTAGATGTCATTCTATTCAGTCCATTCACTCATTCATTCATTCGGCAAATATATTTAAGCCAGTTCCTGTGGTCTGTCCTAGAATGTAGGATAACAAGACAGTTTCTTCCCTCAAGAAGCTCCCAGTCTAAGAAGGAACTGAGATAATACACAGGTGATTACATAGTGGTGTCGGGCAGTATCAGCAGCAGTTCAAGGCCAGGACTTAGGAACTGGTCAGCCTTGGACACTAAGCTGGGCTCCATTACTGAGGGCCTGTAGCCCCTTAAATTTATTTCAATTAGCTCTTCAGAGCTCAGTTTTCTCATCTCATAGGGTCACTGCCAGACAATATTCATAAAGCACATGGCACTCTATCAATAGATACAGGGCAGATTGATGGCCAACAATAACATTTTATATGTGGGACCCCTGGCAAATTACTTGACACTTGTCTCTCTGCCTTGATTGTTTTTATCCAAAGTATAAGCCTATGAATCTGAATGCTAGTTACTACTCATTGGCTACCTTCCAAGTATCAGACATAGGACTGCCTTGTGCTAAGCCTTTTCCATATGTTATCTCACTAAATCCTGATAGTAACTCTGGAAACAGAGGCAGGCTCTATCATACTGTGATGTCAGTTTTTTTCCTGGGTGGGGGGCCCAGGCCCCCCAGGTGTCCTTCTTACTTATCTTTCATCTTCCTTACTGAGCACAGGTGACACTTCTTGTCTTCTCAAACCAATTCCTCCCCCTTAGTCCCCCGACACTCCCAGGTTTCTATTCCATATTTTTCAGAGCATCTAGCATCATTTTATTACATATTAATTGACATTTTCATGTTATTGAACCTTTCTGCTGACATCCCAAGTATGCTCAAGAGTCCTTGTACTTTTTTCCACCTGAAACACTAAAGTTTCTGAAGGAGAATCATTTTATTGGGACATGCCCTTTTTTTATGGAGAATACCCTTCTTTTGCCCGATGGTTGAATTTCTTTATGAACATAGATACCTTTATCTCTCACAATAGGACATTTCTTTTTTTAAAATATATTTTATTAATTATGCTATAACAATTGTCTCATTTCCCCCCTTCACTCTCCTCCACCCTGCACACCCCCTCCCACCCACATTCTCCCCCTTTAGTTCATGTCCATGGGTCATAAGTTCTTTAGCTTCTACATTTCTCATACTATTCTTGCCCTCCCCCTATTTTCTACCTACTGTCTGTGCTACTTATTTTCTATACCTTTTCCCCCTCTCTCCTCCTCCCACTCTCCTGTTGATAACCCTCCATATAATCTCCATTTCTGTGGTTCTGTTCCTGTTCTAGTTGATTGCTTAGTTTGTTTTTGTTTTAGGTATGGTTGTTAATAGTTGTGAGTTTGCTGTCATTTTACTATATATGTTTTTTTTATCTTCTTTTTCTTAGATAAGTCCCTTTAACATTTCATAAAATAAGGGCTTGGTGATGATGAACTCCTTTAGGACATTTCTTTTTGGCTAAATACTGTATGGCCAAGCTGGGAGGCTGAGCCACTTCTCCCTGACACCCTGGCCTGTACTTGTCATACTCTCTGGAACAAACAATGGAGGAGTGTAAGCAAAAAGTGAACCCATATTCATCAAATTAGCTCACTATATGTTTCCTCCTTTTGGATTGAATAAGGTTGAAGCTATTTGGCAGACATAGATGGGGACAGTAGAATGAGGGGGGACAGACATGTTTTTACATCTGTGAAAATGGAAACAATCCAGAAGCACCACTAATTTCTTTAACAAAAGTGTCCCATGAGTGATGACATTGACCCATCAAGTGTCAAGATCTTGTTTAATTTCATTATGTATTTACAATAGCCTGCTCTCTGCTTCACAGGGGAATTACACGTTTTAAGGTTCAAGTTCAGCTATTTGAATTCATCAGAGCATATACTCAGTGTTATCATTGCTCTAGTATTTGAAAGACAAGAAGCAAGGAGCTACTTTAAATATGCCAATAGCCCATGAATGTCATTACTTATAAAACTACAGTTTAAACTACAAACCTATAAACAGTTTAGTGCTTTTCCCCTATATGCTTCCTAAAGTATATAAACAATATATATAAACAATATGCATTGTTTTTAAATTTTATGTTGATAGTAAATCTGAGAATAATTTGTATTTCTTAAAAACAGAAAGTTTTTCTTCTCTCCACTATGGGCACCTTGTCTTTAGGAATACCACAGATATTTTTATGACTATTATGGTTCAGGGAAATATACAGAAATAGGTAGAGGTGGCAATGTTGTTTGGAGATGATACAGAGATCAGTGCAGACACTTCTATGGATATTCAAGGTACTCAGATCAGACACATAGATGGCAAGACATGATATCCTGTAGCCTCACTTTGTGTAACTTATTAAGTAGCTCCAAGTGCCAGCAATTGGGATAAAGGTTTCAGATATGTAGCTAATAATATGATAATAGCTACTATTTGGCAATGCTTTACCCATGTCAGGTAGTGTGCAAACTGATGCATCATTTGATCCTCACAGATCTGCCTTAAGTTAGATCCCTAGAATCAGAGCCTTGGGGAATTTTTGTTCAAGTGATCAATCAGGGGCATGTCATTAGGAAGAGGGGGTTGAAGGAAGCAGGGTAGGGCAGGAGGAAAGGACTAAGCAAGGAGTGGGCTCTGGAGTCTGCACACGGTTGGCCTTGCCTTGCATTAGCAGCTGCAGGGGAAACCTCCGGGGAAAGGGGCTTCCCACCACCATGGGAGGTTACCTGGGGATGGGTGCCCAGCCCTGGTGCCAAGGGCATCTACTACACACTCTTCGAGGTGGCTGTTGTTGTTCCCATTTTTAGAAGAGAAAACAAAGGCATAAAGAGTTTAACTTGTCCAAAATCACCTTTAGTAGATTGAAATTTGAACCCAGATCTATCTGACTGTAAGCTCTTGACTGCTGTAATACAATCAGAGTGATGGTTTCAAGCTAACGTCATGGACAGAGTCTAGAACTAACACAGAGAAGGGGGTGATGAACTTTCCAGAGTGATTCAGTGCTACATAGAAAAATAAAGCAAATCCTTCCTGCTCTATACATTATACAGTAGATGACTATGTTCTTAAAACCCAAAGTCATAATGGCAAGGAAGAAAGATTTTAGTGTATTTTTTGCCGCAGAATCCAATTCCTTTGTGGACCATAAATATAAGGTATGAACATGCTTAGCAAAATGAGAGTCGAGTATTGTTTCTAAGTAAAAAATATGTCCCTAATTATATCAAGCTGGTAACAGCTTTGCTTCTCTTCCCCTGGAATGACCCTCCATAGGTCTTAGGAGTTGAGATGGCAAGTGCCACTTCCCCTATAGCTGAACTGTTCTAAACCCTCACAGGCCACAACCTGGCTGGAAACCAACAAAATATACAGGGAAGAGAACTGGCCTAAGAGTTCCTTCTTAGCTGTCATTCTGGCTCTGACACTTAACTCACTGAGTGACTTACAACATGTGTCTGTGGGCTTCATTATCTCATTTGTAGAAAGGAAACAATATTTGCTCCAGTCTCCTGCTTCCTCTGGTTTTCACTGCTGTCATCTTTCTTTCTCTCTGCAATCCCAGATTTTCCCTTCCACGCGGCTCGGTTCCCCCAGCCTACACGAGAAGGCCCTCTCCAGCCATAGCTGCATTTCTCATATACTAACCTTGGCAGACACCTGCATTTACACTGGGCTCATCTCAAATGGCTGTTAGCTATGTCCACAGCGGTGCATAACACAGACAGATATGTGACACTTTTGGAAGTGTCCAAACACGTTGTGTCACAATTCTAATCCCAAACATTATCCAACAATTTTGAAATGCACTACACATTTTGATGTGTGCATTATGGGAATTTTAACTTCATCTCCAGTTAGAACCCTTTAAAAAAAATTGTACAGAATGTAGTCATTTTATATAGTGCCTCCCTCTCCTTGCCCCCATGTGGAAGGAGTGGGTTTGTTTTACAAGTAATTTTAGTCTTCACCGTCACAGATGATAGCTTTGAAGGTGGGTGATAGACTGTAATACTGGGTAAGAATAGACTATCTTGCCAATCTTTCTTTGAAATTTGATTCATTACCTTCTCCTCGAATATATGGTTAAAAAAAAACTAAAGTATGAGAAAATAGAAACCAGTAGTCAACTCTGCTCCCTTGACTCAACTCCAGTGTGGTGATTGAATGAGTGTTTGCCTTGTTGCAGATCAATTATTTTGAGGACTCAGAATTTCTTGCTGTGTCTTGAATTGTGTTGATGGTTTTTAAGTAGGTCATAAAAATTCCTGCGAATGATTTGCTTAATTATTGTCTTGCTCCTCATTTACATTTTTATCTAAAACTCTGAGCACTGAAATCTGCATTCAATTCTACTTCCTATAGCTACATTTGCCTGGTTGGGAGAAGTATCTGGGCCGTGCTTTATGTATGGAATGACATCAGCCAGACAGCGTCTGTGATGATGCTCTGATGGCTACAGACATAGCTGTTTTTGCTGAGTTCTCTAGGGTTTAGGGCAATATTGGGTGGTTATTTAATAGCCTTTACATCAGCTGAGTAATCGTCAGAGTTTAAATGTGTTCAGGCTTTGCTTTTTGGGACTAGGCCTTCTGACAGTAAGGGATTATGACACTGTAAGACTGTTTTTTACTGACTCTTTTGAGGGTTCCATGATACATAAATAACCAAGTGAAAAGTAACACATTCAACCCATCCTAAAACCTCAGTTCTGAAGATACCTTCCCTACTAGCATATTACTATGGCAGACTATAGGGTGATATACTGGAAAAACATTAAAAATGGTATAATTTTGCTTCATGAACATTTCTGTGCAGTTCAACACAAGTGCCTTTGACATTCTGGAGTCTTGACTGAAATAAAAACTGTGAAGCAGTAAAATTCTGGGGGTGAAAGCTGCAGTTGCAAAAGAAACAAAGCACAACATTCCTGAGATATTTCCTCACAAACTGCCAAGATTGCTCATGTTGATGAAAATAGTATGAGTGTGCATCAGAGTCAGATTTGCATGAGGGAAAACAGACCAATTCTCCAACTCCTCCATGGAGACTGAGTTCCAGTGGGGTGAGGTGTCTGCCCAAGGTCTTCCATGAGTTAGTGGCAGATTCAGGACAAGAAGTAGCAAATCTTGATTCCATGTCCAATGTTCTTTCGACCTCAAAGTGCTATAAATGTGACAAATTATTTTATTAGTTTAGCCTAGTTCAGCATTTCCTCAAGAGTGGAATGTTAATAGGTGTTACATGAAATAATAGTTTCATGGTCAAATGAGTATAGAAAATGCTGTTAAATAAAATTAAACACGTTTCTTCATTTTAGGCTTCTTTGAACCTTTAATATGTTAATACGTATTGTGACTCTCAAAGAGGGAAATCAAATAGACAGCATTTTCCAAACTCATTTGACCATAGAAACTTCTTTTTCATGGAATAACTCACGGAAGACACTTTAAGAAGTAAAAGTAGAACTTAATGTCTCTCTACAAATCAAAGCACTGATAGAAATTATAATTCAACCTAGATGGTTCCAAAGGTGAGGCTGAAATAATGTTGTATATCAACTGTAATTGAAAAATAAAAAATGATTTAAATATAGAAAAACAACAACAAAAAGATGAAGCTAATAAAGGTACGACATACAGAGATCTGAGCAGAGTTAAGGAATCCAGTGAAGGGTAGTGAATCAGCCAGGTGGGGATCAGCAATGCAGGAAGCATTACCACTGCATTGAAGGAGCAAGGAGAGGAGCCCAGTGCCAGCTCCAGAGTGGAGCAGGGGCAGTAGGTGGGACCTAGCATCTCAGGGATGTAGCTTCTGTCAGGGGCACTATGATGAAGAAGGCAGGAACAGGGAATCAACTGGGAAGAAATATCCCAATTTTTTTTGTCTTTCCACCCTCTGATCTTTTTGGTGTTTCCTGTTGGCGAAATGTGGCTGATAGCTTGGGATTTGCAGTTTCTAAGTTAAACCTCCCAAACTCACAGGGGTGCTATGCACTTACCTGAGTTGTGTTGATCAGTTCCTTGAATTTCACAACACCCTGTAACATAGGGACTGTGCCCATTTCCAAATGAGGAAACAGACATACACTCAACATAGCTAGCAAAAGATGAATTCAGCCCCAGGTTTATCTGTCTGCCTTCCATTTTGCCACGTTGCTGAGCCAGAAAATATCAAACTTTTAATGAAAGCTTAAAGAACTTGCAGAAGGAGTTTTTCATCTCCAATTTTGAGCAATTCCATCTTATCACTAACATGATTGCTCCTCTAACAGAATGAATAAGTTTAATTTGGAGGGTTCTTCCTCTGCCCCACAGGAGAGGAGACCTTATTTTATTCATCTCTGTAATCCCAGACCTTAGCACAGTGCCCAGCACTGAGTTAATATTTGTTGAATGAATGCAAGAATGAATGCATAAGTGAGTAAACTGTAAATCAGCATTCCAAGGACATTTTCTCACAGCTCTGTTGGGACAGATTTGGCCTATCAATCTATTTTTAAATGTTCTGGCTTATTCGAAATGGGAAATTTTCCATATTGAGCATCTGCTCATGACATTTTTTCTTGGATGGCTATGATACCTCTTTCCTTACAACCTCCAAACACACACATTAAATGCATGTGTGTGCACGCACACCAACACACTCATTGCTTTTCTGCCTCCATCTCTGCCGTAGCAACCCTTTCTGCTCAGAGCCATCAGATCTATAAGATTTACCTTTAGAAGTACCAAAGATTATCAACATATGCCAAATTCTTCCATTTTTCTCAAAAAATATTGCACATCAGCTTAATTCATATTTGTTGAACTTAACTGAAAAGTTCATTTTCCATTCTAATATTCCAATTATTTCTATTCTCTAACCCAATGAATTCTGCTCCATCAACTGTTCTAAAATGAACCCTTCTTTCAGATCAGGCTGGGAATCTCTATCATAGATGCTGTGGTTATTCTTTCCTCCATACCCTTATCCATGCATGTTTTCCATGCAACAGCCTTTTTCTTTCTTGCATTTATTCATCTGTTAATTTATTCATGTACTCATTGAGCTCTTACTATATGCCAAGCACTGTTATGCTGAAACAAATACCAAGAAAAATGTAGTTTGGTCTCCCAAAGTGCCACATCTTTCATGGAAATCTGAGACACTGAGCAAGAACATACATTGCAGTGTGGTGAATGCTGCAATAAAGGCATGAGCCAGGGGAGAGAGCCAGGGAGAGACAGCCCGGCAGTTCAGAAACCATGTCTGTTTCCAGTGCCCAACACACTGTGGGAGCTGAACAAATGAATGAATGAATGAATGAATGAAAGAATGAAAGAAAATAACATTTGAATGAGGTTTTAAACATAAATGTCTACAACCTTCAAGAAACAACTCAAAGTCTTCTCCCTGCCTACTCTGAAATAAAATGGTCTTACAGTTCTCAGATGGTTTTTACAAATTTGCTGCCTTGAATTGTTCTGTACTTTATGCATCCAATAACGGTGAACTTCTATTAAACTCTGATTATAACTTTTAGTGATTTTTCATGTATCATCTAGTGCTGAGCAGGATATAAAATAAATGTGGGGAAATGGTCTGGAATTCAGTTGGCTTGATTCTAAAACAATTGAAATATTTACATATAGACACCAAATTGGAAATGGTACGTTTGAATAGCATTTTAGGTTTGATGATATAGGTCCATCCTAGGAGAGCTTCCTGAAGCAATGTTACAAATGACCTGGAGAGCTTGTTACAGTACAGAGTCTGGATCTATACGTTTGTATCAGAGTGTGTATATTTCTAAGATTCTGGCCTATGGACCACACCTTGAGTAGCAAAATGTTAGAGGAAAAGGAGTCAGAAAATAACACAGAGTTCATGTCACATATAAGGCACTGTCCAAGGCTCTTTGAGTATATTAAATTAATGCTTTCCATGTACATTCATAGACTTGGTATGGTCAGATTATCTGAGGCTGTTTTTAATTATACAAATTCTCAGGACATACTTCTAGCCATTCTGATTCAGAGACCCTGCAGTAGAGACAGAAAGATCTGTGTTTTTTTAAGAGCTCCAAGATAATTCTGAGACAGTGTAGTAGTCAGAATTCTCAGCATGACCTTCAATGGCCCTGACTGTTGTGTAATTTCTGCCCCCTGAGTGTGGGTGGGACCTGTGAATATGATGAGATGCTTCACTGTCAATGATTATGCTACATTATATGGCATTGAGGCGATTATATAGTGAGTCTAACCTAACCACACATGCTCTTTAAAAGAAGTGTTTACTGTGGCTTGTGGAAGAAAAAGTTGGGGGGATTTCAAATGTGAGAAGTCGATGTACCATGTTGCTGACTAGAAGGTGGGACGCGTCATGGAAGGAGGAATGCAGGTGTCCTCAGGGGCTGAGAGCAGGCTTCAGTGAACATCCAGCAAGGAAACCGTAACCTTGTCTTGCAACCACATGAAACTGGACTTTGCCAACAACCTGAATGAGCCTGAAAGCTGATTCTTTTCCAGAGCCTCCAGATAAGAACATGGCCTGGTCAACACCTTGACTTTGGTCTTACGAACTCCAGATTAGAATTCTTACCTACAGAACTGTGAGAGAATATGAGGGTGTTGTTTTCAGCTGGTAAATGCATGGTAATTTGTTATGCAGCAATCAAAAGCTAATGCATACAGCCCTGTCTGGGTAGCTCCATTGGTTAGAGCATGGCCCCCATACACCAAGGTTGTGAGTTCAATCCCTGGTCAGGGCACATACAAGAATCAACCAATGAATGCATAATCAGTGGAACAACAAAATTGATCTCTCTCTTTCTCTCTCTCTCCCTGCCGCTCTCTCTAAAATCAATTTTAAAAATTAATGCATAAGCATCTAGGTTTGAGAAGGACTAATTAACATAATCCTTCCTCAAAAGCTCTGATACAGAAGCATTATTATTCTCATATTGTGGATGACCAGATGGGCTCAAAGGGCATATGTTTGTTTTCCACAATCTGGTACCTAATGGCAGAACCATAATTTATATATATATATAATTTTACTTGCAAAAAATAAAAAAAGCATGAGTGAGATTAAGCACATGGGAAATAGGAAGACTAGATAAAAGAAGAAAGACTCTAGTAGGTAGACATTGAAAAAATGAGTTCTCTTTCTTTGATGTACCCATAGATATTACAAACTCCAATTGGTCCCAATTAAGATAGCTGATAGTTTGATCAAATGAGGAGGGGTATTTTTTCAGACCTAAGGTATCCACAATTCATGGATTGGAGATGATTGTGCAGTCAGATCCTCCTGACAGTGGCTCTTAAGGTTGGCACTATGCCTGGGGGCCAGGAACAAATAACTGGGCTCTGCTTTTGCCCAGGCTCTTACATTCTCCTGGCTCACTAGTGATAAAGAGAACACTTAGATCAGACCCTCAACAATGTTTCATCAGCCTCCAAGAAGAGAACTTAGTACATAGCAATGTCAGCTAGAGTACAAAACATTTAGAGTCTAGGAAGCTCTGTCCACTGGCTATTGAGTCAAGAGTAGTCCATCCCATGCAGGCACAAAGTGTGATGTGTGCTTGATTCAAATGGGTCTTTTCATTCATCATGTCTCTCTGCCTTCTCAGACTCTAAGGAAAGTTGAGATAAAAGGAAGACCTGTTCATTCACTGATTTGTTCATTCATTCTTCCTACAAGCATGTGTTAAGCTTCTCCTGTTGTGCTCAGTGGGATGCAGGGACAACTGGGCTTTATCAGATTGCAGTTTTAACACAAAATTAAAAGCATCTTCTCTTCAGAAAGAATAAAATTAAAATCTGTTCCCAATTTTTATTCCATCTTTTGAAAAGAGTTTTTTTTAACTATGTTAATATGTTTGCATAGGCAAGTTCCAAAGGTACATAATAGAAATGCTACAGAAATCCATCCAAGAATAATTGAGCCAGCTCTTCCAAGCAGGGGCTGCACTGGCTTCACTCATTAAATGTACGTTCACATCAGTCACTCATTTGCTTGAGCAATTTACAGTGGGCGCCTTCTCGATGTGTTACCCAGGGAGGAAAAGGCACAAAGGTGAATGAGACAAGGTATTGCCCTCGAGATCTAGCCCAGGTGACTCACACTTATTAAAAATAATCACACCTTTGATGTACCATCTACTCTGATGAAAGAAAACCTATGTTTCCAGCCATAAACTCTTTTTTAAAAATTTTATTGTTGTTCATTATAGTTGTCCCCATTCTTCCTCCATTGTTCTCCCCTTCCCTGCCCACCCCCACCCCCTCCAGCCATAAAGTCTTTTTTATGGAAGTAGAATCTGAAAACCAGAGGGCTGTGCAAGGAGATTTTTCTGCTGGGCTGAATTTTTCTTACTTAAACTGCTTGTAAAACCCCCACTTTCCATTTCTACAGCCACTCCATCAGGAATTTTGATGAACTAGAGGACAGAAAGCCTATCTGTATGTAAAAAGGCTGAGGTACTGCTTAGTGCCTTTTGGATTTTTCCTCTGACAAGTGGTTGGCATCTGCTAACAACACTTTTTTTTTTTTTTGAGCTTTGTAACGTTGCCAGGCTGAGAACTGAGCTTTGAAAAAGGAGATGGAGCTGTTAACAAATGCCTTTGTTATCTCTGGAATTGATTACTGTACAGTGGTTCACAGGAAAAAACTTGATGTGTATCTTGTCTCAATATTTACCTGCTCCTCCCAGGAAATATTGTACTAGGAGAAATTCCCTGCAGTACAACAAATGTCAACGTGCCCGAGATAACGGGTGCCACTCACCAATTGACTGTCCTTTTCCCATCTGTGGAAACCATATGATAAGACCCCAGGAAGAATTTCTTAGTAAGTGCTTAGAGATCTTTAGAATTCGATGGCTGTTTGAAGTATTTGATATACCTCCCCCTTTCTTTTATTTGAGAAATATTTATTGAAACCTTCAATGTGCCAAGCAAGCCCTTTGCTGGCCTCTTAAAGGTACTAATGAATAAAATAAAATCAAGCAGGATGGTGATCGTGGAGATTATGCTGGGAGGAGAAGAGGAGCATTTTACAAGCAATTCCAGTGCATGATGATAAGGGAAGATTGTGGATTACACGTGCTATGAGACATTGTGTCATAGGAGATCACATACAGCTATTTTGAAAAACTAATTTTTAAACTAAAACTGGAAGGATGGTGGGAGTTAGGAGTAATCCAGGCATTTCCAACCAGGTGGGTGGGTAAGGGGGGACAGTGAAGAATAGAGAGGTGGCGTTTTCTTAAGCAGAGAGGACAGCACATAAGAAAGTGTTAAGAGGTGAAAGAGTATAGCAAATAACCTTGGGCAAGTTGTTGAAATTCTCAAAGCCTTGGTGTCTGCAGCTCTAAAATGAGGGTAACAATTAAGACCTATATGATAGTGTTGTAGGATTAATTGGATAGTCCATGTGAAACATTTAGTTTAGTGTTTATTACTATGTGCTCATGACATGTTAGCTTTTTTTTTTTTAATTTATTGAAGAGCTAAGAAAAATACAAGATCAAGATGGCTGAGCTTTCTGGTATTTTCTCCCAAGTTTGTATGCCAGGCTTCCTTTACAACTAGACTGTAGCCTATGTTGTACATAAGAAGCTCTCCAATGTATAGATATAGCAAACATTTGTTGTTTATGTGTCTGCATCTGACTCAAAATTACCAGTTCTTTGCAGACAAGGGCTAGGTCTTATTTATTTCTGTATCCATGAACAAAATATAGTGCCTGGCACAAAATAGTTTTTCAATAAATAGTTCATGAATGAATAGAAGTGAATAGAAACAATAGACTGGAATGGAATGGAATGGAATGGAATGGAATGGAATGGAATGGAATGGAATGGAATGGAATGGAATAGAATAGAATAGAATAGAATAGAATAGAATAGAATAGAATAGAATAGAATAGAATAGAATAGAATAGAGTAAAATCTCCTTGAGTCTTGATGCTAAGCTGAGTGCTACAGGAAACTCAAAATAGATTAGCTCTTGAATTCAGTCACTGAGATATTTACTGTTCAAGGACTCCAAGAAAATTGCTGCCCAGGCCACCAGAAGTTTGGGGCAGCAGGGTAGCCCAAAACACCCTCATCCAACAGCCCTTCCCTCTTGCCTCTGAGAATAAATTTTGGGCATTTGATTTCTTCTCTGTGCCTCTCTTGAGGCTAAACTGTATTACATGCTAATAAAAATTTAAGACCCTCAAAATGTACATTTTTATATCTTTATTTCAAGAATTATGTATACACACTTTTTACAATATAGGTACTTTTGAAAATATTTGAAATATGCTCACACATAGCAATAACCTTGATGACTTTGCACTTTATTATAAACTGCATATTCCATCACACACCAGTCACTGGCATCAATCCTGCTCTAAAGATGGGGGAGACTGAGGTTCATCACAGCCAGGAGAGCCGAGGAACACAGTCGGTAAGCAATACAGCTGGGATTCAGACCCTGACTAGGTCCTGTGTATGCTGTGACAAGGGGACATCGATGCCCTTTAAAGACAGAATAGGAAGCCCTTGCTAGCTTTGGGTTTGGCAAACATGTTTGGTTTATATATTTAATCTGTTCTGTTCTATTCTATTCCATTCTATTCCCTTTCTCCTAGTCTAATGGTTCTCCCTCATTCTCCTATTTCTCTGGATCGCACTCTCGTTTGGGAATTTAGCTAAAGTTTACCTCCTCTGAGCAGCCTTCTTGAGCATGCCTGGCCAGACTGATCACAGCCTCTTCAAGACTCTGCTTGCATCACTGGCTTAGTGCTTTGTAAACACTATGTTACATACTTAGCTATCTTTTTATTTAAGTGCTATATCCTCAGCTCAATGATAAAATCTGCAGATATAAGACCTGGGAGGTCCCTTACTCAGAGCTCAAATCTTAGTTCTATCACTCTGGAGCTGTGTGTTCATGTTATTTAACTTCTCGGTGCTTCATTTCCTCATTTTAAAAATGAGAACAATATTACCTTGACATATAATTGTTGTAAGAAGGAAGTAAGTTAATGCATTTAGAGCATCTGACAGTTTTCTGTAGTTGTTAACTATCTTCTGAGACCAATGGTTAAAGATATAGACCCTGTTCCTCAAATTAAGATGAGTCCAAGGAAAGAAGGTACTGGAGTTCTATTTTACCTGCCTTCCTTATTGGCAACCCTCATGCCACCAGAATCCCTGGAGCTCCAAAGATCATAATTTAAAAAACACCAGTTCATTCAACATTCTGTGTGGACTGAAAAATAAAGGCCAAAGAGGTGGAGTGACTTGTTTAAGTTCACACAGCCAATAATCAGCAGGGAAATCTGTTTTGGGGCCAATGTTCTCTATACCTGCACCACACAAGACCATGTCTTATCATCAGTGATCCTTTACATGTTCCCTTCTCCTCCATGCAGTCACCCCCTGCCACCCTCCAACCAAAAGCAAGGCATGGTTTTATTCATCCAGTGAGGATACAGATATGATTAAACCTAGTCTCTGCATTTACAGAGTTCACACTACTGGGGGCGGGGCATAGAAACATTAATAATTATGACAGAAAAGAATCAGTGTGATGATACAGGTATGCACAGGAGTACGAAAGGAAGGTAATCAATCATCCTTGAGTAAAATGTGAAAGCATGAGTAAGAGGTAACAAGGCAAATTGAGCGATAGGTGGCATTCCTGGCAGAGGGCAGAGCTTGGGTGAACACACAGGGGCAGGGAATAGCATGACATCCGAGAGGAACTGCAAACGGTTTTCTTTTCCTAGAAGGGGTGTCCAACATGTGACCTGCAGTCCACATGTGGCTCAGGGTGGCTATGAATGTGGCCCAACACAAAATTGTAAATTTACTTAAAATATTATGAGATTTTTTTTGTGGTTACATGTTGCAATGTATTTAACGCATGGCCCAAGACAACTCTTCTTCCACTGTGACCCAGAGATGCCATAAGGTCAAAACCCCTGTTAGTATGAAGCCACAAGACAGGAAGTGGGAGAGGGGGGCCTGGAAGAGAAAGTCAGAGCAGGGTGAGGTTGACTTACTGAGGCGGGGGTGAAGGACATGTGTTGGGACACGTGTAGATTGATTTTGGTTTTCTGAACTACATATTTCAGTTTGAAGTTGAGTGGGTTATATTTGTTGGGGAATAAAGAAAAACAACCCATGTTTTTGAAGGGGCATTAAAACAGAGCGTTACAAAACAAATGTTTGTACCTTCCAAAGTGATGGAAAAGGGAAAATTCTCTCCAACATTAGACTGGTGCAGAAATGCTGAGAGTCAACAAAATAAAGACATTGACCAATCACTCTGGGTATTGCTGTGGTACAGATCCACTTTGATAAATGGAGACTTAGCCTCGAGGAGAGTTACCAAAGCTCGACTGTGCTCCATTTCTAACAAGAAAAAAAAATTTCAGATCAGATAAGGTAGAAAGTCTAGAGAGCTTGAGAAGGGATGGTTGATGTGCTTAACTCTGGCCAGATGTGGGAGCTGACAGTGTGAGGTGCACCATGCCTGTGTCTGCAGGGCCTCCCCAGTGAGACTGAGGGCTGGGGAGAAAGGGGAGAGGAGGAAAGGGCCTCTGTGGCTACAACAAGGAGTCCTGGCAGCTAAATTCTATTTATTAGTGTCTCTGCTCCTCCCCTGCTGTTATATTAATATAATGAATTGTTCACAGGTGCATCAAATGAGGTTTAGATGATCGCTGGGAGCTTTGTTACCCAAACAGGCCAAATTAGGAAGAACAGATGCATCAGGCAAACTACAATCCCTCAGCAGAAGTACAAAGCTTGAATTAATGAAGGTCGGTGCTCACATTTGGCCTTGCTGGCCTTCACAGCAGTGGGGTTCAGCCCTCTGTTTAACTCTGGATTGCCAAGAAGTACTCTGCCTTCACTTTTGTGGGTATGAGACAGATGGGGCAAGTGTCCCAAGGAAATTGTGTTCTTCCCCCAGATAATGATGAGAATAAGAATGATGACTGCCATGGATCAGGTCTCACTGTATGGTTGTGCAGATTTTATCTTGGACACGAAGTCTCCAGAACAAAGGGACAAATAAGGGCTGATGGCTCCCTGCGTTATGCTCCCTACCCTGCATGCCCTGCATGGGCTGCATCCTCTGCAGGAGGGAGAACTTTTTTCTATCCATTTAACCATTAGTGTAAAGTTACTGTCTGCTCTGCCAACGGTTCACTCTAGTCTTTGCACCTTGTCAGAGGGAGAGATTCTTTCTAACCTTCATAAAAGTGCCATATGATCTACTGGTGGCCCACAGATATTATCCCTCATCCTTACAGAAACCCTGCGAGGTGGTCATAGCATTAGGATCTTCGACTAACGGACAGAAAGATTGAGCAACATGGTCATAGGTACACGTGGCAGAGCAAGGATTTGATCCGAAGCAAATTCTACTTCCCCTGCCGCCTTAAGCTAAAATAAACAGTTTTATCCTCTTCATCTGTAGCTCCAGGAAGAGAAATGAGAAAGGAGGAAGAGAATACATTGGCCTGGTGGCATGAGTGGGGCCCTGTAGACAAGAGAGCTGAGGCTGACCTTTGTTTTCTATGAAACTTGCTTTGAGTCCTGGAGTCAGTGACAGTTCTGAATTTCTGCCTCTTCCTTTAAAATCAGAATTGCACTAGAGGGCTGATCTCCAAAGTCTCTTCTAAAGTTTAATGTCCAAGAACTCCAGTGAGCTTTTCCTGTGGTTCATTTTTCTGTAAGAATATATTAATAATACATAGACTCCATGTATTTTAGACGGTGATCTGGACACATACCAAAAATCATAAAAATGCTTATGCATTCCCTCATGTATAATAATTGCCATTCTGGAGAATATCCCAAGGAAAGTATGAGGAGAAGAAAAAAGCCCTGACTACAAAGTTGAGGCATTTGTCATTGTGACAAACTGACAACACCTAAATGCCCCACAGTGCGGAAAATGGGCATATAAATTAGAGCATGTACATGGATGGCATGATTCACACACCGAATGTGATACCTCTCCAAGTGGAAATGTGCATATGTGTTTATGAAGTAAAACTGAGTGGAAAATAGAGAATTTAAATTCAAGGATTTATAGCTATTTTTAACTGTAAGGAAAATGCTAATGTAAAATGCCATATAATTCAAACACACAAATAAACTGTAAAATATTTTTTAAAAATTGTATGTGAACTATGTTATAAGTATAAAAAAACACTTAAAGATTGATTGAAAGAGAACCCAACATAAAATAGTTTATTTTAATAGGTTTATGAGTAATTTATAAAAATTTTAATTTTTAAGTCTATCACTTCGATCAGTTGAAAGTATTTCATCAAAACTTTTTAATTTACATAATTCTGTTGTGACTATAAAAGTGATGCTCATTATACAAATTTTGTAAATTAAGCCCTGGCTGGTGTAGCTTAGTGGGTTGAGTGCCCGCCTGAAAAGCAAAGTGCCTCTGGTTCGATTCCCAGTCAGGGCATATGCCTGGGTTGCAGGCCAGGTCCCCAGTAGGGGGCACACAATAGGCAACCACACAAGATGTTTCTCACCCTCTCTCCTTCCCTTTCCATCTAAAAATAAATAAATAAAATCTTAAAAAAAAAAGAAATGTTGAAAAAAATTTGTAAATTAAGAAAAGTGTAAAGAAAGGGAAAACATTCAAATTCCACTAATCAAAGACAACCTTTCAAGATTTTGATCTATTGTGGGAGTGGGGAAGTGGGTGAGGCAGGGGAGAACAACAGGAGAAACTTGGGACAACTGTAGAACAACAATAAAAAAGATTTTGAACATTTTCTGGTCTTTTAAACATTGATTTTAGTTTTCCTTTACATGGGTAGATCATTCTCTTAATATAAATCTGAGTCATCTTTTGTTTCTCTTTTGTCTATGTCCTATTTTTCCATGTCATTAAAAATGACACATATTTATACGCACATAATGCATTATTTAATCCATCATTTAATTCTAATTTAGGGAATAACTGAAAGTGACCAGAGTGCAGGGCAGAGGAGAATAATGGTGGAAAGGTGAGGAAGGGACTGGACAAAGAACATGTATGAAGGACATAAGGACGTGGACAGCAGTGTGGGATTGACTGTGGGGGCCAGGGGTAGGGATGGGTTGGGCAGAGGAGGGCAAAGGGGGGAAAAATGGGACAGCCATAATTGAATAACAATAAAAATGATTTAATAAAAAAGATTATTTCTAACATTCCTAAAAAAATCTGAAATAGTTTTTATAATGTTCATCACTGTCTTAATTTGGATTAAGAGTAAATGCCTTTTAAATCAAAGCTTCTCTTTCTTGGGCCTTATAGCCTATGTAATTTGAAGTTAGTAAGGGTTATTCTTCAGGAAATCTTTATTTTTATCTTTAGATAGGGACACATAAATAGGATATTATTTGAGCCCTTACACAGCTTGTTTTTTTAATTTTTTTTATTTTGCCTTTCACACATTGTAATAGTTCAGCTCATCATAAAAATCTTGAGTTGCGACTTTTTATCCTGAGGACTCTATGGGCTTTTCTTCACCATCTCCTGGCTTGAAATACTGGGGAGAAGTTTGAGGCAAATCTACAGGTGGTTGTCTTGAAGGTAACGGAAGTTTTTGTTTGGTCAGGGAACATTTAGGATTTTAAAATTTATAATTCAAATTTATTGTCTGTATCATTTAATCTAGCAATTTAAGTTTGGCAAATTTGCCTGATAGGAATAAACAGAGATGTGATTGTTTGTAGTAAAGTGTATAACAAAGCTATATTTATAATTATAAAATGTTAGAATTATTTAATGACTAACAATAAATCATTAAATAATTTGTGATATGATAGACTGCTATACAATATTTTAGAGTTCTTAAGGACCCTAGAAAATGTGACGCATTATTAATTAAAAAAGAAAGTTACAAAAGAATATGTGTAGGAAATAGATGGGCAGGCTACCTATAAATTTGTGAAATATGCTTATCATAAAATGTCTTAGTGGAAGGGAAGGAACACACGTGCAAACACCGAAACGTTCACCACAATTTATTTAGTAAAGCTGTGTGTAAACCACCTTTCGAGGCTGTACATAGGTGTGAATCTGTTCTTAACTGATTTAACCTAAAATATAATAAGCCTTTCTAATTTATAGGCTCAAATTGTCATTTTTTGTTTCTCTCTCAGAAAAATTTTCCTTGATAATCTTTGATTATCTCCTCTGTTCCTCAATTATGCCTTCTTAGTATTTTTCCTTCAGTTGCCCTCGCT
This sequence comes from Tonatia bakeri, assembly GCA_004024845.1. Taxonomy (NCBI): domain Eukaryota; kingdom Metazoa; phylum Chordata; class Mammalia; order Chiroptera; family Phyllostomidae; genus Tonatia; species Tonatia bakeri. The sequence continues at coordinate 112,463 of PVIA01002878.1, read as the reverse complement.
CGCTCCTCAGACAGCCTGTGATTGATTCACAGACTGGACGCTGCTCCGCTGTCCTCTATCATCTTCTTCGTGATTGTTTTTGTCTGTTTTGTCCTTTTCCCCCTCTGAGAATTTTCCAATCTATCCTCTTTGCCACGAATCCCTTCTTTTGTGGCATCTGTTCTATTCTTTCCTGCTTCCAACGTAGACTCTGATTTTGTTACATCTTTAGTTTACTTCCATTTTTCTCTTCTTGTGGCTCTTGGCTCTAGGTAGGGAGAGCATACCATTTTGTATAGATTGCATAGACTGCTAAATAGATTCCCAAAATTATTTCTTCTAAAGTTATTGTAATAAATAATGTTTAGAAGTCTTCTGAATACATAATTCTTTTTTCTTTATTCTATAGCACTTTCTCTTACAGTACCCATGTCGATATAGTTGTTTCCCATTATTCCTTTTTTAACTGAAAACTCTATTCAGATCTAGTGTTTGCCAACCAATGTGATACATAGATTGCCCCTGACCCCAATATCTGTCAACTGGCAAGCTGGGCTAATGCCTTTAACACATCTGCAGCCGGATGGCAGATTGATGCACAGAGTTCTTAGTACAATTCTTGCGTCTACCTCACCTTTGTTTAGTGCCAAACAAAGGCAGACTCTTTCCTTTTCAACCTCCTCTCCAGGATCCTGGACACTCCAATCAGATGAAGTGTCCATGAACAATTGTCCTCAGAGTTCATTGCTATGGGACTCCTTGTTTTCTCTTCCATCATCTCTGGCAATTTTAAAATCTCCCTTCTTCAGATTCATTGCACCACCATTAGCATTTTGTCTTTCTTCCTGATTCCACTTTTATTTGTTTGTCTTTACTTCTGGTAATTGTGGTTTGCAGTGGTTATAAAAAGAGAATGCTGATATGGAGGGAACTCGCCTAAGAAGAAGATGTCTGCTCAGTGTTCAAATTGAAACATAACTTCCTTTTGGGAATCAGAGTGGAGACAGCTGGGAAAGGCTGAAGAATCGTCCTTTTTAGGGTCAGATGGGCATGATATGGTGAGAACATTGATTATATTCTCAAACAGTTCAATGCTTATAGTTAATGAACAGTTCTTGAATAATTTGTCACTATCTTGACACTAGTTATTGATGTGTTTTTAGGAGTTTGGGGGTTTTCTGTCTTTATTGGAAGATTGAGAGAGGCTTCCTCCAACTACTTTCTAATATTATTTTTAACCAAAGGTCTCTGATCACTAAACTTCATATAACTTTGTTTTAATATTTAAATTTAATATTTAATATTGAACACACATTTTAAGGCATTCCTTATTTTAAATTTACCCTATTATTTCACGTCTAATACAGAGTCCATTTCCGGTGATCAGATACCTCAACATACCAACATCTGCAATCTTTCTGATTATAACTGATTTGATTTCTGTGTTGGTCTTGGGCTTTGCTAATAGTGAGAGATGCTGTATTTGTTCAATAATTTTTACAATTCATTCATTACAAACTGAGTAATAGCCATTGGCAGATTTGACTGCCTTATATGAAAAACTGTTGAAACAACTGTTCAGCTTGAAAAAGAGAAAAATGAAGAAACACTTGAGAGCTGACCTTCCAGTACTTGAAATGCTGCCATACATAAGAGAATAAACTTACTCTGATTCTAGGGAGCAGAACTAGGGACAAATGGTGGATGTTATAGGGAAAGAAGTTTTAATGCTAGTTTAATATTTGATTGCAAGGTCCCATTTTAGTAAAATCATATAAGTTTCAGATGCACAATTCTGTAATACATCATCTGTATTTGTGTTGTATGTTCATCACCCCAAGTCATGTCTCTTTCCATCACCATGTATCCCCCTTTTCCCCTCTCCTGCCTCTTCCCACCCCCACCCCCTTTCCCTCTGACAAGTTCCTGAAGGGTTCTATTGGCTTTGTTCATTGTATCTACAGCATCAAACACAATGACTTAACCACAACAGATGCCTAATAAATGTTTACTGAGCAAGTGTTGTTAATCATTTGGAAGACATCCTATGATAATGAATTCAGGCAAAGAATGTACCGTCATCCAACATGGGTAGTCTATAAGAAATCCCTGACTGAAGAAGATAGATGTACTGAATCAATCTAAGGCTTCTTCCAACTCTAAGTTTTGTGCCTCTGGGCCCCACCTTCAGATTATAATAGAGGGTCTTTACTTTTAATTCCACATTTAATAGAATCATGAATAATACAGCATGGTGGAGCAGAGTACAGAGCCCTGCTTTCTGGCCCCGCCTTAGCTGACTATGTCACCCTGGGTAAATCACTTGATAGTGCTGGGGAAACCATACCTCCTGTAGTCATTTAGGTCTTCCTCATATTGCTCTGATGATTAATGGTGGTCTTCTAAGCGGTTTTCTGCCTCCAGGCAGCCTTCTCTGATCCAGTCTACACCCTGTGGCTTGAGGGGTCTTTGTTAAACCTACTCTGACCATAACACTTCTCTTTGGAACTCTTCCCCATGGCCTAAGGATAAAGTCCAAACTCTCATCTAATGATAAAGAGACAAAGCTCTAGAATCAAATTAGACTTTCCCGCTGTTAATCCCTAGCTATGTAGCTTTGACGTGTTTCAGTGCCCTTTTCTGTAAATTAAGGATAATGAATATCCTTCAGGTTTTAACCTTCTGGTTAAACCTGAACTGCTTCAGGTTTATGAGAATTAAATTATTCTCTCTCCATATATAATATATTAAAAAGTTGGCTGCTGTCTAAACTGACTCACCTTTTCCTATCCAGTCTTAGTACTGCTACCCACTATGAACTACTTACAATCCCCTGTACATACCAAGGAATGGTCTTTATCTTTGAACATCATTTTCCTATCTACCTGAAATCTCCTTGGATCTTCCCTTGGATCATGATGTCCTCTCCTCTAAGGCCCAGTTCTGCATCTTCTCTTCTTCCTCTAATTGTCCTCTCCCAGTTCAGTGAGTTGTCCTCTCTCTCCTTTACTATTCTTCACTATTCTTCTCACATATCTTTATTAAGGCACTTGCAACACAATGTTGACATGACTTCATTATATTCTGCCTCCTCTACCAAACTGATCTCTCTTTGAAGATAGAGATGTTTTTGTGTATTCATCTTAGAATTCCCAGGGCTCAACTTAATTCTTGGTGCCTGATAGGCATACACTAAAGGTCTGTTCAGTGAGTGAAAGAATGAACAGAGTATCATATTCTGAGCTCTCTAACCACGAAGGTGGTTTATGGATAGCTACCTCATACTCCTCATAACTCTACTTCCAAGACAAGTAGGACTTAGCTTTGTCACTATAACATGGAATAAAACAGAGGCCCCATTTGCCATTATTCATCTGAGAATCTGAAGAAGAGCAGTTGTGACTGGGCGTAGTAAACCTGGCCCACAGACACCTTACCAGAGGTTTGTGACGTGTAAGGTAACTGGCTCATAAGCGTTCTCTCTTCTAGGCTGTCAGGGAGACCAGATAGCAGGGAAGACTCGTACAGGAGTCCAGGAGGAGCTGCTTCAGTATCTGTTGAAGAACTAGTAGAATTGAGAATATTATCTTCTTCCAGTGCACCATTTCCTAAACCAATCAGCCAGATTTTGATTTTTTTCTTATATGTGTTTGGAGAAATAAAGTCATATCTACCAAAACAGCTCTAACTTTTTTAATGTGATAAACTAAAAATACATACAATACTACATAGTGCTTTGTATCTTATGTTGTAATTAATGCAAATTATGCAAGATTCATATACAATGTGATTAGACTCCTTTGGCACATAATTTATGGTTGAATTAACAAAGACGCTGATTAAATGAGAAAACTGATTTCTGTCGTTACAATTTTTTGGGTTATGTTTTCAGTAAGAACATGTCTGAGGATTGGAAAAAAATTAGATTACAATGTTGCAGTTGTGGTTCAAGGTATGCATCCCAGTTCTTCTCACAGATCAGCAAGCCTGCAGAGCTATGTTGTACTTTCTGCTAATGTAACTGTGAGATCAGTTTCACTGAAAGGACATTGGGCTCTCATAGCTCTGAAATACAAACACATAGATGATTCACTAGCTGATTGAATCAGAATACATTTTTTTTCATAGTTTATTGACCAGGGGCATTTTTTTGAGTCTTACCCAAAGTTATTTCAGCACATTTTCTCAGATACAAGTATAGACCTTTTTTGTAGGGTTAAATTAAATCATTTTCTTGCTTGTAATTTGAGTGCTAGAACTGAATACAAGCTTTGGAATAAAAAATAATGGGAACTCTTCCTCATTTATTAAAAGAATATACTCTGTAAATGGATGATAAATATTCACAAATATAACTTTCATCTCCTAGACAAGAAGATTCTTGATGGCCCATGTCTGTCTCTTCTTAGTTTTCTTTCTTTTTCTTTTTTTAACTCCTTCCCATGCAATCAGCTCCCAAATTATACCAGTTTACTTTTACTTCTAAAATATTTTCCTTCCTTCCTTCCTTCCTTCCTTCCTTCCTTCCTTCCTTCCTTCCTTCTTCCCTCCTTCCATCCTCCCTCCCTCCCTTACTTCATTCTCTTCCTTTTTCCCTCCCTCCTCTCATTTTTATTGAGTGCCTACTCTGGATAAAGCATTAAAAATGCAATGATACATAGAACAGACAAGGTATAGTCTTTATTCACAAGATGCGCATTACAGTGTCCTTTACATTTTGCATTTTCTTTAGAAGTACAATGAGATGTTCTTACTATACCAGGTAGAGCCTGGGGCATTGGATAGTAAGAGTCTATGAGCAGAAAGAGTACTTGCTAGAAATGGTGGTTACATAAATTTAAACTTTCTAACTTTTATAGGAGCTATAAGCTGCCTGAAAATGGACATGAACAAGCTAAGCCAAGGGGCTGCTGAGGTTCTGAGAAAGGATAGCCTTGCTCTGAAATCCTAGCTCCAGCATTTGTAAGCCATGAGACTCTATGCTGGTTGGTTAACTTAATTTAAGTTTCTTCATCTGTAGTTCTCACCTTGCAGGTTGTTGAGAGGATTCTGGGGAATTATGAATATGTTTGCCCATCACAGGGGCTCAGGAAATGTTCAGTCCTGACCTCTGATTTTCACTCCTTCCCCTGGAAGTTGACAGCATCTTTCCAAACCAGAGGAACATTTATTTGAATTTCTTCTATTACAGTAACTGCCTGTACTGGCTTCTGAGCTGTCAGCTGGATATTGTGGCTGGGAGTAATTGAATTAAGGGCTTCATGGGAATGGCATTTCAAAAACAAACACTCAGAAAACTCTTTCTTGAAATGTTCCCCACATTCTGTCTGCTAAACATGGAGTATTCTGACATTTGATAGTCTTGTTCAATTGCAGATTTGAAGTCATAACATCTGGGAAAGTGATGCCTTCAGGAGAAGGGAGTTGGGAGTGGAGGGGTGGGATTGTGACCTCAATGAAATGTTTATGTCCTTGGTGCAATAATGCAATGGTAGGAAGAACATTGATTTGAGAGCCAGACCGACCAGAGTTTGAATTCTTATTTCTCCACTGCAAGCTGTGCAGTGTTGCAAATGTTATTTTGCTCACTGGGTTAATAATAATAATGACTGCACTGGATGGACGTGAGGATCCCAGAGAGTAGATATAAAGTTTCTCCTCATTTGGGACTCTTAGATTTGGAGGTTGAGCTTCTGTCCCTTTGTGGGATCCTGGTGTGGTACACTCTCCATTCATGAAACCTTCATCTCCTCAGGTGTTCCACTACACGAGTACGTGAGTAATTGATGGGTAACTATTTCCATTTTTAGAAGCTAGACAACCTTCTATAAACCAGAATGAGACCTCAGTGTTGGAATATTAGCCTTGGTCAATAGATGAGAAAAGGTTATTTGCCCAAACCAAGACCCTCCTGGCATTCTCTGAAACTCCTCACAAGAAAGATAGGTTTTTTTCTTCTTCTACTTGTGGGGATATGTTTAAAAGGACAGACTCTGGGGCCAAACTGTCTGAGTTTAAATTCAGGTGCCACTTACTCACTGTGTGACCTTGAACTAGTTAGTTGGTTTCTCTATGCCACCATTTCATAATGTATAAAGTGAAAATAATAATAGTAAGAACTGTTTTATAGAGCTGCTGTGATGTTCAAATGAATGGGTACATTGAAAATGTTTAGAATAGTGTTCATTTCATACCATGATTATTGTTATCCATAGGCACTGTGGTATAGTAGAAGGGCCACAAGACCTGAAGACCAAAGTATAGATTCAGGTTTGGAACCTCTGCTTATAGCTGTATGATCTCCACTGGGCTATGTAAATTCTCTATGCCTCCAGTTCCTCATATGAAAAATGGGGCTAATAATTGTGACCTCAACCTACTAAAGGAGTCATGTCCTATTAAACAGGGCAGGTTGTAGGGTGGTTGCTACCTTGGCTTAGGTAGGGTTACTGTTTGAGGGTCTAACTCAAAACCAACACGTATCAGATCAAAGCAGAAATATACAAAGTTACCTTAAAGTAATGGCTTTCATCTTCCAAACCAGAACGAAGCTGAAGCTACACCTTACTGGTTCATGGCTGGCATGGGAGATCAGTCAAAGAAAGACAGTAAAAAGAGAGGTCTGAGAGCACGTCTCTATGGGCCCATCTAAGCACTAACCAGGACAGGGACAGGGACCTAGCTCAAGGACCACCAGCCCCTCCACCCCTGTTCAAACTTGTTTTCTCTACTTTCAAGGTGAATGACTTAGCAAGTTATTTCATCTCATCTTGAAAATCAAACCATCTTCTGATACCTCGGCTGTCTTGGAACAAGATGTCCTAGTCACGCCGATTTAAGAGTCATCACCCACTGGCCGTTCTATTTCTCATCCTAAAATCTTCCATTGGAATTCCCATGTATTCACCAGTCTATCGTAAGTTTTGTTGTCAGGAATTAATATTCCCAAGCCTGCTCACTTCTAAGACAGGCAAGATGTATTTTATGGCTAAGTCTTAGGGTCAAATATTAGCTTTTGGATGATTTATCCAAGGTAAATGCCATCTTGTGATTCCTATGGGCAGCCAATCTGTCTTCAGATGATGATGGCCTGGAAGAGTGTGCCATCTTTTAAACTTCTGCAGGTGGCTCTTGAGGGCCACATGCAATAATGAATGTAAAAAGGGCTTTGTAAACTGAAAGCACTTTGTACATATAAAGTGGGGCGTGGCTGCAAACAAAGGGATGGTGCTGGCAGGAGCATCAGCTTTCAGTTGCAAATGATCTGGATGGCTCTTCTAGTATATGATAGATGCCACAATGAAGTAATAGCTTAGGGAGAGTTCCAGTTGACAGTTCTACTCCTTCCCTTCAGAATATGGAGAGAGAGAGAGAGAAAGAGAGAGAGAGAGAAGAGGAGAGTGAAATCATTTTAAATACCAAATCAAATCCTCCCTGCTGATTCATTGAAGGCCTGGTAACAGCAGGTAACAACGTGTAAGTGACTTTGAGTTAAAACTGAACTCTCTGTGTCCTTCCCTTCTCCCTCAAATGTGGAATGATTTACTAAGAATTTAATTATCTAAGAACACAGCATCAAAGCTGTTAGACCCTTGTTAGTGTTAATTCAAACTTAATGTGCATGAGATTTAGAGATCTTGGATACTAGGAAAATGATTTCAATTTAAATAGCCCTCTTTGTCCTACACATCACAAAACATCTTTTAACATAGTTTCTTTTGTTTAATAGTCTACCATAACCCAGGTCTCTCCCACTAAAAAAATGATTTTCACTGTGCTGTGGAGAAATCAGGGCTGTATAATTAGCCGGGTGTGGTAGAAAGAACAAATATGGGCTTTAGTGCCTTAGAAACCCAAGTTCAAATCTTAGAGATTCACCTTTCTTCATGTGTAGAAAGGTTCAAAGAAGGGCAGAAGCTTACCTTCTTTGAACCTCAGTAAATTAACTTCTCAGCAAGGGCTGGGAGATGTTAGAGTAAGGGTGGGGAGGGTTACCAAATTGGGACAAATGCAGAGGTGTTTCTGGAAGCTGCTGGTCCTAGTGGAGCCTGGGGGTCTAGGATTAGCTGATCCATCCCAAGACATGGAGGAGGCATGGAATGAATGCTGGCATGGAGGACTTAACAAACCCACTGGATTTTGTACTTGCAATTAAATCATGGTTAATATAAAACAAGAAACAACACTGTCTTAGGAAAACATAACTGCTTTAAAAGCATTATGGCATTTTAAATGAAATGTGCATCGCATGTGTTAACTGTGGGATGATTGGTCAAGAGCCAGTCCTACTGGAACACCTTTATTTCCAAAAGTGAGAGAGAAGCTCTGTGATGTGTTAACTCCTTTGAAAGGCATGAAGGAATCCTCTGTTCCTAGAATCTGAAAACATGGTTCTGGGTAAATTGAAGTTCACTGTTCTGAAGTTTGAGGTTAGAACATTGTAGTTGAACCAACAAAGATGTGTGTATGTGTGATTAATTTTAAATCAGTGCTCCAGCTTACGCTTCTTTCATTTGTGTTTTAGATCAGAAATAATTTGAGGTATCCACTGTGGTGGAACAGTGTCCCTGCCTTAGTAACACCTTACCTCTGGGTAACCCATGATCAGCGTTACCTTCCTAGTAAGTTTGTAAGAGAGCAGGGCAGAATACATTATTCCTTTTTTAAAACAAATAACCAAAGTCTCAGAGAGAGAGAGTAGAGGTCTTTTCCAGAGCTACACAGTGGAGTAGTAGAGCCCAGACAAGAACCCAGAACTTCTGATTATAAACTTAATATTCTTTTCAGCAAAAAATATTGTAAAGGACTGAAAACTAGTTTATTCAGTATGCGATTTCACCCATGTCGCACTGTTCCCTTCTACTGTGACTGCCCTAATTTGGAACCTAGTGTACCCTCCTCTGGCCCCACCCCCTTCAAGAGCTTTGCTCATAAAATAATATCCAGCATCAGTTGTTTACATTTTAGTGTGAATTTAAGCCACTGCAGGTCTCTCTCCCTTAGTCTTTTATATTTTAGCCATTTTCTTCCAGTTGAACAATACCAAGGCTTTGCCTCCTATTGTATGAATTTTAGGAGCATAAGGAGTTTTAAGAGTAAAGGCAACCAAAACTGTTGCCTCTGTTAGAAGCCCCTGATGAAAAACAAGCAAACAAACAAACAAAAAACCTGGGATATATAGCCATGAACCTAATCTACAAAGTGTCTTTTACCAAAAGATTGGAAACTACCTCAAGGAAAGGATCATAGTTATCTTGTTGGCTCTTGTATCCTCAGTGCTTGGGTACAGAGGTCTGTCATGTATTGAACACTCTAAATGACTCTAGAATCAATAAACTCAACCTAACAGATATGGCAAGTCACATCAAATACATTATATTTTCATAAGCTGAGTTAAAAAAAAAACAACATTAAATGGCAGACATATTTGAAAAGAGTTTCATAGCCATTGGAAAGATTGGAAAAGAGTTTCTTACTCTGCTGAAACAGTCCACCCTCTGCCTACAAACCAGTTACAGAGTCCAGTCCCAAAGACCCTAAAATAGTAAAGAAAGAGGTAGGGGCTCCAGAAGGTATGGTGGCAGTAGGGATATTCACAAGATGACACCCCTAGAATTTGTTTTTGGTCAGTATTTTGATGTAATATTTACGTGTTTTTAAAGTGCCACAGAAAAAGTAGACTTCTGACTTGGCTTTTATGTTCTATCACATTTCTTACATTTCCACATGTATTTTCTGAAGGGTAGGGTTATTCTGGGCTTTTGATGGTGGCTTGTTATCACATGGAGAGCAGGTTGGGGTGTTGTTCCTCCTCTCCTGATACTCAGCAGTGGCCTTTGGACCCCAGATCAGATGGAGCAAAATGTTTATCCAAGACAAATTGAACTGATATGGCTTTGGCAGAATCAAAATCCTAGTTAGAAATATATCAGTGTGTGTGTGTGTGTATAAACCTCAGTGTATATATATAAACTCAGTACATATATAAACTATATATGTATGAAGTTCCCATGGAAAAAATGAACCTTAAGTCATAACTGGAAAAATGAGGACCAAACCAACATTTAGAGCATATAGTATATGAGGTTTAGTCATTTAGAACTGGGGTCGATAACAGTGTAAAGCCTATTCTTAATCAGTGTTTTAGTGTGTGTGTGTGTGTGTGTGTGTGAGACAGAGAGAGAGAGTGAGTGAAAGGGGGTGGCTTAATAGCATGATAGAATGAGGCGGATTGAATTATGCCCTGTACTGGTTTTTATTCTGTGCTAGTGAGACCTCAGAATAAATGAAAATACTCTGCTCCTTGAAGGCAAGGACAATATCTTGGACACCACTTTATTTTGTTGTCTTTAATAGATGCTCAATAACTATTGATTGTATTAATTAATTCATTAAAGGAGACAAATGCAGTGGTTATTTCTTCAATATTATAAAACAACACTCAAATGTTATTAGTTGTAGATTAGACTATTTGAAATTTCACTATCCAAGTTGTTGAGGGTTCTTTTTTCCCATGTAACTAGTTTATTGCCTAGTAGAGAAGAGTAGTTTAGTCATATCTCAATTGGTTTAAGATTTTTGTGTTTTGTATTTTATTTTCCACAAAGGAAGGAAATAGCCCTGGCTGGTGTGGCTCAGTGGATTGAGCACAAGCCTGTGAACTGAAAGGGCGCAGGTGCAATTCCCATTTGGGACACATGCTTGTGTTGGTCCCCATTTGGGGGCATGCAAGAGTCAACCAATCAATATTTCTTTCACACGTCAATGTTTCTCTCCCTCTCTTTCTCCCTCCCTTCCCCTCTCTCTGAAAATAAAATAAATAAAGTCCTTTTTAAAAAGAAAGTAACACCAACATCTGAATTCAAGGCACACTACAAAAACGAATGAGTAAAAAGTGTGACAATAACTAAGCATTCCCAATAATTTGCACACACCCACATGCATGTGTACACGGCGGATCAGGCATGTAGAGAACTATTTTTATTAACAATCAGGCAACCCAGGCTTTGTCAAGATTCCCAGTTATCCAAGACTACATAAAGGATTGTCCCTGGGCTAACTCAGGGAGGCCGACTGCAAACCCCCTGACTGACATGTTTACGGAGGTAATAATAGATGTAGCGGGGGTCCTTTGTAGGGAGGGTTATGTGACATTTTTGTTACTTTCTCTTCATTTTTTGTTTCCTGATGTATGGCCTGCCTCATCAGAATACGTGTTTTGAGGAAGGAAACTGAGTTATGTATGGATTTTCCTGAGGCAGTTGGTTCATTCAGGGACTGCAGGAGGAGCTTCTGAAAGTGTAGGTCAGCCTCACCATTTTCCACCAAAGCCCCTCAGTGGTTCGTCCGCTCACACCCTAAAGGAGTTTGGCCTGTGATCTGCAATGTGTGAGGGAGTTTTCACAAGTGTGGCTGCTGCAGACAATGCAAGTTCTCACCTTGGAGAGCCCATACGTGAGGTTACAGATACCAGATTTTTATCCTGTAGGCACGGGGGAGCCATTAAATCCTCTGAAATGAGGGTCTGGTACAAGTAGATTCGGGTTTCAGATTATGTAGCCATCATACAATATTGCTTTTTCTTTTGGAATCCAGTTTTTTATTGACTTCTTTGAAAACAAAGCCCGCAGAAACAGTACATCTTTCTCTAAAAACTGATGAAATATATTGTGGCATTCACAAACTGAGCACAGATTTGAGCACACACACAAAATGGTGCATTAGTTATACCTCATTTGGGCAGTAGACACGTGGTCGCCCAAAGAACTGTAAATCTTCACAAGGGGTTCACTCTTTGGAACTTCTTTGAGAATTTTAACAGGGTGACTGGTGTCACTGGAAAGGAATTAGTTGGAGAAACCTTTTGAGAAGTGAGGAATCCGGTGGGTGAGTGACCTTTGTCCCAATAGACTCAGAAGCCCCCTTCTTTTGAAGCCTGCTGATCACTCTTTGGTGAGGTGAGAGGAGACATTTAAGACTCTCAGTAGTTACCTCTCCTATGGTATTTAGGACATCATTTTGCAACACTATGTGTTTGCTTATCTGCAAGTTACTTTGAAGCTGAACTAATCTGTCATTTCTTTAGTACCTAGCACCGCATCATTCACATAGAAGACACTCAGGATTTTTTTTTAAATAAGTGAACATATGAATAATAAAAATGGGGACTTTCTAAATGTAGTAAAATAGTCGTTCAGAGAAATAGATTTCAAGGGAGATTTTGAAAGCTCCAGTCCCAAGGATGCTTGAAGGTTATAATGGATACACTTACGTAGGTATGAGTAATTAAGAATAGATCTGCAGCTGTGAACTTGACTAAAATGGCTTTCTGGATTCTTCAACTACAACTGCGTTCTCTGGATTTAGTCACATACAATAACTCCCAAGGAAGTAATATGTCAAATTTTAGCAGTTGTCATTCAGTTCATTTTACAGACTTGCTAATGGTACATCTATACCGAAGATGGAAATACTGGGGACATAATGACAAAAATGAATCTGTTTTGGAACCAGATGATGTAGGTTGGCATTAATACTTATTATTTAATACCTGACTGGCTAGATAGCCAGATGGGTGAGTGCCATGCAAATAGGTCAAGTTGCCTAAATTATAAAATTAAACCAGTGAAATAAAAACAAATTCTGATTCCCAGAGCTACAGTGAGTGATCATTCCCATGTAGAGACAGGAGAAGGAAAGGACTGATTGAAGAGATTCCTTTTATATTGAGAGAAACAGATGCAGTCTTTTCTGCCATGCAGCAGGTAATATATGGGAAGGTATTAAATTTAAACCACAATCATTAGAGACTCCTCAAGTGGAATTATCCCTAAGTCAGAAATTAAATGGGAAAGACCTTAATTCTGAAGTGTGTTGGTTTATTCTATTCATTTTAATATATTTTGGGGTAAATTCTTAAATGATGAAATAGTGCCTGATAAGCTGCTTAAATATTTGAATGCCAGTAATGAAATCATAACTAAATCAAGTCAAATGTAATAGTAAATGTCTATCTAATGTTGATATTCCCTATTGGATCCTTGGAATTTGAAGGGATGAAACTTTTTATCTTACAGTTTTGGGGGAATTAGTTCAATATTTATTGTATTAGTAGATCTACACATACTAACTAGTTTAATGAGAGTGAATGCTGGTGTCTTTGACTAAAGACAGCAACATATCAAATGGTTTTAATTAGAATTATAAAATTGTACTTGGGAAGATAGTCTGGTAGATGTTGGCATAGGAATTATATAAATAAATGCAATTTCCTCCAGTCTTAACTTGCTATGTAGACTTAGGTAAGTCAGATAAGCTTTCTCAATTCTATTGTTCTCACTTATAAAATGAGGAATTTGCTAAGTTTAATATGTAAGTTTCTTTTGCATATGGAAGCACTAAAAATGTTATATGACTACATTTTATAAAATGCATTTCAATTAGATACAATTTAATAAACAATTTCTTTTAGTTTTAAAAATAAACTTTATTTCTTCTTTTTCTTTTTTAAATTGTTATTCTATTAGAGTTGTCCCAATTTTACCAATTTTGCCCTCCTCCACCCAGCCCACCCCCGACTTTCACAGTCAGTTTCCACATTATTGTCCATGTCCATGGGTCATTCATTCATGTCCTTTGACTAGTCCTTTCACCAGCACCTACAGTATTCTAATTACTGTGGTAAGTTCTGGTACATAACGATGAATGTGCATGACTTCTTTCTGTGAATGCTCACTCATTCATTCATTTACTACGTAGTTACTGATTAGCACTAGGAATGTATAGGTGACTGTATTCATTTACTAGGGCTGCTGTAACTAATAATCATGAACTAGGTAACCTAAAACAATACACATTTATTCTCTCACAGTTCTAGAGTCCAAAAGTCCAAAATCTAGGTGCCCACATAGCTGTGCTCCCTTTAAAGGCTTTAGGGAAGAATCCATCCAGCTTCCCATGACTGCACAGGTTCCTTGGCTTGTGGCCACATCAGTCCCATCTCTGCCCCTGTGGGCACACTGCCTCCTCCTTTTCTCTGTGGCTCCTCTATGTGTCTTATCAGGATACTTGAAATTGAATTTAGGATTCATCTGCATAATCCAAGATTATCTTCTTATCTCCATATCCTAACTTGATGCAAAAACTGTAAAAATTCTTTTCAAATAGGTCATGATCACACACTCTGGGGATTTGAAGGGGAACATATGAGCATATTTGGGGGAGCCACCTTTCAGCCCACTACAGTGACCAAACAAGCACAAAAACAACAAGCAAACAAAAACATTGCTTTGCCCTCGTAGATCTTATAGTCTGCTGGAGTAATAGGTATTAAGTCAAAACATAATTTAAAGTTAAAAATATAATTGAACTTTATAGTTATACATAGTCATAAATTATAGTTGGGTCTACAATGGGAAACTACAGAGTGCTTGAAAACTTTAACCAGGGGACCTCATTAAAGATCAGGTCATGTCAGACCCCTGAACAAGTGTCATTTAAGGTATCAACGAGTATGTAGGAGTTGGGGAGACCATTCCCAGAAAACAACATTACTTGCGAAAGCCTTGACATGGGGCCTTGTAAAGCTGAATGAAGACCATGGTGGCTGAAGTAGACTGAGAAGTGGGTGAGTGGAGGGCATTGAGGCGGGGTCAGATCATGGAGGGACATTAAAGCCTTTATCAAGATTTGTAGAAACCTAAATACAGTGAGAAACCATTGATATGTGTTTTAAATGGGAAGATCTGAATTATGTTTTTTAAATTTTTCTGCAGCTTGGAATATGTGTTATAAGGAAGCAAGAGTGAAAATAGGGGGAAAAGAAGTGCCAGGGAAGAGGTAGCTGTGGTTTGGTCAAGGGTGTCACCAGGAGAAATGATGGAAATAAATGAGTTTGGGTTACATGCCAATGGCAGAATTGACATGATTTGGGAAAGGACTGACCAGTGGGAAGCTTCAAGGATGGCTTTCAGTCTGCTGGAGGAGTAGGCATTAAACAAATGACCATAATAGAGGGATTCATATAATGATTACATAGTATAAATGAGAGAAGTGATAGTACCTGGAACAGGGTGGGATGGGGTGGGTAGGATGCTGAAGTTTGAGTTAGGCTTCAAGGAATGTTAGTAACATTACATAAAGTGCTAGAAAGGGGTATTTTGTAAACAGAAAGAAGAACAAGGAGGAAAAAAATCCAGGAGTGTGAAGATGTAAGAGGTGGAGAAGGAATAGGAGGAAATACCTGAAGTAAGGGTGAATTGGATGTGTTACTCAGCCTCTTTCTGCCATCAGAATGAGGTGTCTAATGACTGAAGTTTGATTCTATCACTCAAATGTTCAAAACCCTTTGATGATTTTCATTCACCTGCATCAGTAGTTTCCAAAATACCTGCCACTGACACACATGTGACATTTACAGTGGCAGCAGTCTTCTACGGGTGACACCAGAGTCTTTGACACTTTTGGGCATGCCAGCAGTATGTCTACCATTTCTCGCCCACTCAGAAAACATATGGAAATGCAAGAGCACAAGTAATATTTTTATAGGGATAACTTTGAATCCTATTTGCTATAATATACCCACCCAAGTAAATGGTGGCAAACACAGGACATTTTCTGATCAGTGCCTATTGGTTGTAGAGAAAAGAAGCTCCCTCAAATAATAAAATATGTACCAAGGTCTTAATGCTTTTCTACCATGGCCAAGATGATTATTTTAGGAAGTTTCAGTACCAGGATTGACAGTGGTATTGCCAAAGCCATTCAAGGCTATACACTGGAATACAAGTACTTATTATGCCAAGGATCACTTTTCTAGAGACAGCTGAGTGAACCAGAGGGAGATAGCCATGTCCAAATTAATGATTACACTGCAACATTTACTGCTAACAGCCACTGATTTGTTGTTTCTTACCATATACCAGTACCGTGACAAAAATTTACAGAAGTTATTTTATGTAATAATTTATTTAATAAAATAGATAGTAGAGTCAGGTATTATTACCCCCATCATACAGGAGAGATTACTGCATCTGAGACTTGAGGAATGTACCCCAATTCACACCCAAATTGTGTCAGAGCTAAAATTAGAAATGCAGCTGTAGTTTAAAATTATATGCTCTTAATCACTATTTATGTTTTATTCTATGATTACAAACATACAATGATGCTGCTACCTGAGGCTCACATAGGAGATTCTGTACTTCTAGTTAGCCTGGAGATATCCCTTGGTACTAGAGATAGCAGTGGTACTGGAACACTGTGACCATGTCTTATCTCCCTAAGAACAGGAAGGTAGATAAGAACTCTGGAGAATTAGCCTTAGCATCCTTTGGCAACATTACCCATACTCCTCTTTTACTTCCTTCCCTCCTCCCTTTCCTTCTCCCTTTCTTCTCTCCTTTCTACTTCTTTCTTCTTTTGTTCTGTCATCCGTTCTCTTATCTTTTGTCACAACTCCAAGTTCCACTGTGGTCTAAGCATTCCTAATTATAAGGAGTTTCCATTTTTTCATACGATGCTCCTCAGATGCTTTTGTCTGATGACTGTTCAATGGCAGAATTACCACCACATTGGCTGAGTCATCCTTGATATTAGCGTAGTTGCAGATGTTGCATGTAGCTGCTCCTCTCTGCTGTTTATAAGGAGCATAGCATCTACTCTAACAGATTGTAATCTTTATGGGGGATCCAGACATGTGAAAAATCGCTCCAACACATGGCAGTGGTCAAGATTATAAATAGGCACAACATATAAAGGAAGCCGAAGAGAGAATGAAGGGGGTGAGGGGCTTCATTTAAACTAGGTCCTGCAGATTGGAAAGGATTTCAATAAACCGGAATGGGGAAAGGTAATCCTGGGAGAGGAAATCAGATGGAAAGGAATGGAGGCAAACATGTAGAAGGAAGGCATGGTCAGAAAAAGACCCATCATCTGTTGTGATTTGAGCAGGGGTCTATACAAGTATGCTGCTATAAGATTGTAAGATAAATTGGGGAAACAAGAGGAAATGAACTTTTTAATCACTGAAGGAAGCTTCTGATCTATGTGAAATGCCAGCACGGTATTTGTTCAAAGGCACTCACCTCCTCTTTCACTTCTGTCCTTATTGTCACTGCCATCATAATTACCATCATTAAACTTTGTGATGGTGTAACTTTTTTACAATTTCTCATTCATTGCACACTTAAAACCTCTTCTCCAAATTGATGGCATGGTTTTGGTGGAAAGTCACAAATAATGCTGGCTTATATGGCAGAAAGGGTATATTCACTCTTGTTATTGTTAAGGTGATGCTGGGTGACTTTAGGTAGTGACTCAGTCATATGATGGATGTGATTTCTTTTTGTGTCCCTGCCTTGACCTCCTTGGGTCCAGCTTCATCATAAGATCTGTTACCTTTAGGAGCATAGCTGTTGCTTTCTGGGCTACGGGCTATTTTTGTCTCAGTGGTCCCAGCCTAAGTCTGATTGGACAAGATTAAGTTCTCTGCCAACCCCGGAATCAACCTCTCCAGCCAAGGGATGAAGTGTGTTGACTGGCTTAGCTTGCTTAGGTCTTGTGCTCCAACCCAGGGCTGAGGGGGGAGTCAACTTCTGAGAAATTGCATACTTCCCCAAATAGGAATTGGGGTTTGTAAGAAGAGAAAAATGGGGGTAGGTAGGATAAATGGTAAAGTAGAAACTAAAGATTATCTTTTAGAGAAATGTAGGTACTTTCATTGCCATTTTATAGCAGAGGAATGAAGGTTCATAATATTCTTGGTTGCACGAAGATGAAACTTTCTCTAAGAACACCATGTATGTCAAGAGAAAAAAATTACCTATACTGTGTGTGTTATCATAAAATCCAGAAGCTGAAGGGATGTTCCTGTCTCCTCTGGACAGCCCAAGTGTCATGGGCTGTGATCCTGAGTAAGCTGATTAATTTCTCTAAGCTCCCTTTTCTTTTCCTTTCTCTCCTCCTCCTTTCCCACCCTGCCCTCCTCTTTTTTCTTCTCTAGAAAACTAGAGATAATAGTAACAACTACTTCACAGGGTCATTGAGACATTTACAAATATAGGTGACCAAATGCCTTTCCATTCATTATGTGTTTAATCCTCAAAACATCCAGGGAAGTAGCTGAGTACAGCCAATCTAAGAGATGGAATTATTGAGTCCTGGTGCAGTTATCAGCCACAGAAAATACCAAAGCAAGGTTTGTAAATCCAAGCCTTACCCATTCTCTTCCCACAGCCCCATGCTGATTCCTAATGAGATCCCCAGGTCCCTGTGTCTTTGCCTTGCAGTTAACGGAATCCACATTGAAGGAATGACATATGAAAATTATTATTACATAAAAATGGGTAATTACTATCTTTTTAAATATTTGCATCATCACAGATGATCTTTGTGTTGGACATTCTTTAGAAATGTATATCTGAACTAAAGGGCTTGTGGTTCATTCAGGCCATCATTAATTCTAAATAAATTCATTTACTGTCACTCATGTTGCTTAAACAATGCAAAGCAGAGTGACTACAGAGCAATCTTAGCCTGGAAGGGCCAGGAAGGAAGCTGGAAATCACCTATCTTGACCTTTTAATTTACATATGAGGGAAAAGAGGGCCACAGTGGGGAAGGTCTCACAATTAATTAGTGGCAGAGCTGGGGCTAGAACTCATTTTCTTTACTTCTGTGCCAAACTCTTGTCGTTAAAGCATGAATGCTGATCATTGGATTCCTATTTGCTTAGGAATTGCCTGATAAGTTACACCACATTTAGAGCTTAGGGTAGAGAGACAATGTGCTAAAGATTCCAAAAGGAAAATATATTACGAATCCTTTACAAATTCCCTTGTGCTAGATCAAGTTTATCATATAATTTGCACAGTGTACTTGTGGGGGGGAGGGGAATGGGTATCTGTATATATTGAACGATGTCATCTGAATCCTGTCAATGCAAAGGTATGAACTAAAAACATTCTACATTAAAACAGAGCAAATTGCTTGTGGTAACCATTGCATAATGAAGGAACACAATGAAGAATTACAGTTCAAATTACTTATCAGGTCTCTTCCATTTTCTAAGTTTTTAAAGTAGAAAATTGCACAGTATAATTACACTAAGTTAATTTGCATTCATATTACAATTCAATGAGCAATTACATTTTTTTATTTAAAAAAATATAAAGTGTGATTTGCATCAGTATGTTTCCAGAAAGAGTGGCAACTTTTTTCCTTATGTGGTTTACATGCAAATTAAACTGTCTGATACAGAACTGTAGCCTCTTACTCACTGTTTGGAGTGTGATTATGGTTTCCATACTTTTGGAAAAGAACTCTTCTAGGGATCAGAATACTGTGGTTTGCAAGGAGAACTTCAAGGTCTTAGCACTCAAGATGCCTTTCTTTCATTTCCTTCCACCATCTGAGGCTAAAGTTTCTCTGCTGAACTCCAATCAGGCCATCACCCAACCTGCATCTGATTAACTCTTCTGTCAGGAAATTCTCCACCTTCTGATGACACCCACATCATCTCTAGGTGGTGCTTTTATTTTCTGGGTGGTGCTTCACTTTGGTCTAACCATTCTTTCCACCCCCCCAAATATTATTTTATATTAGTTTCAGATGTACAGCATAGTGATTAGACATTTATATAACTTATGAAGTGCTCTCCCTGATAAGTCTAGTACCCACTTGGCGCCATACATAGTTACTACAATATTGTTGACTATATACCCCATGCTGTTCTTTACATCCCTGTGACAGTTTTGTAACTGCCAGTTTGTACTTCTTAATCCATCACCTTTCTTTTTCACCCATCCCCCAACCCCCCTCCCATCTGGCAACCGTCCGTTTATTCTCGGTGTTTATGAGTCTGTTTCTGCTTTGTTTCTTTACTTTGTTCTTTAGATTTCACATATAAGGGAAATAATATGGTATTTCTCTTACACTGCCTGTCTTATTTCACTTAGCATAACAGCCTCTAGGTCCATCCATGTCATTGCGATGGTAAGCCTTTGTTATTTTTTTATGGCCAAGTAATATTTTATTGTATGTAAGTACCACAATTTCTTTATCCAATCATCTATCGTTGGGCACTTGGGTTACTTCCATATTTGGCTATTGTAAATAATGCTTCAATGAACATAAACATGCATGTATCTTTTCAAATTGGCATTTTATATTTCTTCAGATAAATACCCAGAAGTGGAATTGCTGGGTCATAATATAGTTCTATTCTTAATTTTTTTGAGAAGCCCCCATGCTGTATATCACCTCACACCTGTCAAAGTGGTTATCATCAATAAATCAAGAAACGACAAGTGTTGGTGAGAATGCAGAGGAAAGGGGATCCTCCTGCATTATGATGGTAAGCCTTTGAATGGTCTAACCATTCTTGCATTAATGTATTTTGAAGGATATCTTTTTTATTTTTTACATGTTGATTGCTTTGGCAGTGCCATGCATGGCATAGAGTACTCTTTTTATATTGAGAATATAATATGCTCCATCTTTTCTGTGCCTACTTTAAATTTTTTAAAAAAAATTAAGATCAAAGATAGCTAATTATGGGGAGGTTAGGGAGGAGAGGGATTGAGCAAGAAGGAAAAAGGATTCATGGACATGGACAACAGTATAGTTGTTGCTGGGTGAAGATGGGTATGAGGGGACTAAATGGTAATGGAAAAAATACAATAAAGATTAGATTTTGAAAAGACATTAAAATGCATAGTTCTTAAGAGTAGTTTGATCTGTCTGGCTTCTTCTACTCAATGTCTTTTTGAGATTCATCTATTTTGGTGTATATGTCAGTAGTGTGTTTTGTTTCTGGCTCAGTAGTATTCCATGGCATGATATTCTGCAATCTGTTTATCCATTCTACTGAGGAAAGACGTTGTTTCCAGATCGACCTAGTATGCATAAAGCTTCTACAAAGTGTGTAGTGTGTGTGCATGCATGCTTTATTTCTCTTTGGTAAATGCCTAGGAGTGGAATGCCTGTAATTGCACATAGGGTAGATGTATGGTTAATTTGATAAGAAGGTGCCAGGCAGTTTTCCAAAATGGTGGTGCTGTTTTACACTTCCATCAGCAATTTACGAGAGCTCTACATTCTCACCAATATTTAATATGGTCAGTCTTTCCAATTTTAGCCCTTTGAGTCAGTGTGAAGCCATATCTCCTTATTGTTTTATTTGCACATTCTTTAGATGTTAACACCGTTTCCTCTGACTCCTGGCAATTCATATATCTTCTTTTGTAAAGTGTCTGTTTGAGTGTCTTGTCCATTTTAATTAGGTCATTTATCTTTTTATTACCAATTAGTAAGAGCCTTTATATTTTCTGGATTCAAGTAATTTGTTAGATATATGTATTGTGAACATTTTCTCCAGGTTTGTGGTATGCCATTAATTTTCTTAATGTTGTCTTTTGATCAACACATAGTTTAAATTTTAATAAAGTCCAATTTATTATATTTTTTTATATTCAATTACTTTTTTGTCTGCTCTAAGAAATCTGTTCATACCTCTAAATTGTGAAGAAACGCTCCAAGATTTTTCTCCAGAACTTTTAGCATCTTTGCAATTACACCCTCTTCCATATATGGTGTGGGGTAGTGGTTGAGATTAATTTTTTTTGTATATTTATATGGTTATTTTAGTACCATGTTTTAAAGACTTTTACTTCCTCTGTAAGTTGCACTGGCATCTTTGTAAAAGCAAACAAGCAGACAAACAAACAAACAGGTAACATATCAATTGACTACACCTGTATTGTTCTGTTTCTGGATGCTCTATCCTGATCAGTTTATCTGTCCTCAGTGCTGATACTATACCATACTATCTTAATCATTGTAGCTTTATGCTAAGTGTTGAAATCAGGTAGGATACACTCTCTGATTTTGTTCTTCACTCTCAGGATTGTTTTGGCTATTCCAGGTCCCATTGCCTTCCTCTATGCATTTTAGAATTAGCTTACCAATTTCTTCAGAAAGCAAGCTGAAAATTTTATTAGGATTGTGTTAAAGGTACAGTTTAATTTAGGGAGAACTGACATCTTATCAGTATCAAATTTTCCAAACCATGAACATGGTATGCCTCTTCATTTATTTGGCTCTTCTTTAATTGTTTGCATCAATATTTTGAAAATTTTGGTGCATAAACTTTGTACAACTTTTGTTCAATTCATTCCTAAGGATTT
The DNA here is from genome assembly GCA_004024845.1 of Tonatia bakeri. NCBI lineage: Eukaryota > Metazoa > Chordata > Mammalia > Chiroptera > Phyllostomidae > Tonatia > Tonatia bakeri. The sequence goes on along the minus strand of PVIA01002878.1, from coordinate 90,300 downwards.
TGTGTTACACTATTGTAAATGACATTTTAATTTTTTCCAACTGTCTGTTAAATATTTAACCTTCTGAGTTTATTTCTAACCTGTAAAATGTGAGTTCATGTTCTTCTTGGAAACAGGCCAAGTATAAATATATACAAATTGCTTTGGGGTTCTCTAAATATTAAATTGGATAACATATAGCAAGTTTCTTATGCAATATTTGAATTATTAGACAGAATTCTTTTAGTCAAAAGTGGGGCAAAAAAACTCAAACTGGCTTAAGTAACAGAGAGAATATTTTGGCTGATGTGACTGAAAAATCTGTGCGGGGAATGTAGTTGGTTTCAGGCATGGCTAAACTAAAGCCCTTCAACAATGTCCTCATAAATCTCTCTTTTTTAATCTCTTAGTCTTTTTTTTCCCTTCTCTGTTAGTTTCATGCTCTGAAGGAGTTTTCTTATGAAATGGGTTTCTGCAGATACAGGCTTAATATCTTTCCAATGTCCAATTTAGTGGTAAAGAGAAAGTGGTTTTCCCAGTTGCAGTCTCAGAAGCACACAGGTTACCCATTCAACCATCCCTGAATTGTGGCCAAGAAATGTGTTGCACTGTGCATCCCCTGAGCTGGGGGATAGAGTCAGCTCTACCAGAACTAAATAAAAAAAATTATTTGGTGGGGGACTGGTTCCCCAAAGAAGGCTGAGGGTTGTTTACAGGAGGAGGAGGAATGGCACCATAGAGGAAAAGGTATGACATACCTGTCAAACCTTTAACATAGTAGCCTCAAAACACACCGCACCCGGGTCCCACAGTGTGCCGCTCCTTCTCTCTGCCCCTCGTGCAGCCTCGACATCAGAAACTCAGTCATTGCTCATGGCGTTTAGTCTACTCCTCGTTTCAAGTACTAATATCACCTTAAGCTCTACTTTATGAGTGAAAAAATTGGGGGCTTATAATCGGACTTAAGAGCCCTTTGACAATCACTTTAGCTCTCCACTTTGTTTCTCCTGTGCATTTAGCTAAAAAGAGTAGATTGGTGGCATAAATGCAATTGTATTGTTGCTACTCTCCTCCACCCGCTCCTTGGAAAAAGAAAAGGAGTGCTATCTATAGTGACTATAAGCCAGAGTTAAGTTCAGTAATATTGTCACACAACCTTTTCCTGGAATCAAGCAAGGCAGTATCATGAAAGAAAGGACCTTCTATTTTGATGAAGCCACATACAAATTTTTTTATTGCTCTTTTGACCTCAGAAGAAAAATATCGAATGGATATTTTATTGGGTTGGCCAAAATGTTCATTACATTTTTCCATAGGTTGGCTCTAGTAGTGCTTGCTTGTCTTTAACTTCATTTGAAACAAGATTGTCAGATTGTATTGTGATGGCTGTCATATCAGTGTGTGTTTAAAAAAAATTACCAAAATTGGTGAATTTTTCTGCAGCCATCTTAATATTTAAGATGGAAGAAAATATGCAACATTTATTATCTCAAGAAAGGTAAAACACAACAGAAATGCAAAAAAAGATTTCTGCAGTGTGTGGAGAAGGTGCTGTGACTGATTGAATGTGTCAAAAGTGGTTTGTGAAGTTTCTTGGAATTATTGACATTTTGACCAAATACTTCTTTGCTCTGGGGCTGCCTTACACATTGGAAGATGTTTCGTAGCAGTCCTGGCCTTTACCCATTAAAAGTCAATAGCAGGAGATAGCCGACACACTCAAACTATTCAAATCAAGAAAATTATTGCTGAAACTGAAAAATGTGTCTTTTACTTCACAGGAAAAGTTGTAACAGGCTTTTTGGCTAACCCAATAATTGTGTCTAGAGCATACAAGAAAAGTATTTGAAATGTGGTTAATGTAAGATTTGCAAAATATTTTTCCCTGTTTTTTTTTTAGTAGTCCTCTTCTTTTACACTAAATTCCAGAGTCCTAAACATGGCAAACCAGAACATTTACAATTTATCCTTTTTTTTTTTTTTGAGTGAACTATAGCTACCCCCAGAGAAGAATTTCTTTGGTGCCTTCACACATTCTCTTTTCTTTGGCTGAAATATCTTTCCTTTCCTCATCTGGTTACTTGTTATCTTTCAGGACGACATCCCTTCCTTTACGAACTCTTCTTAGCATCCTACCCTGGGTTAAGTATCCCTATTTGATGTACCTCCAGCATCCTGTAGTTAGCATTCTCTTAGCATTTGTCACAATGCAGTGTGTTGGCGGGTTTCCTTCACGTGGCTATGAGTTGTTTAAGTTATTTTTGATTTTTCTTTTTTTTCCCCTCTGCCAATGCCTAACATTGTGTCTGGCACAGAGTAAGCAATCATTAAACATTTTTTGAGTAAGTTGCTATAATCTGAGTTAGAGCTTGAACTTGAATGACAGGGACTGTGTGAGAGGCTTATGTACCTTTAGTATTAACATTTGATATTTGTGCATTCTATTGTTAGTATACTTTGAGTACATGATATGTCTAATAAACTTGGCAGAAATGTTCCTACTGAACATTATTAAAAATTTTATTAATTTTAGAGCCTTATGTGTACAGAAATATTATCATATTCCTGGCATATGCAAGCACTATAAACTATTTAATAAATAGTGGCTATGTAGTAATTTGTATTTAAAACCCTCAGATCTTACAGCACAAACTCATTTTATTATGCTCTATCTGATGAGAGATATATTTCAAACAACTGTAGAAAGAAACAGAATTTTAAATAATATAGAATACACAAAATGATCTATTTTGCATTCCTTTCCTTGGAAGAGGAGTTATTACTAGTTGGATTTATGATTTCTGACATTTGTTTTTGCATTCAATCATGGGTTAGCCTCAAACAGCACTTAAATAGGTTGCCCCTCTGAGTGTCTTGAGAATCAAGTGCACAGGGATGAATTATGTGATGTTCACTTGAACTCCTTTTTGCTCATCTGCATGCTACTCATGTCCATGTTTTTTATTCAATTGACTGAGCTTCTCAAAGGCAGGATCTGTTTCTGATTTGTCATCATTATTCCCAATGCCTAGCATAGTGCCTGAGATATAGAATGGACTCTGTAAGTGTTGTTGGTTTACAATGAACTCATTTGGAATTATTCTGGAAGGAGAAGTTTTACATGTGACTTATCATCTTCCTCCTGTGTCCAGCACATTATCTCATTTAAGGCTCACAGCAATCTCATGAAGCAGGTGTCTTACCAAGCTGTCACGAGCATTGAGGAACTGAGAATTTTGAGGTTCAGAGAGGTAAGCAACTTGTCAAAGATGACTCAGGACCATCAGATTCCAGTGTATATTTTATCCTGTACACAGCAATACAGTGAGCTATTGTGAAGGTTCAATAAGTTAAGGTATGTAAATGCCCAGAAAAGTGTCTGGAACATAATAAACAACACATATGAGATCTGTCTTCTGACTGAGTCACCTGGGTGATTTGATGTTTCCCTAAAAACTCTGCCGCAGAGGTGATGCATGAGCAGGCACGTTGTCGTGATGAAGCTGCCAGTCACCAGTTGCCCATGGCTGTGGCCTTCTGAATCATCCGAATAGCTTCAGCGGAGGAATGTTCAAGCTTAAAGCAAGATGTGATGCAGATTCATTGCCCTGCTCCCTCAGTCATTTTGAATGTGGCAGCCACACAGTGCACATGCTCACTCAATGTGTCTACTGTCTCCACGGACTAGTACAGTGATGCCGTTGTTGTTCACGCACGCACATTCCAGTCCACTCTCCTTGGCTGCCAGGTTACATCGATATGGCACAAACCATTCTCGTTTAATTAACAATAGTTGGACTTTTTCCAGACAGACCTCGTACGTTTTTGCTGTTCTTATTACTTTGTTGTTTCTCACAGTAGATGATGAGGGAATGCATATTGATTTTTTTCTTTGTGCAATACTTAATACAAATGACATTATTACTCAAATGAGAAGAAAAGGAACAATACCCTAAAACGTAGATGAATTTCTTAAAATATTTAGCATAATAAGTTAAAACAGTACTTTAAAATTTGGGTTGACTTAAACCGGTAGACCGTTAGGTCCTTGGGCAGCTGTACACAGTTAGCATCTACATACACGCTCTTGTTCAGCTTGGAGTTGGGAACAGCTGCGGCTTGTTGCCCCTGTTGGAGTTAATGGGAATTTGCTCAGTTTCATGGTGGACCCTGTCCAATACTGAATAGAAATGGAGTTTCACATGAGCCTCTTCTGTTTCTATTACTCTGCCAGCTCAGTGTCTCATACTCCCTTCAGTTCCGTAATCGTAATGTCAATTAAGAACACAACAAGGCAGAGGTGTGGTGAGAGCAAGTCTCATATGCAGGCTCCTAAAATGTACGTAAGTGGTTTTGATGTTCCCTGGCTGTCCCCTAAAGCAGTGAGAAACTTTAGAATGTTTTTTTGGTAGAATCAGTAAAGAGCTGGACCTATGTCTGATGACCTAAGTTTCCATTTACCCCAGCCACCTGAAGTGCATGATAGTTTTCTACACTCTTTCTTCTTATGCCGACCGAGTCTTCCTAATTTGTCAATGTCCCCTGTTATCTTTGTACTGCATTCAGATTCCTGAGGTCCGTCTTTGTAGATGAGAAAACTGAAACGATTTATTAATCTTTATTAATAGAGTTGCCTGGTGAGCCTGAACTTCCTACTAAATGAATCTTCACTCTTTGTTAACAACTCTGGCCACTATCTAAAACTTTGGAAAAGTTGGAGAGACTTGAGCCAGTTTTTAGTCCCCACCATTAGTATCACCCGCCACACCCAGAAGTAAACAGAAACAGTCTATCGAGAGGAAGAGGGGTACCTTGCTCCCGCCTAGTTGGGAGTTTCCTCTGATCAACTCTTCTCCCAAGATTGCATCCTGCCAGTGACCTCACACATTTTTCTTGATTCTGTGTAAATTGCTATCTTTTCAGGAGGTGCATGACAGCCTCCGTTTGCTGGTGCCTCCGTTTGTACAGAAGCTGTTATTACGGAATAAGTTTAATGGGTCGTGAATTTTGTGGAGAAAGGGAGGGTCTCTCCATGACTTTGTGTGTACCAGCCACGGACCTATTGGCTCCACAAGGAGTGCATTAGGCTAAATATTTTTAGCCCATTGACTCTGGAAGTAATAACCCTAGATGCTTCATTAAATTTTCATGGGTGAGTGACAAAAGCTATGAGGGGAAAAAAAAACAAAACTCAAATCCACCACATTAGCTTTATTATTACGCAGCTGGAAGACAGAAATGTGGCCCCTAAAAAGGATGAAAATAAACTTTTTAAGGGACTGTTGCCTGTCTTTTTTCCACTCCCTGCTCCAGTGGGGCAGCCCGTGATTTGCTTTTTTTTCCCGTCCCACACCTGGCATTTTGGCCTCTGGAGGCCAGTATAGACAGCAGGCGTTTACTAGAGTTGAATCTAGTCTCAGCGTACAAAAAGCATCCTCTACAGACACAATGCTTTCTGCCATTTATTGGATCTTTGTAAATTAGGACCAGAAGTATGGAGTTGGAGCCTTCTGCTCCTGTTTTAATCTGAGGCTTGTCCTCTCCCAGGCATTCTAAGAAAGCAAGTGGGGAGCTGGAGGGCAAGAGGAAGAGCTGGGGTTTAACTGCATACCTTAGGGTCGAGAATCCCTCCTAGGGCCGCTGAAAAGGTGTCAGGTGCAGTCCTTCCGCAACCTCCGCCCACTTTAGCCCAGTAAGCCTCAGTGTGAACCGGAGCTGCCAAACCAGGTTTGGCCGCTGGGAGCTAGCGCCCCCTCCTGCCAAGGGGCGTGGGGGCAACAAGCCCTCGCAGGACTTCCGTTTTAGTTTTCGCCCTCTGGCACTCCTGATAGTTGGGTGTGCGTTTGCTGGGAGGCTTGGATAGAAGAATAGGCTCCCGAGAAAAATGAGGGGGTCCAGGTTAGGGTGATGGTGACAAAAATACGGAACACTTTGTGAAACCCTAGTCTGACAGCTTTTCCTCTTCTCTCCCTCACACTCTCCCCGCCCGCACAGCCAGGGCGGGGACCCTGTGCTCTCTGCTGGCTCTCCCTCTCCGGGGAGCCAGGATGGGCAGTCAGTGCAACGGCTCCAGAGGGGCGACTGCGAACCGCGGCGCCCCCGCTCGCTCGCAGGCTCGCTGTTCCTCCTCCTCCTCTCCGCCGTGACTCCGCTAAGCTCTCGGAGCGCGCTCGTCAGCGCAGAGAGCGCCCGGGCGGGAGTGGGAGCGAGAGCGGGAGCGGGAGCCTCCAGGCCCGGGCGAGGGGCGCGCGGCGGGAGGCTAGGAGGCTGCGGCTGGGGAGTCAGCAGGTGAGCATCTCCAAAAGGCCCCGGCGGGTGTGGGGGTGGTTGGGGCGGGGGCTGCAGGAGGAGGCGGGTCTGCACGCCGGGCGGTCTCCTCCCCCTGCTCTGACGCTTGGCCCGTGGCTCTCGGGGAGGATGGACCCAGCTCTGCACTCGCCCGGGCTTCCCCGGGCTGGAGAGCGCGCCTGAGTGCCGCCGCCCGCCGGGCATGGGGTGCCGCTTCCCAGGCGGCAACGACAGCGGAGGAGGATGTTGGTGGCAAGCCGAGGTGAGGCGCGGCGGGGACAGGAGTTCAGCGCTGGCAGGTGCCCGCCGGGGATACGGCGCCCGGACACCTGGAGCCCCAATGCGCGGAGGAAGGCTCCTGGGGCACCTCTCTTAGGAGTTTGGCTAGGGGTGCCGTGGAGACGGTGACTGCAGTTTTTCTCCGCTTGCTTGGCGGGGAAGGGGCGACCTCTGCGCCTTCCTTGTTGGGCTCCCCCATAACCCCCGATCTCTTTACTTCTGGCAACGCACGGTCTTCTCTCCAGACCTGCTCACCCCAAACGCCCGTCGTCCAGGACCCCTTGCTCTCCTGTTCCTCCTGGGCTTCCGGCTCTACTAATCTATGTACCTTCCTTCTCCCACTCTAAAAGCTACCTGGTACTCCCGAGCCCTTCTCCCTGCCTGGATCGCGATCGCGGCGTTCCCGGGCCGGGCCCGCTTTTCACTTCCCTGCACCTCGGCAGCGCTGCGGTTCTGCCCCGACTTGTGGAAAGCCAGATCTATCTCACTATCTCAGGAACCCCTGTCCTTTCGCAGACACCATCAGAATTACACCCCGCGTCTCCTCCGACCCTAGCCCTTCCGCGGGTCCTCCACCAATTCAGTTCTCTGTCGCGCCCCTACCTCCGTGCCACCCCCAATCGCCCCGCCACCCCGACAGGTCGCTTCGCCAGCCCGCTCCTTGGCTTCTCTCTGCTCCAGACCAGACGCTGTACTTCGCACGCAGAGCTCAGTTCCTTCCCCGCTCCCCCGCCCTAGTGAAACTTTAAAATCTCCGTGGTTTGGCCCATGAAGAAGCCAAGAAAAGAGAAAATCTGGAGTCAGGGAGTTAGAGATGGGGGAGGTTGTGTCTCGGCATCGGAAAGGGGCCATTGGATGAGTGTACAAAGTAAATTTCAAAACGTCGGTGGTGGCTGCAGCCGGGACTCGCCTCCCGCTGCCTTCATCCCACGAAGTATTATTGTGACCCCTGGTGGGAGGGTGCGTCTGTTCTGAGCACTTTTTAAAGCATCTTTTTTTTTTTTTTTGGTGGTGGTGGCGGTGGTGGTGCTCGTGAACCTAGCGTGGAGATGGGGGACGCAAGGGAGTTGCTCCAGGGAAAGCTGACTCTCTCGGCTGCTGCCGCCTAGCTCCTGCTTAGCACCCTCCCGGACCCGCCGGACTGTGCGCTTCACTCCCTGCAAACTCCCCTCCACCCCCAACTGCATCACACAAGTCTTCATTGTTGGGGGTCTGCCTGGGCACTTCCGCCTGGACTGAGAGAGTCTAAAGGAATGGGGTGGGGGCGGGGAGGCCCGGGGGCACCGGGCGACGGGGGTCTGGTGGCTCTTGCTGGATTCTCCGGGTGGGCGGGTGGGTGGAGCGGAGAGCGCCTCGGGGCGGGCATGTGTGTGCTGCGACGGGTGTCGGGAGGGTGGGGTGCGTGCCTGCGTCCCCGCGTGGGTCCGTGCTTGCGGGTGTATTTGGATGCCGGCGCACGCTGGGGTTTATCTCCTTTAGAAAGAGAGGCCAGTGGAAAGCTTGTGGAAGCGGGCGCGCCTTTTGCGGCCCCAGAGTGGGGCGGACGGGTGGGTCCTCGGAGATGGAAGCCACAATGCAGCTCTCAGCCGGTCGCTGGGACCCCAGAACGAGCATCCTCCCTCCGTCCCTTGGTTCTCCCTCCTCTCCTCTCCAACTGGCCCTTTCGATACACTTCCACAATGTTTATGGTTTTGAATAAAGGCCTTGTTGGGGTTCCGCTGACACTTCATAACACTTAACATGTTTTTAAGTAATCATACAAATTAAAGGTAGCTTACGTTCAGAACCCCCTAATTATCCTGTTCACGTTTGTACATTTATGCGCCAATTATAGGTCTTTGGGAAATCCATAGCATTATAAACCATCCCCACCCCCTGAATTAGCACCCATTGTTTTTTATTATCTCAGCGACTGGGAGTGATTCTGCATGGAACCCTGAGTTGCAGAGGCTTGAAGATAGATGGGGGAAGGCGAAGTTGTCTGGCATTGGAACGCTCCACGCTGCCACCCCACCCCGTCTCTGTCACTTCCTATCCTGACAAGGCTTGGTGACAATTCTGGAAGCTAAAAGGCATCAAGGATTTTCTTGATTTCCTATTGAGAAGGGCGACCTAATCAAAGCTGTATAAAAGTCAACTTCTAAGCAATCAGAAATTGTCTGCTGATGTCCTTGATTGAAACCCCAGCATTCAAATGGAGTATTGAAGAACTCACAGACATGGCCTTTGAAGGGCTATTGTTCTTTTTCACACACAGAGGCCCTCTTAAAGGTTTAGGAAGTTCAAAATGCAGTGATTTGAAAGACTGACATTGTAACTATTTGGCAACGCTGAGAGGATCCGAAGGGATGAGAGAAAAGGCCAAGGTGGGAAGTATAAATGTGTTACTATCTTCTTGGGAACAGTACGGTTATCAAAAAAGTGGAAATTCAGTTCTACACATCAAGTTGGCAATTAAAGCCCTTCCTAAAGCAGATTTAGAAGATGGCTTTTTTAGTAGGGTTTTTTTTTTTTTTTTGGTGGTTTGCTTAAGGTCTGAATAGGCATATCTGAAACATTTAATCATGTTCATTGTACTCAACAATAAAATCTGAATAAAAATTACTTATTGTTGATGAAGCTCATCTCTCAAGCTGTTTCACAGTATGTTTCATTTGCAAGACATACCATTGTGTGAGGCTGCCAGGAAGAGATGGTATCACTTATTGTTCATTTTCTCCTCCCGAAGCAAAGAGGAATATGCTGCTTCACTCCTCTTTGCCCTCCAAAGTAGTTTTTCTGAAATGGGTGGGTGTTTGGCGTGGTACCTGATAGTACCCATCTTGCAAATTGCAGCTGGTGGATTTTGGATGCCTGGAGCCACCCTGCAGGCAAAGGAAGAATCTAATTGAGGCAGCATTTCATTTTGATAATTCACTCAAGTCAAACATTTTGTTTTTGCTGGGATTTAATCCTTCTCTCAAACTAATAAAGCTAACAAAGTGAGAAAAATCACAGTTTATGTCTTTTAGATGGCACTTTAAAAAATGCACAAATTGAAGGCTGCTGTTAGGAACTTTAAATGTTATTTAGGGCTAACAAAGAAGGTTCACTAGTTGAGTGATTGAGGATAAATCGCTCTTAGAACCTGTTTCATCATTTGCAAAACAGGGGCAATATTGTCTGTCTTGTGAGTCTTTGAGCAATTTTATAGGGGCAAATGTCTGGTTGCATGTTGTAGCACACAGCAGAATTTCAGGAGAAGGGTAACTTTTAGCAACAGAGAGTGTGGAATTCTGCTATGGAGAGAGGATGGCATTTGGAATTGGAAGGCCAGGGTTGAACTCAGGTACTTTCCGACTTTGTCATGTTTGACAAATCACTTCCCTTATTAATAAAAACAAGAATAACTAACCTTAATGGAATAGTTATTAATAGGTACCCATTTAAGCACTTTGCATGAATTTACTTTTTAATAAATTAAAGTGGATATTTCTAATTCTCATCCATTTAATTGATAAGGAAACTGGGGAACAGAGAGAGTTGGTAACTGGTCCAGGGTCACTCAGCTAGGAAGGTATAGAACTAGGATTTGAATATTAGCATTCTGATTCCAAGATCTGCCCCACTCACTGTTTACTGCTTCCTTGGAGTGGAGAGGTGATCTCGGCTATCTCCCATGTGGGTTGTAAAATTTGTAACATTTAATGGGGAACAGTGGTGTAACAGGTGATTAGAAGTCTGGATGTGGGTGCTGGACTGCCTGGGTTCAGACCTCAGCTTCTCCAGCCCTGTCAGCTGTGTGGCCGAGACCAACTTATTCAACTTCTCTATGCTTCAGTTTTCTTTACACTGAAATGACAGTGCCTGTCCCAAAGATTGTTGTGGGGATTAGAGGACTTAACACAAAGTACTTAGAATAGTATCTAGCATGTAATGCTATTTAGCTATTAATATTACCTTCAATTGAGATAAAAATCCTTCCCTTTGATAATAAAATATTTGTTTGTCATTAATATCCTGAGCCTTAAGCATCCTAATAGTATCTCCCCCCCCCCCCAACCAGGGGCTACAGAATAAGAGATATATTTTGGCATTTCAGGCAAAAGTTTTATTTTGTTTAGCATATTGGAAATATTTTCTTGGACATTTTTCCTCCTTGTGAAAGGACTTGTGACACACACCATGCTTAAGTCTTGATGCCATTGTACTTCTCAGCAATATTTTCAAGGAAATAAAATGACCATTTGATGGATTGAATTCTAGAAGCAGATCAGTCAACTCTCTCAATTCACAGATTGGAAAACAAACCAGGTTTGGGGAGATACGTAAGTTTACACCTGAGAGGCACTATCAGAACACAGAATTATTGCACTCTTTGTCCAGTGCTCCTTCCTCAGGACCAGACTGCTTCTTAATACCGGGACAAAGGAGTGGCTAGAAAACATAAATAAAACTTGGAGGTGGGGAGGTATAGTCAGGCTCAGAGCAGGAGCTAGCTGGATGTTCTGTTCTGAAAAACGAATATCCAGTTGGAAAAGGAAACCCCCCTTCTGGCAGTGCATTTATATACATGAAAACTAGCACTAAACTCAGTCTATGAAATGTGTATCAGGATAGGAACCCGTGTTAAAACAAACAAGCAAACAAACCTTAAGTCAATGAATCACTTGAACGCTTCCCTTAGGTTGGAGAGCAAATGATCAGGTTTCTTCCGCGAGATGCTCTTTGTATATTTCTTCCATTTAGTCCTCAGCTATGAAAAGGTTTTGCTTCAGGAATCACAAAACTCCTCTGGCTTCTAGTTCATGAAATATGCAGCATATTCTATTGGAAAGAAATTGCCAGCTTGCTTTTATTATTATTATTTTATTTTATTTGAACCTGACATACAGCCAATCTACAATGCCAGTGGGGGATTCTCATAAAGAGAAAGGAAAACAAATAAAATTCTGCTGAATAGAACTCACAGCTAAAATGATAAAAGTTTTGTGGTTGGCGAAGAAGGGTTGTTTAGCTTAGGGAGTGAAAACGAGAGGAGTGCCCTCTCAGACAGGGGTGACAAGGTCAGAGTGAGTCCAGGTCAGCTGTGTGGACCGCCTGCAGTGAGTCTTGCAGTATTACCAACCCTGTGTGTTGGCTGCAAGCTTCATACCAATTTCTTACTCTCTCTGATGGTCAGTCATTCTGATTCTTCACTGGACTCATGATTTATCTGTTTACTAGCCATCAGTTAGGCCATTCCTTTGTTTCTCCTTGCTTCTCCTGCAGAGTTTGCCTCTTAGTTGTCGTTGTTGTTGTTGTTGTGTTTTTGTTGTCGTTGTTAACTGACAACAAAGACTGAAAAGTTACGAGAATGCATTGAGACTACCTGGGAAATTGAGGAAGCCAACTTCAGTCATGCCCACAAACATCACATCCACGTCCATTCCACACATGTTTACTGAGCTCCTACCTTGTGTCTGACTCTGGCCCTGGGCTAGGGTGCTGGGCATTATGAGCAGTGTCAATAATGCAAAGATGCAACCTCTGCCATCTAGGCACCTGGCTTCCTGCATGAATAACTGCTCCAGGGTTAGATGTGCTGCAGGAAATATCTGCACAGCACTGGAAGCTTCCAAAGGAGTCATTTGTTCCACCTGGAGAAAGGAAAGGGTGGGGAAGTTACCGCAGAAGAGGTTGCATTTCAGCTGGAAGTGGAAGGGTGACCAGGAGTTTCTCAGGGGGGAGGCATTTCAGACTGAAAGAATTACATGGATAAAGACAGGTGGGGCACACAAGTTCATTATTTGCGTGGAGTTGGGCATAGCTGGGTGTGTCCATAATATAGAGTATGTGGCTGAAATGGATGATTTTATACAGTATTTTCTAAAACTATGTTCTCGGGAACATGAGTGTTCCCCAAGATGGTTGTATTTCAAAGGAAGAGCATTCAAAGGGAAAAACATCCTGTGCTTAAAAATACCCAGTGAAGTGCTGGGTTATAGATACTACTCTCAGTAGGACCTGGTATTTACTGACATATTAGAGCTTCAGAGATTTCCTCCAGGAAAGACACTCTTTTTCCAAACTTATATGCCATAGAACCTTTGATTTCAAGGAGCGCCTCCTCCCCACAGTGTCTTAAGAAATAGATTAGAGGAAATGTTTGTAGGTAATCATTTATTTTTAGGAAGAACATTTAATTTTATCATGAAAACAATATGTGTGATTTGAAATGTATATTCAACACATATAAAGAATATGAATAACAATAGTTTAAAAAACAAACCCAAAACAAACCTCTGTACCTACCACTTAGCTTAAGAAGTAAAGCCACGTAATTGAAGCCCCTTAGTAACCTCTCCCTGATCACATCTCCTCCCTGCCTGCCAGAGGTAACCACTGTCGTAAATTTGATGTTTGTCATTCCATATGTTTCTTTTGAACATGCTTTTCTGAAGGACGAACTTAAAAAGAATCCCATTGGATTCTCATCCAGTTTATAGCTCATCATGACAGAGATAATCAGGAAAAAATAGTATTTTATATAATAAATGTCCTAAAAAAGGACACTTATATGTTCTTTAGGGGAAGGAAATGTAACTTCTCCTTTTAACAACAGTCCCTGAAATGTAGTAGATACTCAATAAGTTTCTGCTGGGTTGAATTGGATTAAATGTGTGTAGTCTGATGCGGTTCATTAAGTTCATGTGGATACAAAGATTGGGGTAAATCGTTATCCATTGACAGTATTGAAATTCTTTAATCAGCGATCTTGAAAACATATTTTTGTTGCAGTTCTTTATTTTTTAATCTGGACTTGGAAATAAATAATAACAGTCATCTATTGAAAACTACATCTGTGTTTTCTTGACATCTTTAGAATCATTGATAATAACTACTTACTTGAGTCTAACCTATTAAATAGCTGATTCAGTGGAGGTATCTACTTCCATTACAGAACAAGATGGTAAATGTCAATGCTCTAAATCAAAAAGAAAAATTGTGAATTGCATTGCTAATTAATTACTCAGAACCTGGAATCTAAATACTTTGAGGGTCCTATCCTCAGGGTCCCTGAGAAATAACTTATTATCAGGAACAGTGTTACAATTAGGCACTCTCATGCCAACACAAGCATTTCTCTTGATACACATGAGGGACATCCTCTTGAAAAAGGTCACATAATGTAAAACATATGTCATATTTGGGTGACATTTTCCTTTTCTGTAATCCTACTCTGTCATATAGTATTGTGTGCATGTCACCATCTAGAATGAACATTTGAAGATTGCAGAGGAATGCATGGTAGAAAGAATGAGAGGAGAAAGTGGAAGACTTCCAGGCTCCCTGTGAGAGGCTTTTTGTCCCAAATAATGGTCATTATGGGACACAGTGGATTCACTTTTCCCACGGGGATTGAAGTTGACTGTGGCCAAGAATCTACCCTGAGGGTTTCTGCCCTTGATTTCACTGGTACTGATTTCTCCTGTGTTTTGGGCAGTGGTAGTAAAATCCCAGCAAGAGCAGAAGGAGCATTAAGTTTGGGTGTGAATGATCAGAAAGAATGCAAACACTGCACAGAGGGTAAGGAGGAGGAGCCAGGCCATGCCATACCCTGTGATTGCCCAGTGATGCCCACGCACTGATGGTGACATGTGGTGGTGCTGGTCTTGAGTTGTGGGACACGTTCTGAGCAGCATTGCATGCTCACAAAAGTTCTAAGTACAAAATACAATCATTCAAATGTATTCAAACCATACATGCCAATAATCCAACTGTGGATGGTGTCGAAGATGGGCCAGCCGTGTGCTGACTCCCAGCTGTGGCATGTATCACTGGAACATAGTTCCCGTGAATGCAAAAAGGTTACTGTAATTTACTCCTTTGGGAAGCTGAATGCATTCACAGACCACATAGAAGTTGGATTCCTGCCAGCCTTCTGCCATCTAACTTCCTAATTTTAATGCAGTTGAATTTATCAATCTTTTCTTTTATGGTTAGTACTTTTTATGTCTTGCTTAAGAAACCTTTTTTTAACCATGATGTCTTAAAGATATTCCTTTTTATTATCTTCTAAAAGCTTTATTGTTTGGCCTTTCACTTAGGACTCACAGTTCATGTGGGTGTGTGGGTATGTAAGTGTGTGGGCATGTGAGTGTCTGCGTGTGTGTGGTGTGAGGCAGGAATGGGTTCTGATTTTCTTCCACATGGGAAAAAAATCATCATCCTGGCACTCAGGGTCAGTTTCTAGGGATATATTGTGTCCACTCTTTTGCCCGAATCACACTTCTTTGTTATAGCTTTATAATAAGCCTTGGTATTTGGCTGGACAATTTCCCTACAACATTCTTCAAAGATGTCTTGGTTTTTCTTGGCTTTTTGTCTTCCATATATGTTTTATAATCATTTTTTAAAGTTACATAATAATACTCTTGAAATTTGGAGTTAACATCATTTAGAGATTAATTTAGGAAGAATGACATCATTATGATATTGAGTATTTTTACTCGTGAATACTTCTCTTCATTTATTTAGTTCTTATTTATAACTGTCTTTCAATGCATACTATAATTTTCTTCATAAAGATGTGCCCTTTTGTTAAATATATTTCCAGGTGCTTTATATATTTTAGTTGCTATTGTAAATGCTGTCTTTAAAAATTATATTTCTTAGTTATATGTTAGTTTTCCTAACATTCCACCCGTATCTGTGATTCTGGATGGGGGGTTTAGGAAGGGAGGACAGAAACTCGTGCTTATCAAGTGCTTGCTGAGCGCTAGGTGCCTTACAGGCTCTTGTTTGATACTTAGAACAGCCTCGAGGAAAAGGTTGTGGGTAGCCTAGCACTGCTCTTGACTGGATCACTTCATTCTTTATAGGCTGACGGCGTAGGGGATGATGTGCTTTGTCCCCATGGGCCTGTGGGAGTGCAGAAGTGACACATGAGGCTAGTGAGGGTGTGATCAGTCCACGTAGCAGCCAGTCACCTGGTTCGGTTGGCAGAGGTCTTTGAAAGTCATCTCTGGTTTCCCCTGGGAGAGTGAGGAGCTGCACGCAGGTGGTGCAGCCCTCTCCTGGTCAGACACCCTGTCTGACCTAACACGAGCCGGGGCCTGGGGGCCAGAGCTAGCTCCAGACACACTGGTGCAGCACTGCAGGCCGGCCATAGTCACCAGGCTGCCTAGGGACAAATTTTGGCTGGTGGCTGCAGTCTGATTGGACTTTTTAGGCTTCTCTCATGTCAGTGAGTGTTATTCCCACTTCGACATGGGAGCCGCCAGTCGGGACACGTGAAGACGTGTCCAGGTCATCAGGCTGAGTGGGAACAGAACTCAGGTCCCCTTGCACCCACATCAATGCTGTTTCCACCTCGTGTTGACTTAAATCCCTCAGATGTACTGGGACGACATTGCAGTGGAGTACCGGGAGCACGTTTCACTTGAGGAAGGACCGTTCATTATGCACGGAAACTATAACATATCTGTCAAAAAGGGATAATGGGAGAGGTGTCCGATTGTGGCATCACGTGTTGTTGATGACGACTGGCCAGTCGCGCCCTATTCCCTCCCTCCTTCTCCTCCCTCTCACTCCTTACGGCATTAGCTCTTTCATAAGTCCACTCCCACTTATTTCTTCTCGTTCAAATATTTATTTTTCAGGATGTAGGATAGATATTTATTTTTCTCCAAAAGTTATCCCCATGAAGTCAATGTTGATAAAATTTCAGATTGTCACGTGGTCTGCCTACCTCTGTGCCCATTCTTTCCTATCTGTCATCAGTGCGTTTCATTGTATTTTTCTGGAATGAAGATGGTACATACCGCTCACTAATTTAGGGTGGTATGAAGGAGGATCTCTCGTAGAAAGCAGGATTAGGGGATACACTACTTGGTTAATTTGATAACACTACACATTTTCTCTTTGTTCTATATGTGGGTTCACAGCTGTGGGGCCAGATGTCATTCTGGATACACGTGAGAGCAGAGTCGCTCAAAGATACACTGACACATATCAGTGGAGAGCGGAGTCTTGGCTGAGGAGCCATAAGTCAACATGGCTGGGAGGAAGCGGGTTGAAAACTGGACTAACGTGGCCGTCTTTAGAGAAAACAAACGAAAGCCGTTCTGTGTAGGCTTCATCTGAGTTGGCTGCTGCCTTCCCCCTGCTTTTCCAGGCGTATGTGCCTTTCTCAGGCCTCCTGAGCCTGATCTCCGTGAAACACCACACTTCATTACGCCTTCAATTGTTTTGCTCCTGCCGGCTCCTGCGCTGCCCTCTGAAGACGGGGAGTCCGTAGGGGCGCTGTGGCCTTGTCTTCATGCCCGCGTGCTCGCTGTGTGAGGAAGTTCACCGAAACTGCTTGCCGCCTTCAGTGTTTAAAGCCCACCGTGGTTCTTTTGCAGTGGCGGTCAGAGGGTCCCTATAGTGAACTATTTGGAGTCTATGAAAGCGAAATTAGTGCTTTCTGTTATAATTTTAAACATTACCTTTTGGAACATGCTTTTAGGTCCTTTTATTCCCAAACTGTGTCTTTTCTGTCCTGTCCTCCCTCCCTCTCTCCCTTTCCTCCCTTCCTTTTTTCCTTCCAGTTTTATCAAATCAACCTCAGAAAAAGGGTTCTCAACCTAAAGGTTCATAGCATGATTTGACAGTTTCTAGAATGCACTGTGTCCCCCACATTCTTACACGCATCATTTCCGTGCAGCAGGAAGGATTTGGGGAGGGTCAGGAGGTGGACTTTGTAGTTCTTGTCAAATCCCACAGTAACAGAAGTGTTTTACATGGGTGATTGTATGGTGGACTGTCTGCAGCTGATTTAAAATTACATCTGAAAGAGGAAACTCTGCCAACCAGTGTGTGTCAGGGATTCAGACTACCTCTCTGTGCTATCACTCAACACACCCAGACCCACACCAGCCACACCATGGTGCCCAAGCAGAATGGAGTCATTTTAATGATATACGTTGTATCAGTGAGAGTCTAGTCAGGAAACACAGGCAGGCCACTTAATAGGAAGAATTCAATGCAGGACACTTGCTAGGAGGTGATGGAAGAGCTGAAAGTAAGTGTGACAACAAAACCAAGGACTGAGAGTAGCCCGCCTGGGTTTAGCTGCAGGCACTGAGGGAGGGTATAGTGTTACTAGAGCCCACCCTTGGGCTGTGGGAAGTGTAGCAGAGGCTGCACGGGGAAACACAAGGATGGGCCAGAACCTCAGTGCAGCATTGGCCAGTTCTGGGGATGACGTCTTGAAGCAGAAAGGAAGGGAGAAGGGGAGAGAGAGACCCTAGCTTCTCCTCTCCATCTCCAGCCAGTCTTTCCCACTAAGTGCATCCAACTGGAAGTCATTGGCCCGGGAGCCTGGGAAATGTAGTTGGGGTGGGCCTCTTGCCACACTCAACAGAGAGGGGAAGGGGCCAGGAGGCAGAGGACTAGTTCATGTGCCAGGAAAAGAAATCTCTGACACAAGTGTTTGCTAGTATTGCAGGGCTGCAGGATAACAATGAGGTGAAACACTTATTCCTCTGCTTCCCTCTCCCCTCACCCCGGCCTACCCCACTCCCTTTGCAGAGTTGAGAGGGACTCTGCTGGCAGTAATCTCTGTCCAGCTAGGGTGAGGTGTTTCAGCGTTGGGTGCCTGGTGATTCATCTGTTAGAAGTAGGACCAAATAGTCTCTCCTTTTCTGCA
This sequence comes from Tonatia bakeri, assembly GCA_004024845.1. Taxonomy (NCBI): domain Eukaryota; kingdom Metazoa; phylum Chordata; class Mammalia; order Chiroptera; family Phyllostomidae; genus Tonatia; species Tonatia bakeri. Next base: position 72,101 of record PVIA01002878.1, on the reverse strand, counting down.
GTTCCAAAATCTGGAAGCCTCTGAGAACTCAGGGTGGGGTTTTTTTTTTTTTTTTTGAGAACTCATTTAGTGGCAATACCTGACCTGTTCTGACCTGAACTTTCATGAGACTACTTAAAATCTTCATTGAGTTCTCTGAGTGCAAATAGTCATATATGGCTCAAGAAGCACTAATGAATTTGATTGCAGGGTGTCACCCCAAACCAAGGAAGGGATATAACACATCAAAGGTAAGTGTATGGCATAGGGTATGCTGCCTTTCTAAGATGCAAAATAGAATCTGTGTTCTTAACACATCAGACAAAGTGAATTTGAATATGGGATTGCGAACCTGTATTTTAACGTGACAGAGGGAGAGTGAATGGAAACAAGCCCCATAAGCACGTGGTTTGGGGCAGTGCCTCTCTGGAATCGTGGGATGCTGAGCTGGACCTGCCCCTGCAGCCTGGCAGAACAGCCTGCTGGTTGCATGGAAGGGGAGACTTGGCTTAGGTTGGACGCCTGGCACAAAGGACCCAGGGGCATCAAAGGGTTAGTAGAGGAGCTGGAACCATTTCTTTCCTCTTTGCAGTGAATAACGCTTCAGGTCTGAGTCTTTGGTTAGTTCAGACATTGAAATGCTCGACATTTAGGTAGAATAAAGGAAGCCAGCAGGTGCATGTATGGCTGGATCTGCGCTCTAGACATCTCGTATTTCTGTAGCATTTTGTGTGGGTGTGCACACATGCACACACACAGGAACCATTCAGGTATCTTCTCCTTTGATCTTGAGAAGAGTCAGATAGACAAGGTGGGTGTTATTATCCCCATTTTACAGATGGTCAAACTATGGCTTAGTTTGGCCAATAACTAACTCTGTGACCATTGCAGAGACCCTTAACTCTCAAAGTCTCAATTTGGAAAAATGAGTTCTTACAGGGTTGTTTCATAAGTCAAAAGAAGTAATACCTGCAACACAATGAGAACTGTACCAGGTGCCCACCGACATGGCACCAATGGCGGTTCTTTCTGCCTCACCCCTCCACCTGCAGACACTGAGATGGATTGCAGGGAGTCACACAGGCATTCCCCTTGAAAGGACACGCTTCAGTATAATGAAGAGAATTCAGACTTGAATGATGACAGACATCTGCTCTCTGCGTCTCCCTTTTCTCCCCTCCTCCAGTTTTAGAAGGAGGATCTTGAACTGATGCCACCCTGCGCTGATTTTCTCTTACTTCGTTTAGAAATTGGGTCATGGTTTGCTGTGACCTTGGTGGCCTCTCTTGTCTTCACAGGTCAGGATACAGTTTGCTATTGTGTTTACTTCAGATCTGACTGGAGGGGAAAAAGCCAGCACCGCACACACACAATTTGCTGCAGAAAGCAACTTTATTTCTTGTCCCCACGCTGGGGACTTGGTTTATCATAATTCACTTTAGATGGGCATAATAAAATATTTTCCTTTTCTGAATATTTTGTAAGATTAATAAAGTTGCATTCTTAGGGAAAGTTTATTAATCCATAACTTACAGAAAACTCCAGAGAAAGAAGATATGAGCTATGTTCTGTAGGTGAAGATACCAGGCATGCCACTACTGGAATTGAATTATGCATACATTATTCATCTAGCTACCTTGTAGGTGCGTTGCAGGTTGTCGATATGATGGCGGCTTTGTCTTGGACATGATCTAAACAGGCAATTGTTTGATTTTATTTTAAATTGGGAGAGCGTGAAAGAGTGGGTAGCAACAGGTAGAGTGATCACGGTGGTCAGGAAGTTGATCTTTCCCATCCCCTTGGCTGCACTGCAGCTACGTTAGACACAGGCATGTGGACCCTGGCTCCCTGCAGAAAGCCATGCGCACCCGGTTTCTGCTGTGTCTGATGGAGACGGTGGGGCTGGTGGCAATGACGGTAGTGAGGCTGAGGGTCACGGTGACGGTGATGAGGAGGTGATGGTGCCTCTGCATCTGTTACAAGGAGTAGTGATTTATGGGAGAGGACTTTGTGCTCTACCATTTCATCTATGTACTCATTTATTGAGCCCCTACAGGTACTGGAACTGTGGTAGGCTCCATGGTCATAGCCATTAAGAAGGCACAGGCTCCCTCCTTAAGATCTAGAATGAATCTGAGAAGCACAAATAAACAGAAAACCATGCGATGTCTAAGTATAATAAAAAACGTACTAGCTGAGGTAAAAAAAAAAAATAAGATGAATTTTGCCAGGGTAAGGAAGGGTCAGTATCTAAGTTAAATATTTTGAAGGCAATTTGAAATTTGCAGGTGAGCGTTTTTATGCAGTAACTATATCCTGGGTACTGTGCCAGGCTTACAGGGTAAGTGTGACAGAAATTAGGGTTGCTTGTATAATGTGCGCAGTCTTCTGGGGAAGATGCAGTCTTCATGAAAGCATGAAGGAGGCATGTCCTGGGTCAGGGGCCCATCATGAAAGTAGAGATGGGACTCCCAGGTGTGGGGAGTCCTCAGTAAGTAACTGTGAAGGGGTCACAGAGTGGTGGGGTGGCCGGAGCCAGAGAAAGTGAGGCTGGGGAGGTAAGCAGGGCAAGTTCATGGACACCTTGTCACCCAGTGTTAGCCCTGAGATTGTGACTGGGTGAAATAGCTTTTTCTTAGTGCCACCTTCTCTGCAGTTCCCTCAATTCTTCTATTGCCTTTGGTCAAAAAGCAGTCTAAGGAGAAATATGGTTATTTTTAACTAGATGAAATGAGGATTGTGTGTGGTGCATTTTAAGGGCCTTTCAGGTGCCTTTAATTCTGCAAGATCAGGTGCCTACAAGGGCCGTGCAGTGGACACTGGCAAGTGAAACAGTGAGGGGGGCCGGGTTGGGAAGCCCCCATTCAGCTCAGCCGATAGTTGCAATATAGGAATGCTGGACCGAAGTAGACAGGTTCTCCTCAGCTAGAAATCTTGATTTTTAAATGTGAAATCTCTCTGTTTAAAACTTGGGCACTAATATAACATTGAATGTCAGCTGTAATTGAAAAATTGGAAAGTGAAAATGGGCACTAAATCAGGTAAGACAAGAAACAAAAACACATTTGCAGGCTAACGATAGTTGGTCTGTGGGCTTTGTTTTTTAAAACTCAGGAACCACTCTTTGGTGAATTCTGGCCTATTCTTTATAATTAGTACGTTATGATTACATAAATCTCCATCAAGTGGATGTTCAGTCCATATACCAAACGGTATATTGGGCCGTTTCCGGTAAAGGAAAGTTTCTGCAAGATGGTTGCGTGGCGGAAGTCAGTCCTCATTTATCTTTGTTTCCTCAGTCACCTTGTTTGTTGTTCTGATCAAACACTTCTGATACAGGCCGAAACCGCAGTAGAACCGGTGTCCCTTGAAGTTCTGGAGTGTCCATAGCAGTTTGCTGGACAGCACTGAGGTTTGTTATCTGCCTAAGTCTACAGCTCCCTTAATCAAGCTTGCTTTGTGCTGCTCCCCAGGCAGATCCCTGTAGTGAGCCAAGTGAGTAGTTTTAGGGTCTGTAAATGACAGTGTTCTGTGGCTTTCTCACTTAGGGTTGAAGCTCCCAGCCCCTGAAATATGCACATTTCAAACCAGAGTGAGAACATGAGCAACTTAGTAGTTATTGTGGATTTGAGTGAATGTCATAAATATTTATTTATCTTTTTCATAGCTGGCATAAAAATGGTAGGATATAAAAAAGTTGTTCACTATAAAAACAACAGAAAATTCATTGGCTATACATCTCCTGAATGCATGTGTCTCCTTGGGTTTTCATTAGCGTCTAGCAATGTACTTTGAGAAATTAGATTTGAGCAGAAGCTTCTGCAGAATATGAAAGCTCCTTGTGTTCGTAATTAACCCCTTATCATCAAGGACCTGCTGCAGACTGCAGTTATCTTTAGCCATGTTGTGATTGTAGTCAAACGCAATGAATTTTTCTTTCAGAGTTTTTTTAAGAAACAGTCTTTTATTTACTAAATGTGGAAAATACAAAAGAGTATACAAGAGAAAAGAGTCGTGTGTAGTGTTTCTTCCCAGAGGCACCCCTCCTCTGGTTTGGCCCTGCAGAGACAAGGATGCTGGGGCCCACGGCCAGACCGGCGTTGGGCTCAGTGCAGGCTCCTCCTTTCAGTTCATCTTTGCGACTCTTACTCTTCTCACCTGTAAAACAGAAACTAGTACATTACCTATTTTATTCAATATTTTGATGATTAAACCAGATAATGCCTAGTCAGCATTTAGCATATTACTTGGCGCATAGGAAACATTTTCAAAATGAACTATTGTGATTAACTTTCTATTCTTTTTGTATAAACGTCTTGGTGGAGTTCGTGTTATCAATACACTGTTTTTTTCTTTTGCAAAAAAAACCTTCCATTGTTCTCATAGCTTTAAAAAAAAATTCTCTAAATGTCCTTGTTAACAGTTATATAATATTTCTTTATATGCGCACATCATCATTTAACTCTTTCCCTGTGTATGTAAGGTGTTGCTCATTTTTTTTAGATTTTAGTTTTTTAGACAAGAGGGGAAAGGAGGTAGGAAGAGAGGGAGAGAAACATCAGTGTGTGGTTGCCCCTCACGTGCGCCCTCCTGGGAGACCTGGCTGACATCCCAGGCATGTGCCCTGACTGGGAATCGAACCGGTGACCCTTTGGTTGGCAGGCTGGCATTCAATCCACTGAGCCACACCAGGCAGGGCTCATTCTTTTTTATCATAAATTATTCTTTGGTGAATATTTCCATTCCTTAATTTTTTGTGGCAACTCGATTTCTGGTCCGCAGAGTGACTGCACCCCACACGTGGAGTGGGCAGAATACTGCCAGCGTGCTCCGTTGGGACTTCCATTAATGATGGGAATGTTCTGTGCCTGCGCTATCCAATTAGCCTCACATGGCTACTGAGCACTTGAACTGTAGTTAGTGTGCTGACAAACTGAATTTTTAAAAAAAAATGTAACGCTATTCAATTTTAGTTTAAATAGCCCCATGTGGCCAGTGGCCACCACAACGCACAGCGTGGGCTTGCACTGTCCTCATTCAAAGTGTGGAGCGGACTCAGGCTGTGATTTTGTTTTTTATGCAGGCATACCCAGAGAACACTTAGCTTTTCTTCTGGTCTTTTAATCTCTGGTGTGCAATCTCAGTGTAGTATATTTCCCCTTTCTGTATATGCATTCTTTTTTTGGACAGAAGGTCGATAGAGGATGTCTCACATGCCAGCTACCATGTTAAGTTAGAAGTCTGAATTTAAACTGTTGACTACTTGAGGACTCTTTGGGTTGTCCTCAGATAGTAACCAGGTCTAGGTGTGGTTTGGCTGCAGGCATGGTCGGAGCTGAGGGCCTGGTCAGCCTTGGTTTTACATGCCAGCTTTACTTTCCCTGGTTAGCCATGTTAGAATGCTCTCCTGAAGCAGTGATAAACACGGCCACCAACAATACACGATTCCATCCTGCTAGCATAGCAACCCTGGTACAGGAGAAGGAGCTCTTTCCCCAGGAGAGCCACGGAATGGTGTTGAGCTGGCTCTCAGGAGACTTGTGCTCATTCCCGAGTAAGTCACTCTGGTCAGGATCGGGAAGGTAGAATTCATGCCCACTGGCCACCTAAGGTGCCAGATGGTGAGGTCAACCCCACTAAAATACATGGCCTAAAATTGGAATAAGCAGGTGATACTCCAAAAGAAAATCAAAGTGGGAAATACTTGCTTGGCAGGTGGGCAGGTGCTATGCAATTGATGCTCACTGCAGTGTGACTTTGAAGCATTTTTGGTTCCCTCCATTCTCTTCATAAGAAAGTCACTTTGTTGGATGAGGAGGACCATTTTCTGTCATGTGAATTGCTATCGATTTACATAGCAGGCTTCTATCCTTGAATCAGACCATTCCCTTATCCAGAGGATGGTCCTGATATGTATGTGTCTTCCAATTAGAAAAGCATTGGGATGTTTGGATTCTGTCTGGTCTTCCTCTGCCTGTGTTTGTGACAGTATGTTCACAAGCTCATTCCTCCTCTCCAGGAAGTAGGTAAGTGTGCCCCAGAGAGGTAACAAGGTAAGTAAATCGATGCAGCTATTGTGATTATTTTTCTTTATGAATAAGGCAAAAGATATATTGCCTAAGCCCCTTCCTAGAAGTATTTGAATCAAAGCTGATGGGATTTGCATGTCAGAGTCGAGATAATCTAGGAATCTGTTAGAGTGGGCACTTCAGCCCCCAGCTGCTATATTGCCACAGTATCTTGGGACTTATGTGTGTAATTAAACCATCCCTATTAGTAATTACAAAAAGGGATTCACTGCCCTTAAAGGTGACTGCAACATATCAGATCTTCATAAGAGCATGAAGCTATGTATTTCATCAGCAAAATTCATGTAAAATATTTTATTAATATTCCAATTTTCTGATTCAGCTCTTTGTGCAATAAAATATGGTGACTAAACCAGTTTCCTTTTTCCTGTTCTTGCTCAGCTTCATGAGAGAGGTTGACATTTTGTAGCAGTACTATTCATGCCAATTTCCCTTTAAACTCTCCAGCATAAAGCATGCCAGCAAATTAGCATTCCCTGACTCGACGATGAGATTGACCTCATAGGTGTAAGTTTCTTTCTTGTCCTGACACTACTGTACCGTGAAATTAGGGGTCTTTTCTTTATCTAGCTATATATTTTGACTTCATTTTCACTGTGGCAGGAGTGGTGCTAGGGACTGCAATTTAGATACTGTGTCGCCCTAACATATTATCAGCTTTTAACTAGCCAGTCATTACTGTATAATGGGGTAGGCAGCGCCAGGAATGCTGCTCACTTTTTAGTGCTCTTCTATTCCAGCTGGAGTATGGAGAAGGTCTCTATATTAAAAAGGGACTGAAACTCTGGGGTCACCACTGCTGAGTCATCTGTGCTGATTGGAGTTACCTGTGTCCAGGTGAAAGAAATGAACCACTGATGGGCTGCATAGCAGGGAGGCCGAGGATATGATAGAACATGGGGGTTCTATTATCAGGTCAGTTGGAAGACCTGTGTGTCCTTGAGCTACTTACGTGACTTCTCAGGACCTACATGTTCTCAACCAAGAAAGAACGGTTTGGATGAATGATCTCTGAAATCCCTGCCCTCTGTAACCCTCTGATTTTATATTCACTGTTACTTGGTTCATCTGCTGTAATACCTGATGATTGGTATGCAGTTCAGGGCTACCTACACATACTCTCCTCCCTTTCTTGTTAGCATTCCCAGACTCCCTTGACCTAGGCTCTGTTCATCTCTGTTACTATTGTATGTTTTTTACAAGTGATTCTGTATATCAGAATGGGTGCTTTTATGTGTCTTCTCCTTGAGGGCAGGTGCCTTTTCATATATATGTATCCATATATGGAAAGTATTTTTCAGTGAGACACTCAGTACATATTTGGCAACCATAATTTAGAGATCTTACAGGGAAAGACAAAAACAAATACAGATACGGATACATCGGAAAACTCCTATATAGTTGTGGTGAAATTGCTTAGGTACTGACACCATGTAAAGTTAACTCTGTAGTTTCTCAGGGAGATTTCATTTTGATGTATATGACATGCTACATTTTTGCAGTTGAGTAGAGAGGTAAATCATTTCATGCACATAATGGAGTCCTTTTATACATTTCTGATTATTCAGCGCCTTACAGTAGGGCCATGCTGTGTTACTTCCCATCTTGTCAGAATGTGGCCTTTTGGCGGTAAGGTCATTTCAGTGCTTTTAAGAAAGAAAAGAGAGCTCCCACCATTCTCACTGGTGTTTTGATGTTTTGAGATTGTTTTTGCATGGACTCTGGGAAAGCTAGTCTGCAAAGCAAGACAATGTGAATACATCTCCTCAAATCAATGAGAATTGTGCTGTCCTCTAGAAAATTAGGTTTGAGCCACATCAACGTCAGTGCCTGAGACTGAATAAATCCCATTTCGTGATTGCACTGTGTAAGAATTGTGTAATATGTCTAGATGGGCACAAGCCATGATTGCTTCTCTTTCCTCAGCATTACTAAATGGTAATGCAGTGGATTCATGTGAGAAGTGTCTCAAATAAACAGCCCAGGCTACGTGAGATCATTTAGGGCCCCGCACTTGGGAGGTCTCCATGGACCAGTGTAAGATATGTTTCTATTAACCAGAAACAATGGGAAAAACATCCTTTGTGGCTTTTTTTTAAAAAGACTGATATTGGCATGAGGTATTTAAATAATCTTGTTTCGTACAGTATCATGTGTAGGTTCACCTGCAGCCTGGGGAGTTCATGGGTAAGCCAGGGGACCTTTCATAACCTGTGTTCACTCAGCCTCTTAAGTAAGTGCCTACTGCGTGCCAAGCACCGTTTTAGGTATACCTCCACAGACTGACAGCCTTCTGTTCTTTCATTCTCTGCACCTCAGGTGATAAAAATTAACCAGAAAATAAATGTTGCCGCATAATGCCCTGTTCACATCTCATGTGGACTTGCAGCCTCTCAGTGATGGTGTCTCAGGTCTTCAGCAGCCACACTGAGAGGTAAGCTCTCCAGGGGTGAGGCCTTGGGGCTGTCACACACCAGCACTGTTTTAAGTTTGAATGAAATTCAAATGATAATTTGAAAGGCCCTCTTATCTCCTGATCCATTGGCAACTGCCTATAATTTGAATTCAGTGAGTACTGTGCCTGGGCAGCCATGCAGTCCGTGAGTGCCTGAAGCCTTGGGAAGGCAGACCACACCCTGAGGATTCAGTGCTGCCTGCCTCAGAGCAGCTATCTTTCTCATTCCAGCTCTGGCCCCTGACATCGCAGATTTGCTGGGTCTTCATTGCAAGGCAAGAACCTGGGGGTTAATTGAGGCCATTAGGTCTGTTATGGCTGGAGTTGATGCATATTATTTTCCTGCCTTGAACGTGAATGATCAGCTTTCATGGAGAAGCAATAATAAATTCAGCCTGAGCTATTCAGGTGACTAGGTATGTGACCTTGGTCAAGTCACCTTACATATCTCAGTCTCGCTTTTCCCATCTGTAAAGTGAAGGCCTTTTACCTTTAACATTCTAGGTAGAGCCCTCAGCACCGTGCTTGTTAGACCAGTGAGCTGATGAGAAGCATCAAGGTCATGAGCACTGTACAGGCGACTGAGGTTCTCAGCCTTGGCCTGCCTTCTAAGGCCACTTGCCTGTGACCCAAGTAAATATGCTTGTCGGTATCCTACTTTAGCTCACAAAATGATGCAAGCCTAGAATCTCAGGCTTGAATTAATATTACATTTTTTACTTAATTAGGGCAGTCCCATTTTGAGATCAGGAAACTGTGCCACCCTTCCATTCATCATGGTATTCTTTCATTCGGTATTTATTAATAGTAAACACCTGCTGTAGGCTTGGTGCTATGCACAGTGCTAGGAAAACAAAGAACAGTAAGGTACAGTCCCCATCCACGAGGCCCTCCTCATCCTTTACAATGGAGAAAAGCCCTTGCACTTCACACCAGTTACTCTTAATTGCTTTGCCTTTTGGGTTCTCTGTGGCTGGAAGTCTGTTCATGGTGAGTCGGTGGCCACAAGCAGAAAAGAAGGCGAGAAAAATTCTCATTTCTGGCTCCTGCCAACATCTTTAATCATTTCAAGCTTAAACTGGAGACTGAATTAGAGGGAAGAACTGTGAAAAGTCTGTTTATAAAGGAAAGCCCCACCAGGAGTCAGAAAGCATTTCCCCTGATGAAAGACTTTAATATTGGAAGGACACACAATCAAAACTGTAACCCAGCCTTCAAGTCAGTGTTCAAAGGAACTAGCGGCGACACAGAAAGTGAAATGTAACAGGGCGCCCCGTGAGGATTGGGATGAAACCCAGGAAGCCTTGAAAGGCCTCGGTGTGTCCAGTCCCCAAGGCCAGTCCCCGAGGCCAGAGCCGGCAACTGTGCATGGCCCCTCTGACAGTAGCAGGCATATGTGTTGTTGAGACATCCAGAGTTGTGAAACAAAGGCTAGAAGCATTTGCCCCAGACTTGTAAACATGGAGAATGTTTTGCTTTGTATTTTAAGATAGAAAAGAAATACATTTCCTTGTAAACTCTGAAATCAAAAGTTGGAAGTGGAATGAACTATTGCCGTAGAGGAGAGGTTTGTCAGGGTTAACGTACTGACTCATTCTCAGGCAAGTTTCCAGAAGGGAGAAAAATACTCCAAAACAACCAGAGAAAAGCAGTTTAGTCACTTGAATCATTAAAAACCCTGTAAGTTTCTGTTACCTCTCTTTCCCTCACGGCCGCCTGCTGAGCTCCTGCTCCTCCATCAGGGCCATGGCCGTGGTGGCCCTCCCCTCTCGCAGGCCTCCTGGAGCCTATCCCCCCGCCCCCGGGCAGAATTGGCGGCTGGCCTGATCACACTCCCCGGCACCAACATTAGGCCGTGCATTCTAGTTATTCATCTACACAGTTACTTCCTTAAGGCTCCTGTGTCTCAAATGCAGTGACCACGTCTCCTTCGCTTTATAATCTTCTCCCTTGCCTAGGGGCCCTGCTCAAAGAGGCACTCCATCATGTCGACTGCAGGAATGAATGGACAGCCTTTCACAGGTGGTATCTCTGGTAAACTTGAGCAGTCCTGTGGAAGTGGTTCTGTTGGGAATGATTTCTCAGGGATTGGGTGTGAGTGGACAACGTATGCCTCCTGACTGACAGATAACACAGAAACCGGAGAGCCAAAATAATAGTCGTAGGACAGATTGTCCCACGTGAGAAGGGTTGAATGAGTCAAATAAGGTAAAATTTAAAGGAGTTAAATGTAAAGTCTTGCACTAGGTGCAAACCATTATTTAGAGTGAAATAGAATGTAGTGACTATCAGGCTGCCCTTATGAAGGAGTTGGGGGAAGAAGGCAGTTGATTTAAGTTAGTTAATACAAGTCACCAATAGGCTATTCAAATGCCCGATCAGCCTTAGGGTGGATTAACGGAAGAATTTAGTACCTGAAGAAGCTAATAGTGAATTCCTGGCCCTGGCCTCTGGAGGACCAGTCAAAAGCTCAAGTGTGTGTGGGCACACCTGTCTCCCACCCCCAAGTAGCGACTCCATGAATGTGGCATGGTGTCGCAGAGTTTGGCTCCTTTTCCGAGAGCCTAGCGCTGGACCTGGAATGTAGCGGGTCAGATGAATGTTTGTGCTATGGGAACTGATGAAACTAGAGTGTGCCTAGAGGAATATGTTTGGTTGAATGGTGAAAAAAGAAAGAAGAAAGAAAGAGAGAGAGAGTCCCAGCCAGTGTGTCTCAGTTGGAGCATCGTCACGCAAAGCAAAAGGTCATGGGTTTGATTCCTGGTCAGGGCACACCCCTAGGTTGTGGGTTCGGCCTCCGGTCAGGGCATGTACAAGAGGCAACCAATTGGTGTTTCTCTCTCATACTGATGTTTCTCTTCCTTTTTCTCTCTCTTCCTTTTCCTCCCTCTGTCCTTTCCCCTCTCTAAGCATGTCCTCTGTTGATGATTAAAAAAAGAAAACAAAAGAAAGAAAATATTAGAGAATTAGAAAAGTAGTAGAAGCAACCAGAGACATTTATACTTTGAAACATGTTTTTGTTGGCACAGGTGGGTGAGGTATGGTGAAAGTGTGGAGTATAATCGCCATTTTCAAACATTTTAAAAACTGCCACGTGAAATGGGAATTAGAATTCTTCTGTTTACCATCCAAGGTGTGGAGGTCAGAAAAAGCGAGGTTGGCTCAAAGAATTGTCTGTGCAAAATGCTTTGTATGAGGTAACATGCTCCCTTTCCCAAATTTCATAGGCTGAAAAAATTGAGGGCACAGGGTACTGTAGCAGTCTGCCACGTTGGATCGTTGGATATAGTAATTGCTGAGCATCCTTCTAATTGTAACATTTTATTATTCCTTTGGAATAAGTGATTTCTTTTTTACCTCAGGGGAAAAAAAACGCATTTATTAAGATAAACTATTGCTGTATTGCTTTACCTTCTTATTGCAAGTGAACATCAGAAAAGAGAGACATGTATAGAGGAAACATTGTTTTTGCTATTCTATAGATTTAGAACCCCACTGACTCGGCATGGACAAATGACTTGTTCAAGGTCTTAGAGGAGCTGGGTCCTTGACTTAACAACAGCTTACAGTCTGGCTATGTGAGCAGTTAGAAGATCCCTAAGAGGTAGATTCCATCCTTCTCCTAGCTTTAAGATGAGAAAACCAAGACATAGAGATGTTAAGTACTAGTATGTCATCAAGGTCACATGGCTGTTAAGTGGCAGAACCAGCATTTGAACCAGACAGCATGATTTCAAAGCTCATCTTTTTGACCTCTGTGGTGGCTTGCATTTCTGTAATAAGTGTGATATTTCTGATGACGAATTGCTAAAGTTGTCAAGTCAAAGAGAAACCAATAATTAACTTTTCTATCAACATTCAAATAATCAAGATACAACAGTAACAACTAAAACCGTGTTTTGTTACCCCCCCCAAATGTGGAGTCCTGGGGTCTGTGTCAGAGGTTAGCAAGACCAGTTGAAAAACACACGACTTCCAAAGGGCCCCAGAAAGTCAGTTGTACATCATTCACCTTCCCTGTGCAGGAAGGCGTTAGGTTAAATGGATTTTTCTAAACCTGCATTTAATGTTTTGACCATCCAGACCTTTTGTGTGCTTCAGCGACCGGACAGAATAATGGAAGCATAACATAGTGTCTTGGAGCCTATTGGCCCCTTTCTGCTTTACCTAGACTTCTGGGCACTCTTGGCGTTGCTGTGTCTTTTTGCCTAGCCCACATTAGAACTCACTAAAATGTTTTGCGTGGTTTGGCCTTAACAATGAGTACCCCTAGCTGGCTATGCTCCTTTAGCTTGTGCTGTGTCTTTCCCCTATTTCCTGCTTTCACTTCTTTTCTCTACTATATCCACTATGCCCCATGTCCATTTTCCCTCTGACCTACTGTCTTCGGGACCTGTTAGCTTCTGGATTAGTAATAAGGTAATACTTGAGGTTGACAATGGAAAACTGATAGCCTGGTGGTGTCTGTAAAATTGAGTAGTGTAGCCTCTGTATTTAAGAAAGGAATGGTATCAATCTGTACTCTCCAGTATGGTAGCTATGGGCACCCATGGTTATTTAAATTTAAACTAAAGAAAATATAATGAAACATCCAGTTGCTCAGTCACTGTGGCCATATTTCAAGTGCTCAGGAACCTCACGTGACTAGTAGCTGCTGTAACAGAATAGTGGACAGCACAGACACACACCATTTCCATCATTGCACCAGGTTCTCTCTGCGCTGGTCAAGCACATGGAATCACTTCCTGTTATTGAGACCCAGGTATAGATACATGTGAGTTTGGTGTTGGTTATTTTGTAGTTGGGAAAGTTACTTCCTGGCCCCCAAGTTCCTCATTTGCAAAATGGGAATAAAAAGTAATTCTGTGGAAGTTCTTGGTTTGCAGTAGTGGCTCAAGGGACATCTATCCCATAAATTACTCTTGATATATGACATCCAGTTTGATAGCTTATAGGCAGTTTGTTAGGCTGAGGTTTGCAAAGACGGCCTCCTAGAAGTTGTCTCCCTTGATGCTGAGTGATAAGATTTAATATGTAAATTAGTAATTGTTTGCTCCTTTAATAGGCAGAATGGCCACAAAAAAAAAACCCAACTAAATTTTAATGAGTAGATGCTAAGAGATTATGTAAAGTAGGTCACATTCTATTAGGAAATGCTTTCAGAATCTAAAGACTGCATTTTCCAAGCTACATTTCTAGGAAAATCAGACCCATAATGGATTTCTTTCATTAAATAAATTTGGGAACCTCTGAATTTTCTGTTCTCTCTTGGAGGTTCATAATGCACAAAGTAAAGGTTCTGAGAAGTCACCCTGGGAAGAAATATGTTTAACCTTTTTAAGCTCCGGTGTTTCGAGCTTTTATGGACATGGACCCCCTTCCCGTTCTTACAGAGCACGTGTTAAAGCAGTTTTCACAGAAACCGTTTGGGAGCACACTGCTCTAAGGGCCTGGACAACCACCATTTTCCGGAGGCCTCTGCAGCGAAGGCTCATTGAGAAGCACCAAAGCACTTTCTACTGCACTAACCCCTAGTTGTAACATAATAAAAGGGATGTGGTGCATACAAGCTCAGTGTCTTTTGTAGTTCCTTAAGGAAAGGATAAGTCTGAAGCTAGTTTAGGACCTGAAAGTAACCTATTTTATCAAGGTTTAAGGTTCAGTAAACAGCGATTGCCATCTCTTGTATTTCAGACGACCACAAAGACTGTTTTTATACTTCAAGACCAGAGGCTAATGTAACTGTGTTTCCAGGGGAAGGCCAGAGTTTTCGAAGCTCTCTGCCTTCAGTAGTTTGTCTTCGCAACACAATACCCATCGGGTCTGACGTCTGTCTGAGAGAAAAAGAGGGGAATGTAATTTAACCTGTGTTAGTGAAATGATTGCTTTGAATAAAGCTGTCCCTGTGTTGGCTCCCACAAGCTGCTAAGACCTAAGGTAATAGTTTTAACTTTGTTCTCTGCGGCACCACAAATGATACAGGCTGACAGATGAATCCACTCATGTAAGCAAGTCACAGGGCGGTAGAACGTTGAGAACTGCTAGCCCAAGCTAATGACCAAAGCAGGAAAGGATAATGAGCTAATCCTTGTATCAAGTTTCTGGATTATAGATACACGTGTATATCTATTTATGTGTGTGACACTTTTCTTTATATCATTAAGTCATTTATATCAGGGTCAGCAAACTTTTTCTGAAAGGAGCCTGATCGTAAATATTTCCGGCTCAATAGGCCATCAACACGCTGTTGTAGCTAAAAAGTAGCCATGGACAATACACAAATGAGTATGTTCCAATAAAACTCATAAAAACAGTCGGTGAACAAGATCTGGCCCACAAGCAGGAGTTTGCTGACCCCAATCTGTGTCTTTGATAATCAGTATAAGCACCAGTTAAGGGAAGTGCCTGAAATGCTTGTCTGAAGTGGAACTTTGGCAAAACAAAAACTCCTTTCACTGAAGCACTAGCAGTAATGACTTTGTTAGAGACGGATCATCACTGCAAGTGTTTCGTGATCAGGCATTGTTCCCAGTGCTCCTTTGGCTGTCACAACACCCTGTGAGTCAGTTGCTGTTATTATCCTCTTCACTGTGCAGAAGAAGCCGGGACTGAGGACTTCGCCTTCCCTGGGTCACACCCACTCCTGGAGGTAGTGGCAGGTCTGGAAAGTGCAGCGCAGGCAGTGTGGTGGCAAGAAACGCACCCTGCCCTCCCACCCCTGTACTGTCTCGCAAGGGAGTTTCAGTAAAAACAAGTCTCCCTGGTTAGTGGACAGCACAGCATGGGGCTTTGTGGCTGGGCATTCTACCGTCTTCGTCTCTGTCTCTGCAGCCCGGAGTCCAATTTTGCTTGAACTACGTTGATCTTCCGGTTGTTCCCTGACCATGCCAGGGCCACTTACAAATCCAGGTTTGGAGATGCTCCTCCATGCAATGGGATCACATTATCCTAACATTCTTTACCTTCACCATTTTTACTTAACTTCCAAGATGCACCCAAATTATCTCCTTTTCTGCCTTATCAAACTTCTCTGGGCAGAGAGACTAGCTGTCTCCTTTTTGTGCAGCTGCATTTCCTGAAATTTAACACACTAGTTTGGTGGTTTTCCTCTAGAAGATTCTGAGCCCCTGGTGGCCAGGAGCATGGATTGTCTCACCCATCACCCAATGACCGTTCAACAAATATATTTTGAATGCAGGAATAAGTGAGTGAATGAATTTATAATATGCCCAATACGTAGGAGTGTTTATCACAAGCATGCCTTACTTTATGGCACTTCACAGATGCTGCACTTTTTACAAATTGGAGGCAAATTTCTCCACACGCTTTATGGTGCCACTTGCTTATCTGTGGCGCTCCGGAACTGAAGCCGCAGTATCCCTGAGGTGTGCCTGTACATAGTTTATGTTAAATGACTAGGGAAGGTTGGGCTGACTTCTGTTGGTGCAAGTGTCTTTAACATGTACCTAAAAAGGCCTGTCTGATTTATTTAAACTTCATGAAGGAAATAAGTGGACCCTGATACAACCTAAACTAACTAGGAGAAGCAAATGAATATAAAAAATTGTGATCGGCGTTACTCTTGGCATTAGCACTGCATTTTTCTTTACAAATGCAGCTTTCCAGCCATGTACAGTTTGCATCGTGTTATGTACTCATGTGCCCCTAAAAATACCGTGTAGGGTGCACACACAGGATGACGCTTCAGACATCTGTAGAGTTACGTTTGATAGCATCGAGACACATCTCTGGGATCGCGAACTGTCTTCATCCTTTTTGTTCCTACAGCCTATCTTTGCACATAGTACATGGTCAATAAATATTTGTTTTAATGTAAATAAATGTACCATGAAACACACAGACTTATGCTTCTTGGAGCTTCCAGCTTCACTAAGTATATGGAAGCATTAATTAATAGATTTAAAAAAAATTTTTTTAGTATGTCTTCCATGTGCCACGCGGGGAGCTAGAGCTTGAAGATACAGCTGCAAACATGACTTGCTGGCTCTTCCTGATTATCTCATGTAGGAAAGATTCTGTAAGAAATGCTTGTGCTTTATCACTCTATAATAAGTGCTCATGAGTGCTATATCCATCTGGCAAAATAGCTCATGAAGTAACAGGTGCTTCTGTTATAGCCTCTTCTTTGTTCATACCTCTCTGAGGATATTTTTTATCCCTATTTCCTCCTAAAGGGTGTCAGAGTGTCCCCGGTAGCAAGCAAAGTACTGGGCTGTGAATGAATAAACATTCTTGAAACCCCAAACTTCCAGCTACTGTGTTATTCTGGAATGAGCTTTGGCTATGGGTAGGGGACCTGGGTTCAAACGCCAGCTCTGTCACTGACTGGTTCTGGTGAGGATCGGATGAGCTTCTCCCACACAGCTGGAGAAGCAGCATGGCTGCTGGGAACAGGGTTGAAGGACTTATAAACTATTTCCAAGAAACGAGCATATGGATCCTTTGAGGAGGGAAGGATGCCCTTCAGATGGTCTCGGGGCATGCAGACGTTGAAGCGAAACTTTCCAGGAGTGTAAATTAGGTAATTGGATATACAGAAAGCAGGGTTCCTCTCTGGCATCAGCTGGGCTTTGTAGTAAGGGTTCAAGTTCATGAGTGGAAAGTTGGGAGAAGAGGGAAAACAGCAAAAATGTTTAAAAAACTTATGTGTATCATGGTAGGTTGAAAAGATGAAAAGGGGCTAAAGTCAGCTATTCTTTCTTTCTCTCCTTGATTTCTCCTTGTCTCAAGGGAAGCTGCAATCATGTCTTCAGGGCTCTTTCAAGGGAACATTTGAGAGGAGTAACGTTATGCAGGATAAGACTGATATAGTCCAGAAAAAGGGTATGTGTCAGGGCTCTGAGTATTTCCGCCACCCGGATCCATTCAGGGCACATGCTTGCGGTGGTTCAGTGTCCGTGGGTTAAGGAGCTCCAGGTGATCTTCATGTGAGGAGAATAATCATGGTTATTTTGGTATCTGACTAGAGCTGCTAGAATTGGAATGAGTACCTTTTGCAAATATTATTATAGACATTATCTAATTTATACTTTAGAACATTCCTGTGGGAGTAGGTGTGATTATCTCCATTATAGGCAGAAATTGAAGTCCAAGTTAAATGATTTGCCTAAGGCCATGCAGCTAATGAGTAACAGAGATAGAACTTGAATCCCATCAGGATTTCTGATTCACACTCCTTAATTTTTTCACCATGATGGGCTTATGGAAGGACCTTATGGTCTTCTTAAGAGGGCCTTGCAGGGCCAAAACTTTTATCTATAATAAGATAGTGAGCATGCATGACATTGAGGACTTGTTGAAGAAAGTTTAGTGTGTGTTAGTAGTCCCACTTAAAGTCACAGACCACAGATGCAGTCAGTGGCACTGGTTTTGGGGTTGACACTCTGGCCCTCCATGAAACGCTGCTTGGCTTCGAGCAAGTAACACGTTTGTGCCTTCTCACCATCTACTGAGGCGTAAAAGAGTTAATACAGATAAAGAACTCAGAAATGTCCTGGAGTATGATATATTATATGTTATTTTTATTGGTGTAATTATCATGCTGGTTTGTATTGGGGCATCTACACTTCCAGATGACTGTGTCAGGGGAAGTACAGTAAGTCCTCCCAGATGGCATGGGTAAGTTCTGCGACTTTGAAACATGTGTAATGAAACTGGTTTTACTGTAGGCCAATTGATACAAGCAAGAGTTAAGTTTCTATGGCATCTCATCAATGTTTTAATAAAATGCATACCAAAATAGGCCTTATTTGAGGACCTACCTGTATAGGGCTAGTTGCCTAGTATACCTTTCATTTAGGAAATAAGTTAGTTATAATTGACCTACAGATAGTAACTGGGCAAGAAATTACCTGAGTGTATCATGCAGTTGCTTTCTCCCTCCCTGCCTCCTTCCTTCCCTGTTGTCTCTCTCCATCTACCATTCATTTCTTTTGTTGAATTGGGGCCCAAAGGATAAGAGGAGTAAAAATAAAGGATGATAGGAGTACACTGTATCTGTAATAACCTGGGAAGGGCATTCACAACGAAAGAATATCATTAGAGGCAGGGCAGCATGAACTATCAAGTATGTTTCAAAGTGGTGCCCGTGTAGGTGCAAAGCAGTCCCACATTATTGTTCTCTGGTGAACTTGGAGCGTGGTGAGTAGAGGACTGTGAACTTGCAGTGACAGGCAGGGATCAGATCATGAAATGCTTTGCATTTCATACTGGAGAGTTTTGACTTTATGTTGAAAGTAATGGGAAGCCATTGGAGCCTTGTAATCTGGGAAATCATTTGATCAAATTTGCTTTTTGGAATCCATCTACAGTAGAGGGCATGAATGGCAGATGGAAAGAAACAAAAAATAAATCAGGGAGGTGGGTTGGGGGAATTGAAGAAGAATAATTAGGATCAGAGTCCAGATAGCCACAACAGGAAGAGCGAATAGAAGATGAGTGTTTGGGGTGCATAAAACAAGGTTCCAGCGATGTCTCCTATTTAAAATGGGGTGGAGGGTTGAGGCATGAACTGACAGTTACCCTGTGGTGTAAAAGAAAATCTCTTTGAACATTTTTCCAAAAGATGACACAGAAAGCAGGCAGGCACACCTGGAATAGTTTCAAGGGCCCTGAATGAAAGAAGCAATACGGAGCTGGTGACATGTTTTGAAATAATGTTGAGGCTTGAGAGTAGGTAAGACAAAGGCAAGTTTGTGAGAAGATGCAGCGTTCAGTGTAGATTAGAGACTTCGGGTCATGGAGAAGGAAGGTGATAAAATAATGAGGGATAAGCAAGAGGCATAAGAAGAAAACCAGAAGGGCAAATGAGCTGTAGGGGTAGGAAGTTGAGCTCATGTCACACGCGGCTGTCTTTGTCTGACATGCACAGAGGACGAAAGGGATGGGAGGGGAGGGGAACGAGATGGAGGCAGAAATTAAAGCAGATGGACATAACAGGCCACCTGTAGGTCGGACACAAGTTGCAGAATGTGGAGACACAGAGAGGAGGGAGCACTGAGCTTGGGACAAAGCCGGCGAGTTGTCAAGGACAGCTGGAGAAGGAGGAGGGGGCTATGAAGAGCCTGGAGGAGTTCAGTGAGATCCCATCCGTATGGGGCAGCTTGGCCTACACGAGGATGGGGAAGCACGAATAGCATGAAGTGCCAAAAGCCTGTGGGGCTCCACGAGAGGAGAAACCAGGTGTGATTGTAGCGTGAGGAACACAGCTGGCTAGGATACTGGACGTGTTCTGCGTGTATGTAGACTTCAGGGCTAGGCAAGAGAAGGATCCTATAAGGACAGGATTCTTGTTTAAAAAACATCAGGAGGATGTGAAAGGAAAGAAGTCTTTGTCGAGAGATGTATGATACCAAGGTTTATTCACTTCGAAGGGGAAATAATCATATTTGTGAAAGCGCGTTTCCCCCTGGGATAAATGTGTAAGGGAAAACGGGGGCAAGGTTATGAGGCCGTAACTGCAGGAGAGGAGAAGGTGGTGACTGGGAGGGGATTCCAGCAGTTCAGTAATGTACCTGGAAATGTAGAGGAAGTAGACCTTTGAAGCTTTTGTCTAGAATCTGCTGTAGGACCCCAGGAAGAGCATGGGATGAGTAAGACAGATGGATCGTGGGCTTAGTGGCAGATACCTAATTTCACACCTGTTTCTCAACTTTGTAGGGGAATGACATGGTGCCAGGCATTTCAACCTTGGATCCTTAGTTTCCTGGTGGGTTTACAGTGTTACCCTGTGATTAGGAGAAGAAGGATGATGATGATGACGGTGATGTGTGTATGTGTGCACACAGATACACACCAAACATGATTTGCCAACAGTGCCTTTTCTCACTAAATGCAAAAGGTATGAAGTTCAAAAATCAAAGGTGGACCAGTGAGAATTTCATTGGTATGCTTTGGAGAAGATAAAATTCTGATACTACCACTAACGCTAACAACCTCCTCCTCTCTCTCCCCTCTCCTGGTAGCTACAGTTATTGAGGTTTACCCTTTTCCAGCCCCATACTGCTTATCACACACAGCCTCCTAGTTTTCCTGATGATGTACAGAGGTAGGTGGTATAGACCCATTTTCCACATGAGGGAACTGAAGCTTGGATAGGTTGAGTGACATTTCTGAGATCTCTTACCTAGTAAGTGGAGCAATAGGATTCAAACATTTGGCTGCCTAAATCCAAAGCTTTACTCCCACCCTCCAAGTGGGAAAAACATGAGAAGCTAGATAATATCATTAGAAAAGAGGGTCAGACTACTTATGCTGATGTCACCGCTGAGATCCCCATGACTTGGCTCCATGTGCCTCCTCACCACCACTGCAGGCTGGGGGAAGTTCATACGGCCTGTGTGAGCAGAACTAGTGGGCAGTTTTGGTTTCCCCTCTTCATCTGAAAACTCTGGTGTAAAGATAATGTTCCTGAGAGAAAGAGAGAGAAATATGTATATAAAAAGAGCAGCTGATGATGAGGAATGGGAATGAGGTTGTGCTGCGTGGAGAGGGGTAAGAAGACTCTCAGGAGCATAGAACCAACTAATGGAGGGACCTGGGGCAACTCTGGTCTTTTCAATCTCATTTGCTCATCTGCAGAGTGAAGTAATGGATCCGCCTGGTCTAGGTTCTTTTCTTTTCCAGTTTGAACAGGCTCTGTTATAGAATATAGAACTACAACAGGTTCTGTTCAGTCACTGGTTCTTTGGTCACCAGTTTTCCAGGACCATTCTTAGTCCCTGTAGATGCCATTAAAACTGATAAGAATTCTGTCCCATCGCTGTTGTGGAGATAAACTAGACAGGGCCTCCTTTTCAGGGGGCCTGAGTGGTAGAGAGAGAAAACATATTGGCATTCTGTTGTCCTGTTGTATAATTATGTCTATTTGACCCACTAACCTAAGGGCTTCTTGAGGAAGAGGACTGTGCTGTATTTATCTTAAACCTCCAGTGTATAGAACAGTGCTCATTAAATCTCTGATGAAAGAAGGAATGAGTGGAAGAATACCGTTTATGAAGTGCTTACCATGTGCTAAGCACTTGACATCCATTACTTCACTTAACCCTCACAACAGCCCAGTGAGATATAGGAGCCATTCTTTTCCCCGTGTTACACAGTAGAAGCAGACTCTGGGCAGCTGAGTCACTCAACTGAGACCTTGCACCTAGGGAGTGACAGACACAGTTGGGATAAAAACCTCAGCTGTTGCTAACTCTAATACCCATGCTCTTAACTCACTGGAATGTGCATCTCTCAAGAGGTGGTTAAGGACATACTTAATGCCTCCCAAGGGGAGTGATCAATGGACCATCTATTTTTTGTAAGCAAAATGAAATCAGCAATGAAGTGAAGTACCATTTGGTGGTCTCCGTGGCACCATGCCATTTTGGGGACATGTTTTAAAAAGTGGAACACACAGTCATATGGCCAGAGTTAAATCACACTTTGTTCTAACCCAGTAACTTCTTAGTCTCTTTTCTGTTTAGTGTTCTGTCTTGAAGCCCAAATTTACTCTTCCTGAGCCATTTACTCTTTTCTCTGAGTGTGTCGTGTTGTCTTTTGCCTCTGGATTCTGTACATCCTGAAATGTAATTACAGGTTCTGGTCTCTGATTCCTCAGCTGGACTGAGTCTCCTCAAAGGCAGGGACTTATGTTTTACGAATCTGCATATCACCAGGGCCGGGCCAAAGGCTAGTCGAGGACAGAGGCTAACTAATTGTTTGCTGAGTGAATGTGTTACAAATGATCCAAAGGTGATTTTTCTAATTCCCAGCACCTGCATAGAGAAATGAGTATGCGAAGCTGTTTTCTGCCTCACATTTTTATCTAGACTAGGCCACGTCTCTGACTATGCATTTCTCTGGAATTCTGAAGAACAAAAAGGGGCCAACACAAAGCCAAGGGAGAGTTTTATGTGGAACAGCTAGACTCAGGGTTGCCCAGTTTCTGCCTTTTCAGAATGCGGTAACATGCTTTATTTGTGATGATGCATGGTGTTTGAATAGTAGCTCATCCATCAGCTCTTCATTTGGGTAGTGGGAGTGCATGGGCTGTCACGGAAGCCTCGAGAGACTCTGTCCTGTGGCTGCTGTGACCCTGGGAAGACAGTCATCCTTATCTGGGTGCTGATCATTATCTGGGAGGGGGTTTGTGTTTCTGTCTAAACCACCACGTCTCCTCAAAGAGCACCTCATAGCGCAGGGGCGGTGCCTACATTTCTGACGTGCTCTGCAGACATCCTACAGGCACATCCTTTCCGATCTTACGTTATCACTTTTAAGTTCAAAAATTTAATTGTGGTGAAATGAATATAACATAAAATTTACTACCTTAACCATTATACTTTTAAGTGTTAAAGATATTCACACTATATCTGGAATTTTTTCTCCTGCAAAACTGAATATCTGGAATTTTTTTCTCCTGCAAAACTGAAACTGACCTATTACACAACTCCCTGTTTCTCCCAACCCCTAGACCCAGGCAACCACACTCTGTTTTCTGCTTCTACGAATATGACAGCTCTAGATACCTCATATAAATGGAATCATTTCATATTTGTTGTTTTGTGACAGGCTTATTTCTCTTAGCATACTGTCCTAAAGGTGCATCTATGTTGTATCATGCTTGAAAATTTCCTTCCTTTCTAAGGATAATTGATACTCCACTGTGTGTATATACTACATTTGTTTACTTATTCATCCATCAGTGGACCCTGGATTGCTTCCACCTCTTGACTTTTGTGAATAAGTCACAAAACTGCTATAAACATGGATATACAAATATCTCTTAAGACTTTGGTTTTAATTCTTTTGGATATATACCCAGAAGTGAAATTGCTGGATAATACAGTAATTTTATTTTTAGTTGTTTGAGAAACACCATACTGCTTTCCATAGTAAATGAATAATTTTAAATTCTCAGTAACAGTACACAAAGTTTCCGATTTCTCCACATCTACTCTAACACTTATTATTATTATTATTATCATTATTTTTATAGTAGCCATTCTAATGGATGTGAGGTGATACCTCATTGTGGTTTTGAATTGCATTTCCTTAATGAGTACTGATGTTGGCCATTTGTGTATCTTATTTGGAGAAATGTCTATTCAAGTCATTTGCCTTTTTAATTGGGTTATTTTTGTTGTTGTTGTTGTTGTTGTTGAGTTATAGGGGATCTTTATGTATTTTGCATATTAGCCCCTTATGGGATTTATGATTTGCAAATGTTTTCTCCCATGCCTTTTTATTCTGGGGAATGTATCCTTTGAATGTAGTTAATTGTTTGTTTTTACTTTTGTTGCCTGTGACCTTGGTGTCATATCTGAGAAACCATTCCTAAATTCAGTATCATTAAACCCATGTTATATTTTATGAGTTCTATAGTTTGAAGTTTTACATTTAGGTCTTCCATCTATTTTGAGGTGATTTTTATGTATGGTATAAGGTAGGAGTCCAACTTTATTCTTCTGCATGTGGACGTCGGGTTTTCCCAACACCATTTGTTTTAGAGACGGTCTTCTCCCTATTGAACAGTCTTGGCACTCCCGTCAAAGATCATTTGACCAGTATATACATATAAAGGTTTTTTTTTTTTTCTGGTCTGTTTTTTTTTTTGGTCTGTAGGTCTGTCTTTACTTCAGTACCACACGTACTGATCTTTAGTCTCCAAATATCACGAGACTCCAGGGCAAGTGTCAGTGAACCCCCGACAACTTTGAGGTCTGAGAAGCAAAAGCTGTCTCTAAGTCTTTCACTCGGTAGTTTGCAGAGCTGGGCCCCTGGACTCCTCTCTATGCTGGAGAAAACCTATTCCATCCCGGGCCAAGATGCCCCCTCCTAAGAGTCAGAGGGACAAACTTTAACAGGCCATTTTTCATTGAAAAATAATTGCCCTTGGGAGGGACAAAAATGAACTAGTCTGTGCTTGGCTTTCTAAATACCTTTTTGAAAATTAATGACCTTGTTATTTCCCGATAAATGTAACCCTTTCATAACTGTAGTTTCACACCTTCTACCCTCTGACCAGCAGCTCACTCTCTCTAACATACACTAAAACCATCTGTGATACTACAGTCTGCTCCCCTACACCTTCCTCTATTTCTATTTTTTTTCATAGCACTCATACCTTCTAATGTACTGAATTCTTTGCTGATTTTTTATGTCTGTTGTTTATTGTTTGCCCTAGAATCTTGACTCCTTGAAGCAGGAATCTTCCTTTGTTCACTGATGTGCACAGTGTGTGCTTGATGTAAGCAGAGCGATGGCACCCCAAAGGTTCCCATGCCCCAGTCCTCTGAGCCCGTGAATAGGTTACTTTATATGGCAAAGAGTGTGCAGATAAAATTAAGGTTAAAGACTTTCTAATGAGGTGCTATTCTGGATTATCCCAGTGGGCCCAAATATAATCGCACAAGCCCTTAAAAGTTAAGAATCTTTCTCGGCTACAGAGAACCAGTGATTACAGCATGAGAAGGACTCAGCCTACCGTCGCTGCAAGAAGGGGCCACAAGCCAAGGAATCAGTGGCCTCTAGAAGCTGGCAAAGGCTAGAAGTTGGATTCTCCTCTAGAGGCTCCAGAAAGGAATGCAGTCCTCTTGACATTTGATTTTCAGCCCTGTGAGACCTTCGTTGGACTTTCACAGCCCTGAAAACCATAAAACTGTGTTGTTTCAAACCATTATGTTTGTTAGGGCAGCAATAGAAAACTCATATATCACTCAGTAAATATTTGTTGAGAGAATGAATGAATGAGCCTCACATCGACACTGGCAGGTAAGGACTCATCCTCATTAAGGGGGAACGGACTCAGTGAGGTGAAGCAACCCAGCCAGCAGTAGGCAGTCAGTGATGAGCAGAGCAGGGTCTCTCCTCTCTCTGATGCTCAGCCATAGCTCCACACTTCCTTCTTTGCCATTGCATGAGCGACTCTTGGCTTGGTGTTGCTCACGCCAGCCACACACAGCACATTGCCATGTTGGTTCACTTTCAGATAAGGTGGGCAGTGGTATGGGCGTGTCTTACAACTGAGGGAGAGTGAAGGAGAATGAATGCATTAGTATGTCCTGTATACTAGAGACATATTGCAAAACCTCAGCCTGAGAGCACAGGCTCTGTTCCTTGTGCAAACAAACAAGCCATCCAGGGGCTGCTTTGCTGTGACCTTCAAGGAGCAGCCACATCTGTCTTCAGCATCTCGACTTGGGAGCCAGTGTGGGGAAGCTCTCAGGGCCGGGCCATGCCAGGACCAGAGGCTATCATTAGTTCTGGGAAAGCAGTGAGCTAGAAGTTTAATTTCACACCATCAGTTCTGAGATGAATCTCAAAACCTATGCTCAGTTGTTAACATTAAGGGCTTGGTGTGGGCAGAGGAGCTGTGAAGTTATATTCTTTGAGAATTGATTGTACGTACACAGATTTATTTCAGTGGATTTTGGAGCCGCTGTGCATGGCAGGCTAGCCAAGGCAGATGGTGTGTGCAGGAGAAAATTGTGGGATACTGGTTGCCTCATAAAAATTTTCCACTGAAAGCTTTGCTTGGATGTGGTGGGGCTGCTTCCTGGACCTAAACAAAATAGAGGCCATCCGTATGGAAGGAAAGAGAACAAGTAAGCAGTCTGCATGAGTGACATACACAGCTCTATGATTCAGGCAGTATTTAATCTACAGACATTGACACATCAGTACTTTAAGAGTAACATCTTCTATATAAAAATACGCAAGAGCCTTATGCTTTATGCTCTGGATGCCAAAATGATTGCACTATCTCCATGAACAGATGTAAGAAGCCTGGATTGATTACCCAAGGCTTGTTTCCTGCATTTCTGTTTCCCTCTCATTTGACAGGTACCAGTATCCATTTGTTACATTATCTTCTGAGTTTGAATTGGAAAAAATAAGCTAAATCAGAGCCGTCTTTCCTGAGTTATAAAACCAACCATGTGAAGATGCTTTGAATGCTGTTCTGCTTGTACATAACTAAAAACCAGCTCCTCGCGGTAATTTTGCAAGTGATTAGCCTGTCGTGTAGAAGCCTCCCTTTGGGAATGACAAAGGAACATTCGGTCGTGTTGCTTTAAAGTAAGCAGATTACTCAAGATAATTTCTCTTTCCTCACCACTCCCTGGCAGTTTCTGGGATGAAGAGATTTTAGGAGAGGGGTGAAGTATGATCTTGGAGGAGGTATAGGGAACTCATAATCATCACCTCTTGATATTTTAAGTGGAATCATCATGCTATTGTGTGTGTGCTAGGGTTGGGGATTTAAGGAGGATTTAGATATAGCCTCTCTGTTGGGATGCCCTTTAAATTGTATTTGATAAACTTCTCTACATCCTACCTACCATAAATCAAAGGCTGCCTCCTCTATGAAGCCATTTGTGATTTTTCCTGCCAGACCTGGGTCTTATCTTTTGCTGTAACATGTTCAGTAGTGTGCTTGGCACTGGTTTCTTTGTCCCCACCCCTTCTCCCTGCCACCAGACTTAGTCTTGCATGATCAGAGAGGCTTTTGCTCTATTACCTTTGTATCCCTAGTATTGGCACACAATAAAAATAATAGTAAAATGCATTAACATCATCATGCTCATTCTTATCACTGTTTTCCAGGCTTTGTACTAAGCAGTTTCTCTAAATTATCTAAATGCTGGTCACATTAAATAAAATTATTCTGTAAGCAAAGACTCAAGTGTCAAATATGGTAAAAAATACAGAGGTGTTATGTTTGATATTTGGGAAACGATGTGTTGAGCAGTATGGTAGTGTGAGTGCTTGGGTTAATGATGGTAGGTACTGTGCATTAGTACTTACTCTGGGCAGCTAGGTGCTTTATTTACAGCTAGGTATTTACACAACACCATCTCAGCTTCACAGCAGCCTCAGGCAAAAGATAAAGCCTACTAGCCTTGGGTCAGCCAGTTTTAATACTTAGTTTGTTATTACTTTTGTTAGGTCTCAATTTTCACATTTATACAATGGAAATAATGACACCTACCTCGGACGGTTGTTGTGGGACTCAGTGACATGAAGGACAGTGTCTAGCACCTCATAGGTGCTCGACAAATATTTGTTGGATGTTATGTTAAAACTTTTCCCAAGTGCTTGGCATATAGTAACTTACTGACAACTAAAATAGTAAAAGCAATAACTGGTATTAATTGAGTGTTTACTATTGAGTTGGCCAAAAAGTCCGTATGGTTTTTTCCATAAAATAAAAGACACATTTTTTTTTTATTCTCACCAATAACTTTATTGATTTGGATATTTTGAGTATGTTGGCTGTCTCCCACGTGGTAGAATGTTGATTGTTCTCAATTACTGTCTCAGTTGATCACTGTAAAGTTCAACTGGTCTACCTGCTCATGAAGCATCGTCCAGTGAGAAATTTCCAGCATGAAGCTTCGCAGGCCACTTTTGACATGTTCCATCAGTCATGGCACCTTCTCCAGACACTGCACAAATCTTTTTTTGTATTTTTACCTTTCTCGATATAATATAGCATAATATGCCAAAATGTTGCTTATTTTCTTCCATTTTCAATATTAAAATGGCTACACAAAAACTCATCAATTTTAATTTTTTTTTAAATGCACACTGATATGACAGCTGTCGCTATATATTCTAACAAAATTGTTTCAAATGAAGTTAAAGACAACTAAGCACTACTAGTGCCATCTTAAAGAAAAAAAAAACAAATGAACTTAATGGCCAACCTGATATGTGTCGAATACTTGTCTGAGAGAGCCACGTGGATTTACATATGAACCACTGTCACCATTTCCATTTGGCGAGTAGAAAAACTGGGATCAGAACGGTGCAATAACTTACCTCAAGTCATGACATTAATGAGTGGTGGGCCACGTTTGAAAGCAAGTTCTTGACCTTGTTTCTTTCTATTATGTCTCAATTTTCCTGCCTGCAAAATGCTGAGAGTAATAAATTATATTGTACATGCAACTTGGAGTTCAGCTTTTATCCCATGCTGAATCTGTCCTCATGTGCATCATATGGGAGGAAGTTGTTCTAGCTGGCCAATGAGCAAACAGCCTTGCTTGCGTTACCTGGGCACCCTCTTGGTTGAAGGATGTGGGCTGGCTTGCCTGTTTCCAACCACAGACAGTTGCTAACATGTGATGATCAAATTATTGCTAAAGTAGCTAACCCATGCCTGGGGGGAAAAGACCCAATCCACCTTTATTCTAACAAATATTCATAACAAACCTGCCTGTGAGCCATAGTATTAATTTCACTCTAAATAGATGATTCTTGCTCTGTAGCTTCATTAAATATGTACGTTGGTTCGTGCTTTGTAACTAGAAGGTAGATTTGGGCAAGTACTTTTTATCTTCATAGCTCCTAATTGCAATGGGATGTAACTGAGTTCATAAAATTACCTTATGTCACAATTTGAAGAATCTTAGAGACCTTCTACTTCAAAGTGGTTTTTGCTTGTTGTGTTTGAAGCAGTGGAAACCTGTTTAAAAGAGAGATTTCACATGTAACTCCACTGAATGTAATTGGTAGAAACTTGGGGATGGTTCTCAGCTGACAGCTTCTCCTGTTAGGCCCTGAGACATATTAAAAAAAAAATCACCCCAGGGCCACACACATCAGTTTGGAAACTTGAGGTTAGTAGCTTTAATCCCCAAAGTTTATAGTTTAGCTTGTGACAGAGGCAGTATCTTGGAGCCAGGTCTTTTCGACATTTCTTCCAGTGCTTTCTTTCTTTTTTACTCTACTACAATTTATTTACTTTAAAGGGGAGCTGATCAAAGGCAGGAAATGCTTAAAGTAGCAACAATTTTAGTAAGCAGGGATAGTCCTCACTAGTCTCCTTTTGAGTTCATGGGAAAGGCTGTTAACATATGTTCTTAACCCACCTCCAAGTTGCTGAGGCATTCTCTGATGCTTTGCCAAGTTGTGTCCATTCCAGTGACTCCTTCTTCTCCCTGACGCATTGCTAAAAATACGAAAACTCGCACAGAAGCATATGTTGTGGTTTGCCTTTGATTTGGGCACAGATCATCCAAGTGTGAAAACAAAATTGGTCGCTCCATCCTCCAAATGCACAGATTTGCTCATCTGTACTGTACTTCATTGGGGCAATTACAGCTTACCTTTTATAGGGCTTGGCAATTTCACAAAGACACTTACTACCCAGTATCTCGTGTAAGTAAGAGTGGTGTTAACAGACATCCCTATCTTGTTCCTGATGTTACAGGAAACCATTTCAGTTTTTCCAGTTGAGTGTATTAGCTATGGGTTTTTCATATGCAGACTTTATTATGTTGAAGTTATGTTCCCTCTGTTCCCAGTTTGCTGAGAGTTTTTATCATAAATGCTGCTGAATTTTATCAAACGCATTTTCTGTATCTATTGCTGTGATCATGTGATTTTTATCCTTCATTTTGTTCATATGGTATATCTTGTTATGCAGATATTGTACCAACCTTGCATCCCTGGAGTAAATCCCACTTGATCAGGGTATTTTTTTTTTAATGTATTGCTGAAACCAGTCTGCTAGTGTTTTGTTGAGGATTTTAGCATCTCTGTTCATCAGGGATATTGGCCAATAATTTCTTTCTTTGTAGTGTCTTTATCTGGTTTTGGAATTAGAATAATGCTGGCCTTGTAAAATGAGATTGGAAGTCTTCCCTTTTCTTGAACATTTTGGAATAATTTGAGAAGAGAGTTGTTCTCCTTTGAATGTTTGGTAAAATTCACTTGTGAAGACATCTGCTCCAGGACTTTTGTTTGCTGGGAGTTTTTTGATTACTGCTTTGATTTCATGAGTTGTAATTACTCTGTTCAGGTTTTCTGGTTCTTCTTGATGCAGTTTTAGAAGATTGTGTTTCGAGGAATTTATCCATTTTGACCAGTTTGTTGGCATATAGTTGTTCATAATACTTTGTTATAATCCTTTGTATATCTGTGCCATCAGTTGTTACTTTCCTCTTTTATTTCTGATATTTATTTGGGTGCTTTCTCTTTTTTTCCATCTTGTTTATCTTCTTAAAGAACTAGTTCTTGGTTTATTGAACTTTGCATTTTTTACACTCTATTTTGTTTATTTCTGCTCTGATCTGTATTATTTCCTTTCTTCAACTTGCTGGGGCTTTGTTCTTTATTTTTCTGGTTCTTTAAGTGTAGATTAAGTTGTTCATTTGAGAATTTTTTCTTACTTCTTGAGGTAGGCCTGTATTAATACAACCTCTCTCACAGGATTGCTTTTGTTATGTGCTCTAAAAGTTTGGTTTGCTATGTGTTCATTTTCATGTGTCTCAAGGTATCTTTTGATTTCTTTGTCAATCTCATTGTTGACACAGTCACTGTTTCATGGCATGCTATTTAGCCTCCATGTGTTTGTGTGGTTTTGTTTTTTTCTTGTAATTGATTTCTGTTTTGTACCATTTTTGTCAGAGAAGATGCTTGATATAACTTCAGTCTCTTTAAACTTATTGAGACTGATTTTGTGTCCTAACATGTGGTCTATCCTAGAAAATGTTCTATGCACTTGAAAAGAATATATTTCTGCTGCTTTGGGGTGAAATGCTCTGAAAGTATCAGTTAAATCCATCTGGTCTAGTGTGTCATTTAAAGCTCCTGTTTCCTTGTTGATTTTTTTTACTGGAAGATCTATCCATTGATGTTAATGTGGTGTTAAAATCCACTGTGACCGTATTATTGTCAGTCTCTCCCTTTATGTATGTCAAGATTTGCCTTATGTATTTAGGTGTTCCTGGGTTGGGTGCATAACTGTTTATAAGGGTTATAGTCTCTTGTTGGGTCGATACCTTTATCATTATAATGTCTTTATTTATCTCTTATTATAGACATTTTTTAAAAAAGTCTCTTTTGTCTGATGTAAGTGCTTCTTCCCTGGCTTTGTTGTTTTTGTTGTTTGTTTCCATTTGCATGATGACCCTTTCCATCTCTTCACTTTCAGTCTGTTGTGTCTTTTGTTCTGAGGTGGGTCTCTTGTAGACAGCATGTATAAGGATCTTATTTTCTTATCCATTCCATTGGCCACTGTCTTTTGATTGAAGCATTTAATCCATTTACATTTAAGGTAATTATTGATAGGTATGTATTTATTGCCATTTTGTTCTTTATATCTATGTTTTTCTTTTTTTTCTTCCTCTTAAAGAAGGCCTTTTAACATTTCTTGTAATACTGGTTTGGTGGTAATGAACCTTTTTAGCTTTTCTTGTCTGGGAAGCTCCTTATTTCACCTTGAGTTCTGAATGATAGCCTTGCTGGGCCAAGTGAACCTAACATAATTCACTGAGGTCCTGTGTGTGCATGCATGGGTGTGTGTGTGTGTGTGTGTGTGTGTGAACCATTAAGCACGATAGTGCTCTTTTTTTCCTTTAATAAAACTAAGTGATGATGGCAATTTCTCAGTTGGCTGTGTGTTTTGCTAAGTCTCCATCTTAGAATAGTTTTCTCTCTCCATCTATTCATCCATTTACCCACTCATTCATGAAATGTTTATTAAGTATCTATTGTGTGCCAGGCACTTTCCTAGGTGCTGGAGAAAATCCCAGGGTGGGGAGTTGAGAGGGCTCAACTACTGGCTGCGTATCTCAGAAGCACAGTGTTTCAGAGTTAGTTCTAGCACAGAAAGCGGTTTGGGGGTAATATTTAAGAGAAATTCCAGATTGGTTGAGTTGACATGGAACACAAGGCAGTGGGGCCCTAAGAAAAGGAGACTCGGGTTTCTGTGTTTTTACTGAATCACTGGCAGCACATTCCCAGCACTTCGTTCATACCTCTGTTAGTGCACTCATTATAAAATTATTATAAAATATTGTGTCCATATCTTTGTAGTTATAACAAACTTCTAAAGACAGGAACTCCAATACGGTTGATCTTGCTATCCCTGGAAGTTCATAGACAGTAATATAGAAAATGTTTGTTGAATGAATACATGGGTTGAACAACTCTTCATTACATTTCTGCTGTATGCCAGTTACTGTATGACTGGGAGGATATGGAAGTAAGGTGTCTTGTTACATTCACTTCGCTTCAACCTATGGTGGAAGCAGCCATGCGCTTACAGTGCTACTGTGTTGTGTGCTGAGAGTAATAATAGCGGGTCACAGCAGTTGTTGTCAGCTCAGTGACAACTTGATATGGTGGCTGAGAAGAAAATGGGACTGAGAGATTTAGAGTTTGGACTCCACAGCCAGATGACCTGGATTCAAATTTTGCCTCTGACATTGACTAGCTCTGTGACTTAGGGCACGTCTCGTGTATTGTCCGGGTCCCACTCTCCTTGTCTGACCGCCCTCACAGCGGTCTGGTAGGACTAAATGTGCTGTTGTATTATGTTAGAAGCTTAGAGCAGTGTGAGGGTTGGAGCCAGCATTATGTACCTGTTGCCAGTTGCGGCAGTTAACAAACAAAGGGTGGTCAGAAGCATGGCTTCTGTAGACTGAATGTTTGTGTTCTCCCCAAGTTCATATGTTGAAACATAACCCCCAATCTCGTGGTATTTGGAGATGGGGTTTTGGCAGGTGCTAAGGTCATGAGAACAGAGTCCTCATGAATGAGATTAGTACCCTTATAGAAGAAACTCTGGAGAGATTTATCTTCCCTTGTACCAGGTGAAGATACAATGAGAAGGTGACTTTCTATGAACTAGAAAGTGGGCCCCACTAGACACTGAATCTGCTGGGACCTTGACCTTGGACTTCCCAGCCTCTAGAACTGTAAGAAATACATTCCTGTTGTCTACAAGGTGCCTAGCATATGGTTTTTTGATATAGCAGATCTGACTTAGACAGTGGCCTTTGTCATCAGAACTAGATTCAAGTTCTACCTCTGCTTCTTCCTGTCTCTATGACTTGAGGCAAGGATATCACCTCAGTTTCTTCCACTACTTAAGTGGTGTGGTAATGTTGCCTGACTTAGAGGACAGTTGTGAGGGTTTGGTAAAAGTCCCATTGATCAAGCACTTAGCACAGTACTAAGAACTTATCACCAAGCCTGTTTGGCTGTGGTGGAGGAAATGAGTGGACAATCAGATAGCTACTTGGTTATGTGGAGACTTTTTTTTAGGATAAGCTCAAGACTAGGGCCTTGAGAGTCTCTTTGTTCCCATCAGATGTGTCACATCAGATGTGCTGCTCTGTGACACAACCTTGGTACAGAAGCGTTGGAGCCTGTAAATAGGTGGTAGAATGAGCCCTAAATGAAGGTATAGCATTGGGATTAGTGTCTCTAAATCCCGGCAGAAGCCTGTGATCTAGGACAGGGTGGCCGGTCATAGCAGGACCTGCTGTAGGAAGTGGGATATGGAACCCTGTGAGAATTAGGTAGGGACTTTGAGGGTTCCAGCTCTAATGGGTGAGCTTCTGCTATACTTGTGGGACAAGGCAGAGCCCCCCAAGCAGTGATTACACATTGTCTTCTTTAACAGGTCAATCGAGTAATTGTGTCATTGTCTTAGGGAAGGTGCAACCAGGTATTTTTATAAAAGATCCATAAATGATTGCAGTGTGTAGCCAGGGTTTGAGAGCTACCCAGGCAGAACCTGCAGGCAGGGCCAGGTCATTCTGTTTTGAGGTGAAAGGTAAAAGTGTCCAAGGAGGACAGGGGAAGAAGAAAGACTTGGTTAGGTCACCCAGAAAAGTTAAAGATCTTTGCAACTTAAACACTCTATTATTTTCCCCGAATGATGCAACTTCGAATTTATTCAGCGAAATTGGAAAGGTGGTTTACTCTGGGATGAATTTCCTTTTATGTCAAATATCAGTAGAATGGTAATTTGTAAGATTATTCACTTCCATCTAAAGCTTGTTTCCAGGCAAGAAATAATGTTTTGCTTAATATAGAAGTTTTACAGAAATTAATAAAGGTTTACATGTTTTGATTTATTAGTAAATAAGGCATTGAAATTATAAAACTTTTCCTGTTTAGGTGATCTGTATTATAAATGCTTTTGACAAAAATGCTTATTCATTCTTAAGACTTTTTTATTTATTCTTTTCTTGTTTACTTTTCTGCCAAAACATCAATCATAAAATAGCCATTTATTTATTTATTCAACAAATATTTACTGTTAAAACAGAAGTTTGTATTTGTCGATTGTTTCATGTGTTCCAGTTGGCCACGAGTTCACTTAGCATATCTGTATTAGCAAATTCAATGTCCAGCAAAGGGACTTGACCCCTGGTTGTGCCATGGAAAGGCTTTGCCATCAAGAATTTTCCTAGTTTAAAAAAAAAGCACATACTTATTTTCTTCCTTTGGGATATGCTTCCTGGAGGGGTCAGAAATAAGGCTGGAAGAATGGTATCAAATTTTTCTTCAATAATCCTTTAAGCATCTTCCAATATGCATTTCAGAATGGTGTCACAGATACATAATTTTCAGTGGGAGAAAATGAACTTGAATTTTGTAAGAACCTAGCTATTATGTTCTTGAAATCTGCCCATGCCTATGCTGGTGGTGAGGGGAACTACCTCCCCGGTTCATTCCGCTGGACCAGAATTTGCAACTGCTACCTTCTTTGCACTCACTTTCGCTAATGGATCCAGCAGGTAATCCACAGGTGTACAAACAGTGGACCGTAGATATAAAGATAGAGCACAGACAATTTGGGAGGTAGATAAATTTGTGTAGTTGGGATCTCTTCACCCTTTTGTACTTGTAGCTGCTGTGCGTTATTGTCTTTTATCTTCCATGAGATAGAAGTGCTTTCCACTAGGCCTGGAGGGGCAGGGAGTTGTGCTAGACTGCTTTTGTTACACACACACACACACACACACACACACACACACACACACACACAGAGTTTTTTTCTGTCCTCAGGGAACTTGACATGAGCTTAACACTAGCTTGGGTTATCAGTCCAGTTATCTGTTGTTAACCTTTTAGCACTGTTGAGCATCATTGCTGGTCACGGTCAGAGGAGGCAGAGGGATGGAGCAAACCTACGAGCAGCTAAGTATGTCAACCAGCGGGCATCTTGATTTATTTTCTTAAGGTAGCCATGGAAAGGGAGAGAGACTGTTTTTTACTTGCAATGGGGAGAGCTCAGAAGGTATATTATATATTCATCTTAAAGGTCACATTTATAAGCGGAACGGTTTCCTGAGGACAGTATCATATTATAAGGTAATCTACTGTGCATACTGTATATGTAGATACTCTGAAAGCAAAAAGATGTTTTTGTCTGGGCTCTGTAAAACAGGAACTTCAGAGTATTTTCTTGAAGGCAAGATCTGTGAAAACCCTCTCTGGGGCTTAGGTGCTGCAGCATGCTGTGTAAAGTCAGCCAGAGGCCATTATTGTTTTGAGTAGGTGATTATATTATAAATAGGAGTTGGGCCTCAATCATAAGCAGTTCCTTTATGTGTGCTTCTGAACATTCTGGCTCCAAAGTGCTAAATTCCAAATTGGAATATTGATCATCTGATGTCTGAGTTATGGCCTTCTCCCAATCCTGAATTAGGCCTCAGGGCCCATGTGTCTTCCTGGAGATAAGTTCTGCTTGTAACTGGGAGATGGAAGGTCTTAAACTGTGGGTCCCACCAGGTGGGAAACCAAGGGCAGACTCAGGCACTGGCCTCCCCCTGGTGAAGCGGGAGGTAGGACAGCATTTTATGGCATGTATTATATAAAGAAATTGTCATAAGTTGTAAATGTCCCTGAATTTCCTCTCGGAGAAGGCAAACATTAATGTCGTCTTGCAAATGTTTATTATTTCCATGCAAATTCAATTGAATCGCTTTTCTTTGATTCTTCAATTTTTTCTTTTTCCCTTGACCTCAGGCTTCTCTCCTTAAATTTTCCGATTCGATAAATATCCCTGAGTTTTAAAGTTTAACCCTAATATTTTGAGAATGTGCAAACACACTTTAATCAGAATTTCTCAGTTGCAGGACCATGAACATTTTGTGCCTGGTGATTGTTTGCTGCAGGACGGTTAGCAGCATTCTGGGCCTCTGTCCAGCACGCATCAGTCGCAACCCCCCACCCCGTGTGATGACAACCCCCAGATATCTTCAGGCCTTGTCCCCTGGTGGGGAAAATTGGCCCTGGTTGAGAGTCACTGTCTCAGAGTGGCGTCCTGTCAAGGCTCCTCAACATTCTAAACACAGAATGAAGAGAATATCCAAGAAGAGAAAGACGAGAGGTGGACGCAAACCCCAGGGTTACAGATATTGCTCGTATGTCGACCTCCCCTCTAGGGTGTGAGGGGAGGGCAGGGCTGTGAGTTTTCTGTACCCTTGTGGCCTGGGCTGCCGGCCAGTATTTGTTGGATGAAAAAGAGAACCCAAGTACTGGTCACTAAGTGTATCTTTAACTTATATAAATGCATGTTTTTATATATATGTATTATATGTGTATTGTGTATGTATTTAAAAAACTTAGCATCTTTACGATTCTTTTCTGGCCAGTGTCTGAACAGTGGACACAAAGCAGGTGTTCAGTAGCTGTTGGTTGAATGTTTGCCTGGGATATAAAAAGTACATTAAAATGACTCATTAACAGAACGTGATACCATGCCGTCAGAGACGTGTTTTGGGGGTGATTACAGCATCTGCTCTTGGATGCGGGCACTCCCAAATGGGCACCCTGAGGGGCCTGTTTGCTTTGTTTCCTTTGAGCCTCACATTTGATGCCCCAGGTGTCCAGGTCCAAGGAAGCCTACTGGGCATTTCTGGGTCTACACTGGCAAGACGGAGAATGTTCTGGTTCAGTTGTGGGGTGGAATATTTTGTTCTCCATTCCCAGACCACCACAGTTGTGCCTACTGGTGCTCCTTGTCCCTAGAGCTCCCCTGGCTGCCCCGCAGAGCTGTGACCACTTGTCCCAAGATGAGTGGGTTTTGAAGGCCTGCATTTAAAGTTCTAAAAAAGTCAGAGGATAGCAGCCTTTTCCCCAAGATTTACGCTGAAATGGCACAAAAGTTGAGTGTTATTGGAAGGTATTTGAAATCACTTTTTAAACTTTAGATTTAAACTCATTCTCTGGGCTTTGACCACTTACAATGGTGTGAATTTTAAAAGGACTATAAAAAAACATTTACAAGGTACAGTGGATTTCTAGGTCAGGACTCAGGGCTTGAGGAGGAAAGTAGAATTAAAAGGCACTACAGTTAAAATCAAAAAAGATGGTAGAAATGACCTCGTTCAACCTTCTCAGTTTACAGATGGGGAAACTGGAAGTCACTGGGAGATTAAATGACTTGTCCAAGGTCACAGAATTTGTCAGACTTATCTTTTAGATCTTTCTGTCTCTCTCTTCCCCTCCCTCCTTCTTTCTCTCTTTCCTTCTCTCTTTTTCCATCCCATCATCAATAAAATTAGAAGAGATTCACAGGCACAGGTAAACAGTAGTTTTCCTAGACTGCCAGGAGATATTTTATTTTATTTGCGAGTAAACAGAAATCCAGAGGTAAGGGGTTATACTGTTGGGGTCAAAAAGAGCCAGTGACTACCAAAGCTACAGCTTGAACCTGGGTATTCTCTCTGTTCAGTTAGCCTTTCATTAAAGCATGCAACTTTCTTACTATTCTAGTTTGCACTCTCCTTTTTGGAATAATTTATCTATTCGTTAGCTGAGCAGCTGCTTTAGGTTGGGTCACAAGACTCCGCAGTCAGCAGGACATGATCCCTGCCCTCGTGAGCTCACGCTGTGGTGGGGGAACTGAGAAACCAGCAGATGATGCCCTCTGAGCACAGTGGTGGAGGCAAGGAGCCGGCATTATGGGGCTGTGAGTGTGGGCTGTCGGTGAGGGTTCCTGGGGAAGGGGCCACCAGGAATGTGATGATCAGTGCAGACGGAGTGCTGTTCATCACAGTGGCTGAGAGGAAATGCTGAGCCAGGCAGAAAGTCTGGAAGGAGAGGTAGCAGAGTGCCGTGGAATAACATAGGCCCAGATTCAGGACCTGGCCCTATGACTTCTTGGCCGGGTAGTCTTGGTTCAATCACTCAGTGTTCTTGTCCTCATTGCGTATCATGAGGATGATCCTTATAATAACCCTTACTTACGTAATATTCACATGTATCCTTCCCCAAGAGCCACATGACCACATGAGGTTCCTCCATGTTCCAGAGAGGGAGGTTCCCTGTGGGTTCAGAGCAGAGCCTCAGTTTCATCCCAAGCTTGGCACCTGGGCTGCCTCTGGGCATGCAGGACCATTCTGACATTCTGAGTATTCAACGGGCTGATATTATTACAGAGAAGTATATACCATATAGATGGTAATTGTTCTGTATAATACATTTTCCTCTATGTCACTCTGTAGGCTCACGCCTGAGAATATATGTGTATCATTCATATTTCTTACCCACTGATGTTCTGTTCATATGGATGGGTGAATTGTGCAAAGGAAAATGCTTATAAAGAGTATCAAGTGCTTGGGCTTATAAGGGGAAAGGTATATATTTTTTCTTTAATTCTTTCTTTCTTAAATAACCCCTTGAGTTTGTATCACCTTGAGACTACATGAGCACCGGCCCCAGAGAGAGAGATTTGGGATCTTTTTCCTGACTCTCTCTCATCCCATGGGGTTTTGTTTTCTCCCATGTGCTAGCCTTTGGGGTGAATCCTCACAGCGTGTGTATGGAGCAGGAATGAAGACATCAAGGCCTGGAGAGGTTGCCTGACCTGTGTTAGCAAGTGGACAAGGCAGGGTGCCATCCTGGATCTGTCTAGCTTCAGCATCTGAGTTTTAAGCCTAAGCAATATTGCCCATCCCCTTGATTTGAGTTATTCTTTGGGACGTTTTCTGGTACCACAATGGAGCAAATGAAATGTTTACTCTCCTAGAGTCCTAAGATACATCCTTTCAATCCTCACTCACCTACCTATTCCCCACCTTTCTGTGTGACTTTTTTCTAAAGCTGTTCCTGGTGTAAGCCTTTGCTAGTTCTGGGAGGTGAGGTGTAAAAATTCGTCTTGGGTAAATTGACCCATATCCAGTGAGAG
The DNA here is from genome assembly GCA_004024845.1 of Tonatia bakeri. NCBI lineage: Eukaryota > Metazoa > Chordata > Mammalia > Chiroptera > Phyllostomidae > Tonatia > Tonatia bakeri. Next base: position 32,632 of record PVIA01002878.1, on the reverse strand, counting down.
GGCTAGTGCACGGCACAATACTTAGACTTGAACTTACAGTCTCTTTAGGTGGCTGCCATTGAGGGAGCATTTGCTGCTTTGTTGATTTCATTCTCACTGGTGTCATTTTACAGCAAAGGAAATGCAAACATGCAAATACAAGACCAACACTACTCCTACATTCTTGGAATCACTGGTGCCTGACCCCAGTAAGCCCCTGGAAATACATGTTGTTCAGGTCCCCAAATATGTAGGGCAGCTAGCTCAGATTGGAACTGTCTTTCAGACTCCAAGCCTCTTGCTTTTTTCCAGAGTATTACTTTGTGTTGTGTGACCTTTATAGTCATTTTGCATTCCTGGGCTTCATTCTTTCCATCTCCCCTAAGAAATGTTCAGGATAACATGGGGGGTGAAAACACAGATGCCAAGAGCCTAGATCCCAGCTCTGTTGTTCCCCAGGTGTGTGACGTTGGGCGAGGGCCGTAACCATACCGAGCCCCAGTTTCCTGTCTTTGAAATAGGATAATAATGATACCAAACTTTTGGTATTATTGTAAGATTAAATGAGTTAATGTATGTAGTTATAATGTTTAGAACCATATCTGACACACAGAACCATTATACGCTTTTTTCTATATGTATTAGCTACTATAACTATGAGCAATTGTTACTTAGTTTTCAAACATTTAGTAAGCCATTGCCATGTGCCAAACACTGTGCTAAGGAATAGGCTGGATTCCCGGTGCTCCTCTCAGCTCTGATATTTAGTGATGGATGCAAACAACCAAACCCTCCATCACTGGGGGAAGAAGCACTGGATGGTTAGCTTCAGGGGACTTTCTGACTTTGCTTACAGATTGTTATGTGTGAAATGAAAAATTCATTTAGCTTTTACTTTCTTTTACCCACCTTCTTCACGTAGGTGGATTGTATTTTACTACCTAATTAACAGTAATGGAAAAAAATGAAAGGAAGCACATTTTGTAGCTTATGTGTGGGTTGAAATTTCCCGAGATGCGAAACAAACTCATAAACAGGAAAGATAATGGCCCTGTTTAAATTAGAAAATCCATGGATATCAGAAAATGGAGTCATGCCATTTTGCCGTTTGGGGCTGGGAGAAGCAAGGCATGAACATATTTGCACATATTTGCACATAATGTCCTTGGAGAAAATTGGTCCTTCAAAAAGCAAGACACATTTGGATATGAAAATTATATTCAGACTGCCGTATTAGCATAGTCCTATCTTTCTGTACATCTTTCCAGCGTTGCATGTATTGGAGACAAAGTCCCTGACCTCATGCAAACCAGATCAGAGGGGATAAACAGGAGGGGCTTAGTATATTTTCTGTCTTTTGGGACTGTTGCATAAATACCAGTTTCTCCTTGCCTATAGTTTACAGGATTTAGCCAGACACCCTGCAAGGAGTCTGGACTTTAGAATCAGATTATAGACTTCTGCCCTTTTAATTATAAATTCCAGGGCAACCTTGAGCAAGACACAGCATCTTTCTGGGACTCTTTCTGTCCTGGTAGCATGGGGTAAGTAATTACAGTTGCTCTGCCTACCCCAAGCCTAATATGTTGGGGTGGAAAGTACATGGGCTTTGCAGACAAAGAGACCCCCATCTGACTCGTGGCCCCTCCTCTTAACTGAACTGCTCAGAACCAGTTTCCTGGCCTGTAAGATAAAGAGAGTGTTACCTGTGTTGCCAAGTTGCTTTGGGGTTTAATGGTATATCATGTGTTTGGTTGCAATGTGGTAGTTCTTTTTAATTAAAATATAGGGCCCTTTAGACCTGCTCTTTAATTGTGATAGAGAATATGTACAAAAGAACCTATGACCACATGTGTACAATTAATGAACAATAATAAGATAAAACTAAAATAAAAACCCAAGTGCCCACTCCTCGGGCCATGAAGTAGAATATCATGTGTCTCTGGAAGCTTCCTAAGGGCTCCTCCTTCATCACAACCCCCTCCCTCTTTCCCAGGTAACTTCTAGCCTGAATTTCATGCCAGTTGTTTCCTTGATGTCTTTCTGTGGCTGTCCCTAAACAATTTATTTTTTAATTTTATTCTGCCTGCTTTTGAACTTTAAAATTATGTTGTAAAATATTCTTATGACTTTGCGTCTCATCGTCTTTCCAAGATTTCTGGATATTAATGCATGTAGATACAATTCACTCATTTTCATGGTTGTATAGTATTCCATTCCAAGAGTACCCTATTATCTCATCTGGTAATGGGAGGCTAGTTTCTGTTATGAAATGTGTTGCTATGAATATGAGCTATTCTATCCCTGTAATTCTTAAACTGAAAGAGTCTTTGTAGACCGTTTGGTCTGCCGTCTTGCTGCTGCCTAACTGTTTTACTTTTCGGAGACAGCCAAGACCTAAGAGATCAGGGCGATTCCCATAGTTGCTCAGCTAGTCAATGGCAGTATGGGGCCAGTAACTCAGGTCTCTTGTCCCAGTTTGGCTCATCACTGTGCCTAGGCAATGTCTGATAGTTTGGCTTTTTATTTTAAACAGTTTTTCATGCTGTTGATAAGATAAGTTGAGAATTTTTATTTGGAAAGGTCATCAATACTTTCCTAGAAATATGCTTGACAGTTGCTATTGAATTGATTTGTTCCCTGTCCAAAGTTGGGGCCTTTGCTGGCTTCTCTTGGGCCCTGTCTCATTAATGCTGGCCCTGGGCACACCCATGTCCATGGCCTGTGAGAGTAAACTTCTGTGCCTTTCAGCAGTGTGAGCCTCTGAGACATGTTTCAATCAGGAAAGGAATCAACATAGACCCAAAGCGGCCAGGGGGGAAAACTGCTGAGAAAAGAGGATCTGAATCCTTACAAGGCACTTTCTTAGGAAATATCCCTTTACTATAAATATGAATGGATATTCAATTTTAGGCCTACTTAAAAAAAAAGAAAAGAAAAAAATCTCTCTAAGATTGAAATTAGATTTGAGGCTGATGGAATGAATATAGGATGGGGTGTTTCTGTGCCACACTAAGAAACGTCTGAAAGTTTTGAGCAGCTGGTGCAGTGGAACAGCTGAGCCGCAAACAAATATCAGCTGATTTTAGCACTTCTTATTTCTAGATGCCCTGGTTTGTTAACTCCAGCATTTGGCCCACTTGTAAGTTCTATTCTTGAATGTTTCATCTCACTCTTCCACCAACACACTGTGCAACCTTGGGCAAGTTATTCCCCTTTCTGAGCCTCAGAGTCCTGCATCCCAACATGGAAATAGTAGCTGCTATTTAACAAGAGCTTCTATTGTGGGAGCAGTGTGCCACTACTTGTCATGGATTGCCTCTTTTAGATTTCACAACACCACCAAATAGGAACTATTATTATCCCCATTTTATAATGAGGAAATTAAGCACAGAAAATTGAGGCACAGTTGGCCCACCGATCCCCATTAAATAGGGAATTTGGAAACCTGTTCTCAGAGAGATCTGTTTGGGCCTCTGTCATTCATACTTCGAATTGGGAATTATTGTACATATTTTATAGGTGTCCCCCTTCCCCCACTCCCCTTTCACTACTGATGCCTGGTCATCTATCAGCTGTGGAACCACAGAGGAGCATGTAGCGAGGATTCTGAATTCTTGGTGTGCATTTTTCTGGGGAGAGTGTCCAAGGTTTCTGTCTCTCTCAGGCTTCGGAAACACTCGTTGACTTTGATGTTAAAGTCACTGGGACAGCAAACCATGCAACCAGCCTTTTGAAGACAGGAGATCTATTTTGCTTATGAATAAACTTTCAAAAACTTATGTTGATTACTTTTTTAATCTTCTTACTTATTGATCTGCCCAAATATTTTGGAGTTCTGAAAGTATAATGAAAATTCTTTGTAAGGAATTTGCCTAAGAAACCAAAAATAGTAACCTATCTAGTGAGTTATGCTGTACTTAGTGCAAATATTTCACCACTATGTCTTTTCATTGGGAGTTTTCAAAGGAATTGAAAACAGCTTTTCTTATTACTTATATAGATACACTAACAGAAGCTCTGTAAAGGATAAAGGATTGTGTGTGCCTGTGTTTATGTGTTTGTATGCAAATACATACTGTATTTTGGGTGGGTCATCAGTTTGTGGTTATAGTATTGAGAAGATGTAGGAGTAACGTCAGTAAATTATAAAAAGTATTTGTTATTGAATAGTAATATTAATACTAACAATGGTTTACATTTATTGAGCACATTTTGTGTTAGGCTGTCTTTGAAGGACTTCAAATGGATTAACTAATATGATTATCACAGCTGCTGTTTGAAGAAGTTACAGTACTAACTAACTATTTTACAGATGAGAAAATTGAGGTGCAAAGAGTTTAAGTACTTGCCCAAGGTAAGTACAATATGAGAGTCAAGCTAGAACATGTCCAATTAATTGTGATGGCAGGTATCTTGTATGGAACAAATGAATATATTCATGCTTTGGCATGACTTCCATTATAATTGCTTAACTCTCAGACTATTTTCTCTTCCTGGGAGGTCCAAGGTGAAGGAATCAAGCATTAATTAAATGCCTAATATGGGGCAAGTGTCTTACATACATTATTGGTTCTTCAATACTATCCCATGCACGTATTTATCATGGCACTTTTCTGATTGTTGTATTATTAGCTGTTTGACTTCCTCTTAGCCTATGAGCTGTTCATTCATCTATGTATTGGTGAACTTTTGCTGTAGTAACAAAGTTTCCCTCAAATTTTAGTAGTTATTCAGGTATGCTGCAGTTTTGCTCAGCTCTGTTCCAAGAGTCCTTTCATTCCAGGAACCTAGGCTCTGGGAATAGTCCCATTTGGGCCATGTGCTCCTCATGGCAGAAGGCAGAAGTACAACAGTCTGAACTGAATAAGACAAGTGCATTTCAGGTTTCTGCTCAGTTCTGGTGTGCATTATGTCCACTCATATCCCATTGGCCAAGGCCGTGTGGCCCATTAATGGGGCAGGGGATATTCTCCCTATGCTTTGAGGTGCTAGCAGTCATGTGGCAAAAGGCATGGATGGGTAAACCTCTCACTGGGAAGGACAGAGATAGTTGGGAACCATAACACAGTTTACTACCATCTGGGTGTTCCTAAAACTCCACTTTTATTCAAGAGAAAACTGAAGCCTGGAGATGTTACATACATACAAGCTTACATAATTACATGGTTTGAACTAGCACTCATTTTTTTCCATCTGGCTTCTGACTTCATCTTTTTCTGCTCAGAAACATATACTCTGTTCTTGGGACACACTGGGTTTTATGTAATTTACCAAAGTAATTCATGTATTTGTGACATAGTAGATGATGTTATGTCTGCAATTGCATTGTCCTCTTTGTATCCTGGTAAACGAGCTTCTGAGAGCATTATTGGTTTCTGCTGGCAGAGTTGGGAGCCCTCCCTCACGGCTCCATGGTGTCCTCCGTTGCCTCATAGTGTTTATCTCTCTGTATTTTAGTTGTGTGTGGCCTTCTCTCTTTCCCTAACTAGACTTAGAGTTTCTGGAAGGTGGAGGGAGAGGGGCTGCCTTTTGCCTATGGGCCTCTGCAGTGGGACAGAGAAGGTACTGTAAACGTGCAATTGGAGTAATGAATAAATGAAGTTTTCCAACAGGAGAATGGCACTTGTCATTGCAGGGCCAGCAGTCTTGCCTTTCATGTACATGTCAGGTCGGTTGGATTGAAATTAATCGTTCCAGAACAAAGGGCCTGGGAAATCGGGCCTCTATCATGACTTACATGTGTTCTGTCTGCAGATTGTTCTTTCTTGTAAAACTCAGCCATTTTTACACAATACATTTCCTAAGTGATTTTTATCCCTCCATTTTCTGGTGTAAAATAGACTCCAATTATTCTCTTTAATTAAGTGGTTTTATTTTATTAATTGTTTCTAACTTACAGAATTCTCTAGAGACCCTTTACATGTTTCCAAATGGAGCCAGGAAGAAAAGCGCATTAATTATACACACAAACTCCTTTTGGCGAATTAAACATGATGCACAGTGAACATGAAACGGCTTCCCCTCCTGAGCTATCAATCTTGTCATTAGTGATGGCTTGTATTAGTCGTATTGACATGGGCTTATCCAAATTGGATTCTGTAAAGAGTCATTTTAATTTTGCGCAAATGTAAGAAGACAGAGTAGTGTGATGTGCTTTATTTTTTTAAACCTTCTCTTTTGCTGAGTGACTCGAGCCTTTCTACTTGTAATTCCAACTTAATATTTTACAGTGCTCTAGGATTTGTAAAACACCAGATGTTACCTTATCAAGCCACAGGGTAATGCTAGGAGATAGGTGAGTTTCACAGGTAAAGAAATTGGGACCCTGCAGCTAAAGGTTATGCCTCAAATCACATAAGCAGAAAGGGGCGGGGCCTTTTGAGTTAGTGTGTATGTACACACACACATGCATACACACATATAAAATAAATATATATATAAAATACATATATATATAAAATAAATATATATATATATATGTATTTTAACATTTCTCTGATCAGGGATAGGGGTTGAGTTGTACCTAAGCCCCTTTACTATCATTTTTAATGGGCAACTAAAAGACAATTTGGATGTGTTTATGTTATACTGACAATTCAACAAGCATTGTTCAGGCACCTGTTACATCCTAAACTGTATTGATACGAAAACATAGCACTTTTTGAACATGTACTATGTGCCAGGCATTGTTCTAAGTGCTTCACAGGATCGACTCAGCGAAGCCACGCAGTGGCCCTGTGAGATAGGGTCCTTATTCTTCCCGATGTGCAGTCAAGGTGCAGAGAGATTAAGTCGCTCCCTTGAAGTCATATGGCTAGAAAGTGGCAGAGTTGGGATCCAAACCCGGAAGTTGGGCCCTAGATCATAGGCTCTTAACTGTGCACCTTAGTGCTTCCCTCCCCAGCAGTGGTGCCCTTCTGTTAAGATGTATGTGGTCTCCTGCGGGAGGCAGTCGGAATTTCAAAGCAATGTTGTAAATTGCTGTGGTAGCTGTATGGTGACGTCACGGAAGATGACCCTCAGTTCCCCGGGGAAGCATGGATACACGGCTCTGGGGCCCTCCGTGACCCCAGTTGTGCACTGGTTCTATGAACGGCATTGTTTATGAAACACATTACATCTCTAAGTCTTCTTTCTCTCTGAAGAGAGTGTGCAGGATGGGGCCAAAATAGATTTACAGTTGTTCGTATGGAAAATAATACAATTAATAAGTAATAATACCAGAATAAACTCTGTTTTGCATATTCACAACTGTAAACCTATTTTTGCCCTGCCCTGTGTTGTCACCCCTAGAATACTTGAGGGAAATTACTCATCTTTGGACATGAAGAGTGAATCCTTTGGGTTAATGGTTCAGATGTCTGGTCAATCAGAAGCCATTCATTAAGCCCCTAGTGTGTGCTGGATGGCTAAGACCTTGTCCTTGTCTTCAAGGGCTTCCCAGGCAGTGAGAGTTTATATATCAACAAAAATAGAAAACAGTTGTTGACATGGATGGAGGAATTACTACAAGTCAGTGATTGTTCAAAGTTTTTTTACACAACTTTTTATTGTAACTACTTTTAAAGTAGGCATTTCACCTGCATTCTGCAGGGAAATGAGACTGAGCAAGTGTAAGTGATGTGTCCACTTTAAAGGCAAAGTCTTTTGTTTAAATAAAATGTTGAGATGATTGGGTTTTTCTGTCTTTGAAAAGACAGTATTATTCAACAATACGCATGAAAAATCTACTATGTGCTAAATGACATTCTAGGTCCAAAGGATAGAGCAGTGGACATAACACAAATTCCTGCTCTCAAAATGGACTTGTGTTTCAGTGGAGGCAGATAGTTGATAAATAAAATTAATAAGCAAATCTTATGAACTTAAAAAATAAAAGGCCTTTCAAAGGGAGAGGCAACAAGCTTTTATTTAGATCCAAAAAAGAGTAGCTATTCAGGAAGCACTGACCGGGCAGGAGCCCAGTGTTCCCGTTAGTGGGCAAAGGCAAGGTGTATCTTTAACAAAGGGAAGAGGAGCAATTAAGTCTGCAGAGGAAGGCATCTCTATTGTTGCAGATAAGCTAACACAGTGATGTGGTTACTTTTAACAGTGTTTTTAATTTTCAGTCTCACAGCCATCAGTCAGGTAGTCACAATATCTGCTTTCTTGTTATCCTTACAAACAGTTCTTTGGATATAGTGTTGCTTTAGGCCCAGTCCGAAGGTTATTTTGCTCAGTTTTTAACCATATTCAAGACTCAAAGGATACAGCAATGGATAAAACTCAAATCCCTGCTCTCAAAATGGAATTTACGTTTCAGCGGAGGCAGACAGATGATAAATAAAATTAATAAGGTTTGGAGGCACAAGATGTGCAAGGCAGTTCCTCTGGCATGGCAGCTCCCACTCTATTTGAAAGTGGCCTGTTTGTGTTATTATTTTTTTTACAACTTGGCACTAGATGGTGATAAGCATGATGGAGAAAAATAAAGTAGGGAAAGGGCGTAACTAGTGAGTTAGGTTGCTATTTTAAATAGTGTGCCCAGAGAGGACTTGTGTGTGTGTGTGTGTGTGTGTTTAATGAGGTTTAATTGCAAATCTAGTCCCCACCACCACTTCTGTTTAGGGCCTATTATTTCTCTCTATTGCCTCCCTAAATTCCTTTTGTACAAAGCTTTTCATAACAGGGGTTCGTCTACCTCTCCAGAGTCTTTTAATATCACTCCCACATAAACTCTGCTCCAACTTCACTGACCTGCCTAGCGTTCCTTGAAAATACCATGTCCTTTTGTCTTTATGCCACTCCATGTACTGTATTCCTCTGCTGGCAACACATTCCCACTTAACCTGGGAAGCTTTTTTGAACATCACTTACTCCCTCCCTGCAATTCCACTGCATTCCAGAGCACTACTGTTTTATTTCTCAGTATATTGGGGTTGTCTAGATGTGGGTGTCCATTTCCCAGTAGACTGAATTCTTCCCTTAGGAAATGTTTTTATTTTTTTTGTAAGTGCTTAATTAATGAATATGGGAGGAAGGAAGGTATAGTGATAAGTAGACAGGTAAGAAAGGAGGGGAAAACAGGAAGATGAGCCAGAAAGGAAAGGAAGTTAAAGGAGGAAGGAAGGGAGAAAGAAAGGAGGAAGGGAGAAAGAAAGGGATGGAAGAAGGGAAAATGGGAGTAGGACGGGAAGGAGGAAAGAAAGGAATCAGTGTTTTGATCATTCGTGACAAGATCAGAATTGTACAGTTATTTTAGAGACATTAATCTGGACATTGTGGGGAGGAGGCTGTTTAATCCCGGCACACATCTTCCTCACTTAACAGGTCTTTTCAAGTTTCATTCTTTGGGTCAGTAAGACACCGAGTTTTCTGTGCCCCCTAGGACTTAACTCGGCTCATAGAAGGGAAGGCAGAGCTGTTGGGGGGATATGCCTCTACTAACTTCTCTCCCCCGCACCTCCCCCAGCTCCCGTAGCATGATGAATCCTGAAAGTCCTGATTGAGAATTCTAATCACAGCTTTGCCATCCCTCAGACCCCCAACCGTTGACAGTTGATTCACTCTTTTTCATGCCTGCTGCCTCTCTCTAGTTATGGTAGCTCTTATGCATGAGTCTATCATTAGCAGACAAAGCATGATGGATTGGCCAGGGTTCCCTTCATCCTTAGAACCTGGGAAATGCTTCTTTTCTCAGACTCTCAGGGCCCGTGTGGGACATTGTCATGAGTGAAAGGAGAAAGTAACACAATATTGGATGTGCCTGTTTGCTGCCAGTATTTAGAAAGAAAATGATGCATTATGGGGAATGTAAGTATATAGCGTGCATGTCAACCCCCACCCCCAGCCTAACAGCAACTGATGCGGAAAATCATCGATCACAATCAATGCCCCAACTGAGTCTGGCGATTTCCTTGAAAATGTCTAGCCCTTTCAAAATCAAATAGTAAACACTTTCTAAAATTGAATCTCAAAACAGAAAAATCAACCCACATAAAGTCTTTGGACTTTTGAAATGATCTAAGATCCAAAAGGATTAGGATTGATTGATTTTTATCTTGGAAGTAGGTTCACAATAATTCTCAAATCTGTGGTCTCTTTGGATATGATGCTATGAATGTCAGCCCAATGCTAGTGTATTTTATTTTTAATTTGATTCTAGGGCCCTGGGTCTGTATTTAATGTTTCAGTGCACAAAACAGTTATGTTTGCCTCCAATGAAAGATTGATAGAAGCGATTTTTCAGATGTGGAATCAAAGCAGAGTGAAAAAATGTCACGTTTAAATAAAATGCAGTACTTGCAGGCATCATGTGGTCTCATAATAAATGAATTCGTGGCACAAAGTTGACATATTTTGAAGGAGAATTTCTTTTAAAAATTTGAGGTGATTCATTTTTATGATTAACTGCAGTAAAAACAATTACTACAGAATTTTTAAGTGAAAGGAAAAGAAGCTTTGAGGTATTTATAGATAACATTCCATTGCCTTCATTTTTTAATACTTTGGCTCCTGTAAGCTCTGAAGTTGGATGTTTGTGGGATTTGGCTGAAGGCCCTGGAGCTCTGGGGATGCTCATTCGTGCTGGGCCTCATCTCTTATTTGGGGATTGGGCAGGGTGAGAGCAGGGAGCGGAAACAAAAGCGGTGGGCTCAGATCTGGGGTGCGAATCACCCTTCGTGACTGTGGGAAGGTAATTTAACCTCTCAGTGTCTCCCATTTTGTTCCTGCAAATCAGGACTAAGTGAGATAGACATGGCTGCTGAGCATCTAGCATGGGGCCTCGCACAAACTCAGTAAAGGGTAAAATAAGCAATGTCGAGCACAACTAGTGCTCATTTTATCAGTGTTGATGGGCATTTACTCTATTGTCTATGTGAAGCTCTGTACTTAACGTTCTACAAAGACTGGTCCCAGATCTCAAGGATCTTGCAATTTAGAGAGGAGACGGGTGGACTAACAGGGATGGAAACCATGGGCAGAATGGGACTGAATGGAGAGAGTCGTCTCAATCTGGCAGTCAAGTCTAGCGCAGTGCCTGGTTCATGTGGAGCACTAAGAAAACATCTGCTAAACAAATTGAGTTGAAAGATGAGGAGTGGTTGGGGGAAGTAGAATAACAAGAAACCTATGTATTAGTCAGGGTTCTCCAGAGAAACAGAACCAATAGGATGTGTGTAGAAAGAGATTTATTGTAAAGAATTGACTTGTACAGTTATGGAGTCTGGCAAGTTAAAAATCTGCAGTGTGAGTTGGCGGGCCGAAGACCATGGAGAGCCAGTGATGCAGATGAAGACCAAAGGCTGTCTTCTGGAAAATTCTTTCTTGCTTGGAGAGGCTGATCCCTTTGGTTCTAAGTTGACCTTCAGGTGATTGGGCAAAACCCACCCACATTATGGAAGGGCCTTCTGCCTAGTCAAATTGCACCAGTTTAAATGTTATTTGCATCCAAAAACATCTTTCAAGTTGACACATGAAATTAACCATCACACCCTGGAAGTAATTAATTCTAAACAGATGCATTAGGAAAGACTCTAAGAAGTTACTAGAATACTTTTGAGTTTAAATCTTACTCTTTCAGTTTTTATTTGTGTTATCTTTGGGCAAACTAGTTTAATTATTTCTGTGCCTAGGTTTCTTTGCCTGCAAAATGGGAGTAATGGTAGTGCCTACTCCACAGAGTGGTTTGTGAAGTTTAAACAAGATAGTTCAAGGCATTATGTTGAGTACTTCATAAACCAGAGTTGCTATGATTGGAGCTATTAGAAATGTCAAGCATTTAAACATAGGCATACCCAATTCAAGCCTAAACTGCTCTTATGGTTTAAAAACATAGTTTAGGCAGAGGTATTTTTAAATATATTATATTGATTATGTTATTACAGTTGTTACAATTTTTCCCCCTTTGCCTCCCCCCCGGTACACCTCTTCCCTCCAGCAGTTCGCCCCATCCTTTGCTCATGTCCATGGGCTGTGCTTTGGCTTCTTAATTTCCTGTATTCTTCTACTTTTTAAAGATTTTATTTATTTGTTTTTAGAGGAAGGGGAAGGGAAGGAGAAAGAGAGGGAGAGAAACATCAGTGTGTGGTTGCCTCTCGCATGCTCCCCACCAGGGACCCGGCCTGCAACCCAGGCATGTGCCCTGACTGGGAATTGAACTAGTGATCCTTCGCTTCGTAGTCCAGCTCTCAATCCACTGAGCCACACCAGCTAGGGCCCTATATTGTTCTTAACATTCCCCTGTCTATTTTGTATCTATCAATTATGCTTATTAATCTCTTCATCGTTTCCCCCATTTTTTCCCTTCCCCATCCCAGCCAATAACGGTCTAAATCATTTCCATACATATGATTCTGTTCCTGTTCTTGTTGTTTACTTAGTTTGTTTGTTTGTTTATTTGTTTTTTCAGTTTTTGATAATTGTGAATTTATTGCCTTTTTAATGTTCATAGTTTTGATCTTTTTCTTAAATAAGACCCTTTAACATTTCATGTAGTAATGGCTTGGTGATGATGAACTCCTTTAGTTTTACTTTGTCTGGGAAGCATTTTATCTGCCCTTCCATTCTAAAGGATAGCTTTGCTGGATAGAGTAATCTAGGTTGTAGGTCCTTGACTTTCATCAGTTTGAATACTTCTTGCCAGCCCCTTCTTGCCTGCAAAGTTCCTTTGAGAAATCAGCTGATAATCTTAGGGGTACTTCTTTGTAGGTAACTGTCTGCTTTTCTCTTGCTGCTTTTAAGATTCTCTCTTTATCTTTAACATTTGGCATTTTAATTACGTTGTGTCTTGGTATGGTCCTCTTTGGGTCTAACTTGTTTGGGACTTTATGTGCTTCAGGACTTGTATTTATCTTTCCTTCACAAAATTAGGGAAGTTTTCTTTCATTATTTTTCCAAGTAAGTTTTTAATTTCTTGCTCTTCCTTTTCTCCTTCTGGCATCCTTATGATTCAGATGTTGGCAAGTTTGGAGATTTCCTAGAGTCTTATACTTGCCTCGGTTTTTTGAATTCTTGTTTCTTCTTTCTGTTTTCATTGAATGTTTATTTCTTCCTTATGTCCCAAATCACTGATTTGAATCTCAACTTATTTCCTTTTCTTGTTGGTTCCCTGTCAATTTTTCTTTATTTCACTTCATGTAACCTTCATTTCTTCCTTTGTGTTGTTGCCATCCTCAGTGGATTCTGTGAGCATCCTGATCACCAGTGTTGTGAACTCTGCATCTGGTAGGTTGGCTATCTCTGTTTTGTTTAATTCTTTTTCTGGGGCTTTGTTCTGTTCTTTCATTTGCGTCATATTTCTTTGTTTCCCCAACTTGGCAGACTCCCTGTTTTTGTTTCTGTGTATCAGGTAGAGCTGCTTTGACCCCCTGTCTTAGTAGTGTGGCCTATTGTAGAGAAGGCATCTGTAAATTGGAGGTGCAGAGCCTTAGGTAATTGCCAGGGTGGGGCAACTCTCTTCACTGCTTTGTAGTTCTGTGAGGGAGGGATTCAGGGAGGAGACTGTGCTGCTTCCTGGCTCCTGGGGGTTTGCCTGGCACTCGCCTTGCTTCTAGTCACTTCACTTACTTGCCGTATGCCACTGGCACCCTCCTAGCTGTTGCCCTGGTGTTGAGTCCCAGAGTGGGTGGGTTTGTGTACATTTTCAGACCTTGTGGACTCTTTAAGCAGAGTGTCCTGAAAATCCTGTAGTTTCTTCCGCCACCCCAACCCCCACTGGGTATAGTCAGAAGTTATGGGGATTTATCTTTCTGGTCCTAGAACCCTGGACTGTGCAGTCTGGTCTGTGGTTGGGATCACTCACTCCCAGGGTTATCCTCCAGATTTTTATTCACCACAGGTGAATGTGGGACCACCTATGCCAGTTCCACCACCACCCCTGCCCCCTCTCCACGCTACACCACATCTCCTTGCCTCTATGCCCATCTCTGCCCCTCCTACCCATCTGGATGAATGTGGCTTCTTTAAATCCTTGGTTGTTGGACTTCTGTACAGTTCAATTTTCTGACAGTTCTGGGTGTTATTTGTTTTGAAACTTAGTTGTAATTCTTTGTGTGGTTGTGTGAGAAGAGGAAGCAGGCCTGCCTACTCCTCCATCTTGACCAGAAGTTTTCAGAAGTATTTTTAGATTGTATTTTTCATGTTGCCATGTGAGGATTGTCATCTACTCTTCTGAAGTACTTTTGTATGAATTTTATAGTATTTAATCTTTATCCAAAAAATGGTATTAGGTACATTATGAGCCTATTTTCTGATGGTAAAATTGAGGCTTGGAGGGGTTGAATGATGTCTTCCACATCATGTGGTTGTGCGGTTATTCAGTGACAGAATGAGGTCTCCAGCAGAGTTCTTCTTAAGTCTTTTTCATCTGGCTTCTTCTCCATTGTATCACACCTCTGTTGTTGGGTGAGAAAAAGTCAGGCAGTTCTATGTTTGCTGCCTCCTTGCATTTCGAAATAAAGTCATTTGGGGTGCTGTACTCTGATAGTTTCCTTCATGTAAAAAGATTGCAGGTACTCACAGTTTACATTTACTTTGCATTCTTTTTCCACTTCACTTCATTTTGTCTTTGACTATAGCTAGGACCCTTAGAAAATGACAGGTGCAAAACATGCCACATCTTATGGGCTTGGTAGCTGGGTACTTCTGAACAGGAAGAAATGACAGGTAAACACATGTGGATATTTGATATAAGTTTAATGTCAGTAGACTGGGACAGCTGAATGTCCCCATGAAACTCAGTCATAGCCTTAGCTGAACTCTGTTTGTTTTCACTCATATGAGTGGGCCAATAAAACTCAAGTCTCTCCCTGCTTTGGGAACATCACATAAAAAGGCAGTGTGTAATGTTTGTGCATACATGTATATGTATGACCCTTCAGCCTTGTCCCTGCCTGCATTTCAGCTAACTTATCTCAGTCCCCAGTACCACTTCATATACTTTCTGTACAGAATTCCTTACAGCTCCTTATTGGATTGGGATCTCTTATGCCTCTGGGCTACTGAGTTCCTCCTGCCTTGAATGTTCAACTCCTTCCTTTATCTGCCTGATCAACCCACAGGTTGGCTTTAAAACCTAATTTGGATATCAGCCCTGTAAAGGATAGTCTGCCTTTCCTTGGAGCCCCCAAATGAATTCCTTTCTCTTTGATGACTCCTCTTGGACTTGTGTCTATCTCTGTCGTTCTTATGATGCTGCAATAGAACTTCTTAGCATGCAGTCAGTACAACTTAGTGCTTAAGATAAAAGTCTTTGAAATCTGAAAAGCCTGGGTTTGAGTCCCGGATCTGCTATTTACTAGTTTTTGAAACTTGAGCAAGTGACTCATAGATGCAGAGAACAGCCTGATGGTTACCAGAGGGGAGGGGGTTTAGGGAACTGGGTGAAAAGGGTGAAGGGTTTAAGTATAAATTGGTAGTTACAAAATAGTCATGGAGATATAAAGTACAGCACATGGAATATCGTCATTGATATTATAATTACAGTGTATGGTGCCAGGTGAATACTTGAAATATTGGGGAAAATCACTTTGTAAAATACATGATTATCTAACCATTATATTGTACACCTGAAACTAATACAAAGTAATATAAAATGTAAGCCATAATTGAAAAGTAAAATTTAAAATAAAAAGGCAATAAACATGAAGCAGCTAGCATAATACCTGGCCTGTGGTGAGTATATAAGAAGTGGGAAGCTGGTGTGGCTACAACATGTATGTCACTTCTGTCTCATTCAAGCTTTTTCTGGAGGTCGGAGGTCAGAGGTCAGAGGCTTTGTCCTATTTATTTCTGTATCTCTAGCTCTAGCACAGAATGCTCAGGAAATCTCTAGTAAATTGTGTGTGAACTGAGTCAATAGAATCATTTTCCAAACCCACACACTGTGGTTTATAAAGTTCACCACAATCTTTCATTAAGGAGGCATTCATTTTATCTTAGTATTGGACATGAAGCAGCTATTCTTTGAAGACACCTGATGCCAGCTGTTTTGACTTTGTGTGGAGTCACCTGGAATTTGAGATTTCCTTTCCTTTTCTTCCTTTGTCCCTTTCTAGTGTCAGCAGAAGTATAGACATTCCTTTGATTGGCTCAGCCAGGCAGGAGCTTATAATCATTGCTTCTCTCCCTGAGAGTCATCCTACAAATAGAGAAAGCTCGTTCCATTCAGGTCTAGGGACTGCATGGGGCCTGCATTGTGCTTTTCCTCAGTACTTTTCAGTAAACATTTAGCACAATCAAACAGGCATTAGCATGTTTGGTTCACACAGCTTTGAACCTACAGGAGTGGTCAGCTCTGTCTGTGGATGCTAATGGCACAGAGGGAAGTAGTAGAGAGTGACGGAATCAAACAGGTCTGTGTTCAAATCCTGGCTGTGCCCCTTGGAAGACCAGTCCTTAAGCTCTGTGTGCCTCTGTGTCATCATACGAAAAAGGATAATAACAATATCTGCCTTGTAAAGATGGAAGTTAAATGACTTGGTAGCTATTCAGTTCATCCCGAGACTCAGTCAGCATAAGGGAAATTCTCAATAAAGGATTGCTGATCAGCACAGCCCTTCAGGCTACGGCCAAGTGCACTGGGCTCTTGGCAATGTGGCTGTTTAAGGAGTTAGTTCCATTTATAAATACTTTCGCCAGTTGCAACGGTTTACTACTGTAGAGTTGTAGTATTCTATGCCTGTCATTCCTTGCCCATGAATAAATGTGTGTATCTCAGAATAGCCACCCAATGGGAAGATGCTACAGTCATAATTGTTAAGGAAAAGAGGCCACAGTCAGCATTTTAGTCATAGAATAGTGTATTCTTTTGGAGTGACCCTTGGAAAAAGTATAGATGACCATAATTAATTTTTGGTCATACCTTTATGCTTTGTTTCTCTCCCTTAGAAAGGAACCCCCTCCACATCTTGTGAAATTCCCACGTGCAGAATTGCTGTGAAGACACTGAAGTAACTCAGGTCGCGTGTCGCTTTTTCCTTGAGGGTGCCTGAGTGGTACAACTCTCTGTTAATCATCAGTCCTGAAAGGTGCCGTTTACCAGCAGGGGAAATGTGTTCCTCTTGCATTAATGGAAAAAAGATTATTTTCAAACATTTCAAAACCCCAAGGATTCTCTTCAGGGAATTTCCTTTTTTTTTCCTTCTTTTTCTTTCTTACCCATTTAGAGAAAAGGTACCACAGCTCTCCATAATTTAGAAATGTGGTTTTAAGTCTAGTAGAGGAAGCTTAATGTCAGAAAATTAAAGGCTAAATGTGGGATGGTCAGTCAGTGTGGGGTCTGCTATAACCCAGACCATGGAGCCCTGCCACACACATAATAATAATAATAATAATAATAATAATAATAATAATAAATAATAATAATAAAAAACAATCCTTTATCCAACATGTGATTGTTATTTTATGAAAGCAAGACAAGGGTTTGAGAAGTGCTTAAAAATCCTACTGATGCCTGATGGTTTGGGATGGAAGCTATGTCAATTTGGTTATGAAGGAGAGATGAAATCCAAGGAAAATGAAACAGAGGGGAGCTGTGTCAAAGGTCTTGGGGTCATGGGACTAGTGATTACAACAGGATGAAGAAAGTTTGACCCTCTTTAGAATGGGGGGTGGGCAGGATCACATGCCCAGAAGTTGCTTTCAGTGAGTGAAACACATTTTCAGTTGCCTTTAGAATGAGAGGCTGAAGGTTTTCTGTTCCCAAGTGGGAAGGAAATGGGGCTGTTGTGAGTACCTGAAACACGGAGTTTATTCTTGCATTATTATTTATTAATTATTGTGCTGTTTTCCATATGAACAACTGTTAACCTGTTTGTGCCCACCCCTGTCTATGTTGGTTCTTGTGGCCTCTTCTCGGATGATTGGACCACCTCTTTGACTGTGTTTGGGAAGAGTAAGGGTCCAGGCCACAAGCAGGAGATCTTCCCTGGAGATCTTTGGAGTCTTCTAAGAGGGAGAAAAGAACTCCAACCACAAGAGAGAGCTAAACAAGATACGTGTTTCCAGAGGGGGAAAACCAAGTGACATGGCTCAGTCTTTGCATAGTTGGTTTTGGTCAGACAGGCAGCCGCTCAGACACTGAGACGGCATCACGGAGGAGCTTGTGGGAGTGGAGAAAGGTATTCCAACCCCTTCTTACGGGAAGATCGGCTTTCATTTCTGACTCTGGCAGGGGGAGTGGCGTGGGTAGAGTTATATCACCTTTGTGTCTGTGACTTCACCTGTACAATGGGGTGATAAAAACCCATGTCACCTGCACTTAGGGGCTTTAATGAGGGAATACTTATAAGACATATAATACTGTGCCTCACACATAAATACCAGTTCCTGCTTCTCAGCTACCCTCCAAGTATGTCTCGACCATTTATTTGCATTGTAAGCTATAGATCAAGGGTCACCTCCTACATGAAGAATTCTCTTTCATCTTCTTTTTTTCAAAATTTATTTTATTTTTTATTGAATTTATTGTGGTGGTATCGGTTAATAAAATTATATAGGTTTCAGTGTACAATTCTGTAACACATCATCTGTGTGTTGTATTGTGTGTTCACCACCCCAAGTCAAGTCTCCTTCCATCACCATTTATCCCCCCTTTACCCTTGTCTACCTGCCTGCCAACCCCCCTTTCCCTCTGGTAAATCACCATACTGTTGTCTCTGACTATGAGGTTTATTATTTTTCTTTTCTTGCTTGCTTGCTTTTTGTTTGTTTGTTTAAACCTTTCTACTTTTTCACCCAGCCCCACAACCCCGCTCCCTTCTTTCACCTTCTGAACCCAGACCCAGGCTCTCCCCTGGCTCTCTTTTCACCCTCTTCACAGGTCTGCTGCAGCCCTGTGCCAGTTCAGCAGATTTCTTAATGTATTAGTGGTCTGCTTCCTGCAGTAGACAGTGAGCTTCCAGAGAGCAGGGAAAAGTCTTCACAGTATTGCCTCCTTATCTTGGGTGTTGCTTGGCCGGATTTCAGTTACCTGTGGTCAAATGTGGTTAGTGCGTGTGACATTCCTGTCATTGCATCTCACTGCGCAGGCGTTGTGTCACCTCTTCTCACCCGAGACGGGTGCATATGGTACAATAAGGTGTTGTAAGAGCAAGAGAACACCCTCACATAACTTTTATTGTACTCTATTTTTATAATTATTCTATTTTATTATGTGTCTGATTTATTAATTCAACTACATCATAAGTATAGGAAAACACATAGTATATGGAGAATTTAGTACTACCTGTGGTTTTAGGTATCCGCTGGAGGTCTTGGAACATAGGCCCCACGGATGAGGGGGGCAGCTGTGCTCCTCTCTCTATTCCTGTCTCTCGGTACCTTGTCTGCACAGAGAAAACACTGGGTGTGTTTTGAATGCATCAGATCCTCTCCTTTGGGCTCATGTTGATAGGCTATCTGAGGTGAGCTTTTATTCCCGCCTGCCCCCTGGTACCCTCCCGGACTGACGGAGGTAACGGGGACAAAGGGCCAAGGGCTTTGTTTGGGGGAGGACCTGAAAAGTTTTCAGATCTAGTTTGCTTCCTGGAGGTTAGAATAGAAACAAGGAAGTTTTGCTGTGGTGTCAGAGAAGCGATGGGCGCTGAAGCCCGTCCCAGGCCTGCAGTGTGGGGACACCCCTCATTCTACTCTGAGTCCCTTGCTTACCTGGAATTGACTCTTTTTAGCAGTCACACAGCCACACAATGGCGGGGAAGGCGGATCTGGTACTTAAAGAAAAATCCTGAAATACAGCCTAAAAACAAATTAGAATAGGTCTTTTGGATTAGCTATTTTTGTCTTTCATTAGTGCTGATAATTAGCAGAATTAAGGATGGGCATTTAAATTAGGCTTAGACAACAAAACATCTCTAGTAATGAAATTACATTCAACTTACATTTTCAGCGAGATCTTGAAATCACTTAAATAAAATGAGTCTGAAGAATGCTTTGATGCTGGGGGCTCTGAACTCCAGAACCAAAGGGGATCATTGGAATAATGATAAAACTCTTTGCGATGACCATTATCTCACACATTTGTACAGCAAATTAGAGTTTTTAAGGCTCTTTCATATCAATGGAATCTTAGAAAACTAGGGCAGGAAGGGATCACAGAAATCATGTAATGCAATCCCTTCATCTTATGACTGAGGAAAATTTTTTTCTTTTCTCTTGCTTTAAAGCACTTCAAAATGCCTAGAAAACTACAACTATTACTACAAAACAGCTTCACTTGGATATTCTTAATACAGATGTTTTTTATGAATCATTTTGAACCTGGCCATTGATATTTTAAATCTAAGTGCTAACAATACTATAAAAAAAACAATGAGGAATCCTTTTTTATGATTGAGATGAAATTGACACATAACATTGTGTTAGTTTCAGGTGTACAATATGATGATTTGGTATTTGTATGTACTGCAAAATGTTCACCACAATCAATTTAGTTAACAGCCATCACCACACATAGTTACAAATGTTTTTTTAAGATTTTATTTATTTATTTTTAGACAGAGGGGAAGGGTGGGAGAAGAGAGGGAGAGAAACATTAATGTGTGGTTGCCTCTCACATGGCCCCCACTGGGCACCCAACCCGCAACCCAGGCATGTACCCTGACTGGGAATTGAACTAGTGACCCTTTGGTTCACAGCCTGCACTCATTCCGCTGAGCTACACCAGCCAGGACTACAATTTTTTTTTTTTAAATCCTCACCTGAGGACATGTTCATTGGTTTTAGAGAAAGAGGGAGGGAAGGAGAGAAAGAGACAGAGACATTGCTGTGAGAGAGAAACATCAATCAGTTGCCTTCCATAGGTGCGCTGACCAGAGATTGAGCCCGCAACCTCATTATGTGCCCTAACTGGGAATTGAACCTGTGACCTTTTAGTGTATAGGATGATGCTCCAACCAACTGAGCCAGTAGGGCAGTTACAATGTTTTTTTTTCTTTTGATGAGAACTTTTAAGGTCAACTCCCTTAGCAACTTTCAAATATACAATGTAGTATTGTTAACTGTAGTAGAAGTTTGTACCTTTTGGCCACCTTCACTCATGCCCTCCTCTTGCCCTGAGAACTGGTGGTCACAGCAGACCTGTTTTACAAGGTAAGCAGGACAAGTATTATTGTCACTATGCCAGATGAGGAAGCCAAGGATGGAAGATGAGAACTGTTTGGGCCTTTTAGACACAGTGCAGTGAGACTTTGCCACTGTCCTGCGAACCCAAAGTCCTCTCCTGGTTTGAATAACCCATCTTTGTTGATAGATTCACCTGCTATAGGGGCCTTCCCTGACACTGAACTGAATCAGCCCCTCCTCTCCCTGTCTTCCCCGTCACTTTCCCTGTTTGATGTCATTGCTCTTAGCAACCTCTTAATGTTATAGAAGGTGTATTTCCTTTTATTTGTTGTTTTCTACAGGAGAATAGCTTCATGAACTTAATCCATGTTGTTCAAAAATAGAGTCCACACACCTGAAACAGTGCCTGGCACACGATAGGCACTCACTAAATCAGGCGAGTCAAACTCATTTTCACTGGGGCCACATTGGCCTCGTGGTTGCCTTCAAAGGGCCGAATGTAACTTTAGGACAGTATACATGTAACTACTCCTTAACAGTTAAGCAAGAGCTCGGTGCTCCCACTGGGTAGAAACAAAGTGCAGGGCTGGGTAAAACACGGTGGAGGGCCGGATTCGACCTGCAGGCCTTGTGTTTGCCACCTGTACAATAAATACTTGTTAAATGATTGAGTTAATAATTGAAAGAGGGAGGTGGCAATTTAGGTTGTCTGAAGGAAAGAGAATTAAAAAAAAAATCCTCACTCTATTTTGAGAACTTGACACATGTTTCAGTAAAATGGCCTTTTCATTTGCTGTGTTGTAACCTCAGTTTTCAATTCATTTGCTCATCTAGGGAGCAAATATTTCAGGTGGCTTTCTGTGTTCTGCACACTGTTCCAGGTACTGGGGAACCGCAGTAACAAAACAGATTAGAAATTCTGGCTAGAGGAGAGCTTCCATTTTTGGTAGTCGAGATGACAACAAATAAATGTATAAATGAATTTACAAATTTGCATCTGTATGTCTACTGTAATAATTAAAAAGTAAGTAGAAAAGCAAAGCAGAGCTGACAAGTATGGGGGTTTCATTTCACATGGGGTGGCCAAGAAGGGCTCTGAAAATTGACATTTCAATATTTGATGAGTGGATGAATATTTTATCATTCACTGTTTGTTGAAAGGATGAATGTCTTAAAATACTAATTGTTTCCACATCACATTACCTATGAGGTAATATTGTTCAAGTGAAATTCATACAAGGCTTTTAAGCCCCCAATTGTAGAATCACGTTGAAGGTGAACTATTACGTGGCATGTTGTGGATTCCTCCTCCACCTTCTCCTCCCCGCTCTCTCCCGGGAGGCTGGGAAGCACTACCCCTCTGCCACTGATGACTGGGGCCTCGAGTCAGCCCTCACCAGCCAGCCTGGTCAAGTCTGCCCTTCTGTGGGTGTATGAGTGTGGCCTCAGCACCCAAATGGCGAGCCTCTAACCTCACTCACGTCTTCCATTTTCTAACTCTGTGACCTTGGGCTAGTTACCTTTTGAAGTCTCATGGTTTTCATTTTTTTTAAATATGATAATATCTACATTAACGCTGTTTCTAAAGTGCCTACTCATTCTTGACCTCTACAACAGCCGCTGAATGAATGTTCATTTCTTTCCCCCTTTTGTATCTGTTGAGCATTAAAATTGCTCTTGTTATCAAAGGATTAGAGTACAATGCAAGTGGGAAAAAGAAGTGGTTCACAGTTTTTTTTTCTAGCACAGGCACCAGCAATAAGCGCAGGGCCCTGACACGTGATAACTATCTCAGCTCATAAGTGGTGGCACGTTTTAATCAGATTTTAGATATTATGAAGGCTCTAAGTAATTACAGTTATTTTTGCCTTAAAATTGAACTACTATATTAAAATTCTTTTATTAAACCTTTTTTTCCTTTCGTAGTTATGAAAGATTATAGAACTTTCTGAGTCAGATGACTGGGTACCAGTCGTCACTTAGATGTAAGCTCTTATTACTTAGATACAGAAATGGCTCTGGAAAGGTGACATTGCTGACCATGGCCTTGCTGGTCCAGTGGAGCCTGGAGAGGAGGTGGTAGCTTTTCTGTCATCTGTGCTGGCTCTCCCTTATTCCTCTAGGCCTCTGCCCTCATGTGGTACTCCATTTGTCGTTTACAGAGCACCCTCATGCCTGTTTTCTCTGAAGCACATAGTGTTATTTTTATTTTTCATGTGAGAAGATAGAGGCTCAAATGTTGTTATTTGTTCATTGAAATTATTTACCAATGGTGTGTTGTTTATTAGGTGCTCTGCCAGGATAGCAAATGATCTGTGTGGGCTCCCCAGGCCAATAGGAAAGGCAGAGCCAGTGTGGGAATATAGGTGCCCAGGTCCAGCTCAGTTATCCTTCTACTACCCTCTGCCCAAGTGCCGGGCAAGACTTCTGACTGCACTCAGAGTCCAAACTGTTCTATTGCTAATGTTATTATGAATGACAGTAAGAATACTCATCCAGAAGAACACTGGGCTCTAGGATAACACAAATGTGCCAGGAATGTCAAGGTCAACAGGACAGTGTCTCTGCCCTCAAGGTGTGCACGTCCTATTAGGGTAGTCATGATAGACATGGTAACAACAGTGAATGTTGACTGGCTTTTTACCTGTGAGCACCATGCTAAGGGTGATTCACACATGCTGTGTAGTCCTAGCAAAGCTTTGTGATGACTGTATTGTTACCTGCATTTTAGAGGTGACAAAGGCTTAATGTCTTACGTAACTCACCCCAGGCCATGTAACTCCTATGTAGGTGGCTCAGCTGGGAATCAAACCCAGACTTGTGTTCCTCAAAGTCCACAATCTCAGGGATGCACTAGCAATCTTGGGAGGGAATTCCATCTTAATGGGATTACAAACTAAAACAGTACCCCATCCCATCACGAACTACTTACTCTTCTCTACGCCTCTTTCTGCTGGGAACATCTCTGACTCCTCCCATGGTTCATACCAAGTTTGAGAGGCTTCTGGGTATGCCTACAGTAACAGCATTTGAGCTAATTGTGTACAATTTAGCATTCCCAAAGCGCTGACAGTCCTCATTCAAACCAAGTGTGAAAGTTTTTAAATTAGCTTTCACAGTTTGATTCACAAGCAGCAAATGCAAAATGGCATAGGATTAATTTTTCCAGCCACCACCACGATGGCATAGCTGAAGGCGATCTCAGCTCATTTTCTCTAACAGTTAGAGAACAGGCCTCGGCAGAGGCAGTATTTTAGGGGAATGATGTTCTAGAGGAGATCCGAGTGCTCTGGTTACAAAAGAATCAGATATGCACATTACGCAATGGCCGCAGGGAACAGTGTGTGTGAAGAACAGGAACTTTTGGAATTGGGTGGTCTTGGGGGTGCAGTTGGGTCTGTTGCATCTTGTAGTATTTTGTTTTTGCCTACTGGCTTGTGATTCGGGGCAGGTTAATTACCCCTCTTTAGCCTCAATTTGTCTTGCTATAAAATGGAAGTAATATGAGGGGGGACCCCAAAGAACCCTGGAATTATCTTCTGGAGGGTGGTCCTCTTGTAGTACAGGCCTCCCCTGCTAGGTGAGTGTTGTAGGAACCCCTCTGTATCGGTGTATCAGCTGGCATTGTTGTGAGAGGCTGCATTCAGCTTCAGTGAACTTCTTTGAAGACTCAGAGTGTTTGCCCGTTTCATTAAGGGTGACTTACAAGAGCACCTGCCTGTGCTGTGCTGGGCGTTCGAAGTGTTTGAGCAGAAACAGCACGACCCCTGTGCCCCACCCTCCCTGTTTACCTGATCTTGCCCCAAGTGACTCTTTTTTGTTTCCCCAGATGACAGAAGTCCTCAAAGGGAAACGTTTTGCGTATGTGGAAGAGGTGAAACAAAAAATGGCAGAAACATTAAAAGGCATCAAAATCAATGAGTTCAAAACTGTTTTGAACAGTGGAAAAAACATCTCAATAGGAGTGTTACATCAAATGGAGAGTATTTTGAAGGTGACGGAAGTTTAAACATGTGAGAATAAATATGCAATTTTTAAGAAATAAGTCCCGTTTTTGTGGGTTCCCCTTCATATCTCCAAGTGTCTGAAAGGCTTCTGGTGAGGGTAAAGTGATGTCATTTATGTCATGGCTCGACATAGGGGCTGACACATCCTGCGGATCTTTGTCAATCAGAGCTTTTATTAGTGTCATCTTTGAACTTTGCCTTCCCGCTCAGAACCTTTACTGTCATAGATAGGAAGGTTTTCTCCCTAAGGAAACATTTGTAGAGCTTGTGCCAAGAGCTGTGCCCAGCCCCAGAGATAAGGACAGGCAGACCCACGAAAGCATCCTTGTCATACAGCATGGTAAGTGTGGTGGGGGTGCAGAGAAGGAGCTTCTGACCCACCTTGGAGGGAATGGAAATGGAAGACTCTGGAAACAAGCACAGCCTCAAAAGATATGTAAGAACCATCTAGATTAAAAGGTTTAAAGGGAGTTCAGGCGCAGCAAATAGCACCTGACAAAGACAAAGATAGTCCTGGTTCATTCTGGGAACTTCTGGGTGGATCCAAATGGTTGGAACAAATTATAATAGATGAGCAAGTTACTTAATCCTGCCTCGATTTCCTCACCTGTAAAATGGGCATAATGATAGTAGCTGCCTCCTAGGGCTGTTGTCAGGATGAAAAGAAACAAGTCAAGGAGTATACTTGGCATACCGCCTGGCACAAAGCACAGAGAATGTTCCCAGGTGACATTATGCAGCGTGGAGCATTGTTTAACAGAGGGCATTACCTACAGGCTTCCTGGGAGTTGCATCACGTCAGTGTGCATTCTGTGTCATTGGAAGGGGTTTCTTACATGTGCATCCCCAAACCCATTTGACCACTGGATGGGTGAAGAATATGTTTTCAGTGAATTTTTGGTAGTAATCTTTTCTCAGGACCTTTGTAACTACTGTCTTTCTCAAGGTTTCTCTTGATTAGAAACCTTGAGAAAGACAATGGTTAGCTATTGCAGATGGGATCTATTTTCTTGTCCTAAAATTAACTATTGCAGTTAAGTGTCTGCAGCCAAAAAGAAAAAAAGTCAAAAGAGGTGTTTGTCTCTCCCTCCCTCTCTTTGAGGGACCCCTTGTTTCCTATATATACACCAATACTTGACATTTGGATAAAAACTCACATTCAGGGGCATTAGAACCTGAAGAATTAGGAGGAATCTCCCGTGGTTATTTGAATCCATTTCTGATATTTGTCAAGCTGTTAGTGTTATTGGACAGGTGTCTGTGGCCATGGGATGGACATCTGAAAACTCCCGGGGCACAAAGGAAGCCCTATGGCTTGACCGCTTAGTGCTAAAACCATGGTTTGGCAGCAGATCGTCTCCCAGTCTTCCCAGCTGCAGGAAGAGAATAAACAGGCAGACTGCGTTGATCTGAATGGAAGGAGGAACCAGGGTTCAAGGGTAGGGGGTTTGGACATATGGAGCCCCCAATCAGAGCTACCGCACGGGAGTTAAGAGCAGACACTCTGAGATCAAACAGCCCACATCAGAATCTCTGCTCTGCCGTGCGCCAGCTATGTGACCTTGG
Source organism: Tonatia bakeri (assembly GCA_004024845.1). Lineage (NCBI taxonomy): Eukaryota > Metazoa > Chordata > Mammalia > Chiroptera > Phyllostomidae > Tonatia > Tonatia bakeri. The sequence continues at coordinate 6,035 of PVIA01002878.1, read as the reverse complement.
GCACGTTACTGATTACTTGGGACCCGACTTCCTCATCTGTAGCATGGGGGCAAAGAACAATGGTCACCTGCAGAGCTGCTGAGCATTGCTGTGGGAAGCTATTAGAACAGAAAGCTGTTCTGTATGTGCTGAGGGCCGGGTAGAACCCAGCACTGACTCTTCCTGGGTGAATTAATCACCTTCTCTGAGCCTCCCTTTTATGTGATCATAATGCTGTCATTCAGAATGGTTGGGAGGATTAAAAGAGGTACAGTGAGTGGGTTCTCAGGTGCTCAGGACATGCCTTGGCCTGGGGGGCCCCTCTAGTGCAGAGTTCAGGTGCTGGTTGCGGACTGCCCCATGTACTAACGGTGAGAACTTCCCTGTCTACTCAAACTTTGTGCTTCAGCTTCCACAGTGCACACACCTTGAGTGGTTATGAGGAATAAATAGTGCAGTGCTTTCACTTAGTACAAAGCCAGGCTTGATGCTCAATAATATGACCTATTGTTACACAGTGAGCCCAGCTGGTCAGAGATAGCCTGCATACTGCAGGCTCTGAAGGAACTGAAGCAATGTAGATCGCATCTCCATCTAGCCTACCTAGCAAATGGTTGCAGTGGCTGCATTTCTACAGTGGCCGCACCAATCAATACAGATGGCTGCTCAATCACTTCAAGTACAGTGTATCTAATAGACAGACTTTACGGGCCATGACACACAGACTACAGAGGTTTTCCCAAGCCACAGCAGCAGGGTGGAATTTCACTGTTTGCTCCTCATTAGACCCAGGATACTTATTTTCCAACTTAGAACACATGCAAATTGACAACAGGCCCATGCTTTTAAATGAAAGCAAGAAGTATGATCCTGTGTACAAGCATTAATTTGCCCTAGTTCATTGTCAGGATTTCCAGAGTTTTGTGATATGCTTTTTGGGGGATTTTCTCTTTCTGGAAAGGGGCTTAACACATATAAGTTGTGTCTTAGCCACTTAACACAAATGAGGGTTAGGTTGCAGTAATGTCTGTTGAGCAAATTCCCTTCAACTTGGGATCACTGGAAGGACACAAGGATTTTGCTTCTGCTCTCTGGCATCTTCCGTTCATGCCTGGGTGACCAGCATTGGAAATTTCCATCACTGGACAAGGCTGTTATGAATTCAAAGTGCCCCAGACCCTGCTCGATCTCCAGCGTTCCCACAGAGCTCAAGAGCTCTGCCTCCCTGGGGTTCACTTGGAAATTAATTAAGTGCTGCTTCAGAATAACTTACCTATTGCTTAAACGTTAAAATCTTTTGTTGATACTTTTTGGCACTGAATGATATTTTGTCATAACTAGATTGTAAGGACTGTGATAAGAGACAATATCTTTATTTTTTAATTCAACACATTTCCAATTATAATCCTTGAAACCTCTTCTAGCATCTAATGTGAGAGTGTGTACCTAGTGTATATTCAACAAATACTGGCTGGATTTTGATTAAAAGATGACTTTTAAAAAATGAGACTATTAGTGCCTTAAACATATCAGCTCAACTAATGTGTCAGCCTGAAAATATTGGTCTGTGGTCACTTCTTTTCATTTCCATTGTACATTCTTTAGTGTACCCTTAGAAATAGCAATTTAGTAATAAGAATATAACACAGTGTGTTGTTAGAAGGCCTTGAAAATAGTGTGTGAAAGAAAGAAGCCATGTTTTTCCCAGGTCAATGAGAAGGTGGGCAGAAACTGTATGGTAATAGACGTGTCCTGAGTAGGGACAGTGTGTCAGCCTTTCTCACTTACCTTTTCTCCCCTGATCTTCACTTAGCAGGAGATCGTTCAGTACACATATGAGGGAACTGAGGCTAAAAAAAGGTAAGTAACTTGGCTAAGATAATATAGCTTCTAAACACTTAGAGTTTATAAATTACTTGCAAATATATACCTCACGTGTTCATTTCTGCAAACGTCTGAAGTACAGTGGGAATTCTTAGTAACTTTATTGTTGAGCCAACAGAGCTAAAATGATTGTCTAAGGTCCCTGAACTTGTCAGGGTTGGGGTCATGACTAGTACACAGGACTGTTGACCTCACAGACTGCATTTGAACCCTGTCATATACTACTACCCACTGAATGATAATTATATGAAGAGTTCCAGGCTTACATGGGGTGCCGGCGTACTCTACAATACTAAGCAGAAATAGATATCATCCATGTATGTGCTTGACTAGGTCCCATTGCTCTAAGGTTGTAATAGATGTCATCTTATTTTGAATTTTTGAAAAGAAAAAACAAAACAAAACAAAACCTGAGCCTTGTATCCAGGTGCTTGGACTCAGTAGATACTGAGAATGGCAAATGCAAGGAGGGGATTAAAATGGTAAGGAAGGGCGGGTACCTATTGATTTTTGTACACCCACAGGCATCATCTAAAGTAAGCAAGGGGTCTGTGCATCTCTGATTATATTACAGGATTTAGGTTTTTCAGGTAAACTCTGTTTTCCTAATTGGGACACTAGGAAAGCAGGTAGGGAAGGGGATGGAGGGGAAAAGAGGAGAGAGAAGAAAAGAGCATGAACAGGAAGACCTCAGAATCCCAAAAGTTCCTGGGGGAACATGGGTGCCTCTGGTCTGTGGTGGACATTCTCAGAAGCTTAACAGGTGAGGGGGCATTTCCTTCTGCCCTCATTGGCTCACTCACACACATTCGTTAGCACCTGCCCACAGAACAGACGCTGTTCCAGGCGCCGAACACACAGCAGTAAATAGAACAGTGTCTGCCACAGTGGGGTTTACATTATAGTCGGGAGACCTGCACAATAAACAAAATTAGTCTGCAGGCTTCATGGAATATTGGAAACTGCGATGAAGAAATACATAGCGGGGAGACAGATTGGGAGCCTAGGGGTGGGGCTTGTCATTTATCTGGAGAAATTGGGGGAGGCTTCCCTAAGAAAGTGAGAGTTTTTCGCAAGGTCTCGAAGGAGGCTATGGGTGCCTGCCATTGTGATGTCTGAGACAGAGGGTGCAGCAAAGGCAAGAGTGTGCTGTGTGTATTTGGGGAATGTCATGACAGCCAGTGTGCCTGGAACAGGGCAAGATTGGTGGTCAAGGAGGTCAGGGAAATAAAGGGGGCCAGGAGGGAAGAGATTTATTCACAGGGAGCTTTATAATACCTGATGCTGTTTTGAAAATACATTGTAGAGGAGTCTGAGGAGAAGCAGAGAATGCAGCCAGGGGGCTACTGCAATAATTTACAAGGAAGACGATGGTGGTTTGCAACACAGTGTCAGCTGTGCCGTTGCTGAGAAGTTTGGGTTCTAGAGAGCCCTTCAAGTGCTCACCGAGTTGGTGCCTAGGTGCTAGGCACTGAGACTCAGGGCAGTGAACAGTGGGGGAGTCACGCTCTTGAGGAGTGAGTAGATAGCATACGCTCGGTTCGTCAAGCTTTGACTGGCTCACTAGAGAGACGGAGACGGGAGGAGAGGCAATGGTCTGTGGGAGAAGGTTGGCCTTCAGGGTTCCAGCCCTGCCCTGCCACGTACTAGGAGAGGGACCTTGAACAGCAGTCATTTAACTTTTGAGTCTGTTTTCATTTTTGTAAAACGGAAACATGACCCCTTTTTATATGCACAGTAGCCCCTCCTGATCCTTGGGGATATGTTCCAAGACCCCCAGTGGATGCCTGAATCCATGGATCACTTCAGACCCTGTCTGTACTATGTTTTTTCCTATGTACACATGCCTATGATAAAGTTTAGTGTATGAGTTAGGTACAGTAGTAGATTAACAATGGTAATGAAATAGAACAGTTGATCTGCTAACTGCGGTGGCTGCTAGGTGACTGACGGGTGGACAGCGTATACAGCATGGGAAGGTGCAAGATTTCATCTTGCTAGTCAAACGGCATGTAGTTTAAAACTTATGAATTGTTTATTTCTGGAACTTTTTATTTAGTATTTTCAGACTACAGAGGACTGCCCATAACCCAAATTGCAGAAAGCGAAACCTCAGACAGGGTGGTGGGGGATACCTCACTTATTACAAATATAAATAACAAACACAAATTGCTTCAGGAAATTCTCTTAATAAATAGGCTAGACACAGAGAGGTAACACCTAGGGACATGCACGTGGCTGAGTAATGTTGTGATTAAAAGCTCAGACTCAGAAGCGCCTGGACTCACAAGCCAAACCTCCTCTAACCCGTATAACTTTGTAATCATGGGCAAATTACTTAATCCCTCTATGCCTCATTTGTAAAATGGAAACAGTGATACCTAACTACTAGGACAGGTGTCTGGATTAACCAGGTTACTATGTAAGCACGTGGGACAATGCCTGACATCCAGTAATCAAAACTAGTCCCTAGTGGTGGTGTGGGTGCCAAGGAGGTTGTTCAGAATATCCTCAGATCATTATTACCACATTTGAGCTGCCTCGTACTGATTTCCAGTGGATATTTTATTTCCATGTTTTCTAAATCCAGATTTTAATGTTCAGACAGTTGCATTGAAACAAAATCCTTGTATTCAGTTCCCTGTTTAATCAGAGCAGAAGAAATCTTTATTTCTTCCTGGACTTGGCATGTTTACCAACAGCCCTAAAAATACATTCCAGCCTTCAGAAAGGAAATGACAATCGCTCTAACAAAGTATTAGAGGTTGTATAAACTTGGCTTCCTTGAAGTTAATGTGAAAAATGTGGAGAAGAGAATAACAAGGGGAAATTTGGAAAATTGGGCAATGATGTTTAACCGAAATGGCATGTGCGTCTCTGAGTGTAAATGTACAACTGTGTTAATGCCTCGCCGGCTGCCTGCCATCCTGAGGTTTTGTCACATCATAATGCAGTGATGAGGTATTTCTTCGCTTTTTTAGTTTTCCACTTGCAGATGCCAACAATGATTATTTGTAATTTCAGAAATAAAGATGCTCAAAAGCAACATCTGTGATTCCATATTTTTCTGTGGGATTCAAAATGCATGTCTTACTCCTATCTGTAACCGGGGAATATTTGCAGTCCAACATAATTCCTGCATACTTGATTTAGCTCTAGTCCAGATTGACTAAAAGGTTTTAAAATGGGGCCCATGCTCTCGGCATCTACCGATGTGGATTCTCAACCTTTTAATCCCCATTTTCCTTAATACAAATAAAAGAGTTTTATCAGTTGATTCAGATGGGTGGGCGTGTGCCATGTAAATTTCACCGAATTAGGCACTAAATTACAGTACCCATTTGGGGGCTTAAATATTATTCTCTACTACACAAAACTGGCATGGATTTTATTTTAACTGAAATGGCACACAGTGGCAGGCAATTATTTTTGTTATTGTATTTCCTATCCTGGCTTCCAGAACCTAAGGACAATGGAAGGGGATGTTCATTTATTATTTGACCTCCTGAATTGTTCTTGAAATGCAATTTAATCCTCATATCAAGCAAAGTCTAATGCTGTATTTGCCAGTAAAATAGTCATTTGCATTTTTTATTGACAATACAAATTGTGTTTAATCAGGCAGTCGGCGTGTTAGCATTTCCAAATGATTGAAGACCCAGTTTTGTTAAACTACATCCCATTTTGGGCCAAATGTATTTTGTTCTTTTTAATTATCAGAGCACATAAAGTTGCTTTTTAACATTGTGCTTAAAAAAATTTCAGCTCTGGCCAGGGGGCTAGGTTGGTTAGAGCATCATCCCGTACACAAAAACATTGCAGGTTCGATCCCTGGTCAGGGTACCTACAGGAGGCAACCAATCAATGTTTCTCACATCAATGTCTCCCTCCCTCCCTCCCTCCCTCCCTTCCTCTCTCTCTCTCTCCCCTCGACCCCCCTTCTTCTCTCTCTAAAATCAATAAGAACACATCCTCAGGTGAGGATTAAAAAAAATTTATCCAGGTCCCACATAGCTGTATTCACCTGTCTCCAGAAGAAAGCCTGGAAAGTCCTCAGTTAAGTTTACACATTTACAGATTTCAGGCCAGCTTAGAAGGAATAGTTAATACATATTCCTGCTAACTTACTTTTTATTGAAAAGGCTGTGGTTCTGGATCACAGTTCAAAAGAC
>PVIA01002877.1:0-190506 GCA_004024845.1 Tonatia bakeri | reverse complement strand
ACTAGCACCATCTTCAGGCCTGCAAAGCTGGTACTGGCTCCAGTGACCCAGTCGGAAGACCCTCTTCAGGTCATGGCTCTTCATGGGGCACTGAGTTCTGAGGACCAAACGTAGGGTCCACCCAGAGCCAGTGGCCTCCCTTCTGAAACATGCTGCTTGTACCTCTGACTTCATGCCTCCCCGTCCACATAGCATGGGGCCAGTCCTGGGGCCGGCCAGAACTCGAGCCGTGGGCTCTGGTAATCCACACCGACAGTGTGTACCCGCTTTGGTGACCGTAGGGAAGAGCTTGGTTGTGGGTATCACACACTGTCATGACCTATCCCTCCCAGTAGCTTGATGCTGGACATGGGGAGAGGGGACAGGGAGCTGCAGGCGCAGAGGGACTCAGCCATCCCAGCGGCAGTGCCAGTGAATGCATGAGCGCCAGTGCAAGCTCTTGTGAGTGGAAGAAAATAGAAATAGGATGAAACATGGAATATGTGGAAGTTTGAGTGCCTTCCACAGTAAATTAAACACACATGTCAAGGAGTTCACACTCGGGGAAAATCTCATTAAATATGATGTTAGAGGGAAATACAGCTTTTCTCTTAGATATAATCTGTTGTAAGCCGTGTTTCAGATGTGATACCAACTACTTTATAGAAAAAAATGACAGAATTTTTAAATTAATAAGTTTAGTCCATGTGGAATATGAAGGTATTCCAAAGCAATTGAATAATTTTAATAATCAGATTATGTACATTAGAATACATACTTTCCCTGGGATAGAAAGAGTTTATATAACTCAAAATACAGAGGTATTGGACCTTTTGTTAATCTGACATAACTGTGATTAAAAAATTAATGTGGTAAATAATATCTTAACTAGCACGCATTTATCGAATTTATCAATATTTTGTGCATTCATACCACCAGTATAGTATAATACACATTGGAAATAAAATAATACTTTAGAAGTTTCAGCTCTCATTCCACAAACTTTGTCTCCTATTATTTCCTAGAAAATATAAATTTAGTGCTCACATTTGTAACTCAATTGCCCTTTCAATTAAAAAAAAAACTTATTTGGGGTAAATTGCAAAAAAAATGGACTTTGTGTCAAAAATACTCAGTAGAACATATCAGCAAATTGAAAAGTTTCAGGGCTAATATTAGGTCAAGGGCATTGCTGAGAAGCAAGTATTTTCATGGTAAAGTTTTTGAAACACGTCTTCCTGAAGCCTGGGTTAAAGATAAGTCTTGGAAATTCAGAGGCAGATGAATAAACAAGGGCCGCAGGGAGGGACTGGAGGGTTAGCTCCGTGAAGGAGGTCGGGGGGTGGACCAGATGGGCCCTGGAGCTCCTCCAGGGGTTGGGACAGACAGAGGCTTGCCCCGCCCCCTCCTGTGCGCGCCTCCAGGTGGATGTTCATGTTCTAGAACCGCAATTTCCAACCTTTTCATCTCACAGCATACATGAACTAATTACTAAAATTCTGCGGCCCACCAGAAACATATTTTCCCTAAGCTGACAAAAGAAAATAGGTATAATTTTGATTCATTCTCACCAGACAGCTGTTGTTGTGTGGGCTGTTGGCATTTTTTTATTTGACAGTCTCAGGGAGAAGAGGTCGGTGCCCTTGACTGAATAGTCAGGTGTTGCAGGTCTACAAACCAGCAGTGTGCCGTGGCATACGGGCTGAAAGTCACCATTCTCAAGATAGGAACCCAGACTACCTTACCTCTCTGTCCGAGGAGATTTTGTTTACACCAGGGAGTCAAGACTGCTCTCTCACTGTCCAGAGAAGAGGAAGGCAATCCTCCTGTCTGAACTCCCAGCTTCACGGGTTTTCACGGTTCTCCCTTAGAGGAAGGCAGGGCGGGTACCTGTAAGGTGACACCTACCTGACTTTCACTACGTCACCTGAGGAGCAGGGAGTCTGGGGCAGAGGAAACCAACGCAGTTATTGCTGGAAGTCACAATATCTTCCTGCCTCAGAAACCTTGTGCAGTTTTTGGAATAACACAGATAAATAGAGGTATGAACATCTAACAGCTACTTCCTGTTCCAGATAGGCTCACCTTCCGTATCTTTTAGTTGACAGGGAAAGACCTTTGGAGGCCAGAAGGAAAGGAAGAAATGGGGGGAGAAGGCCAATGCCAAGAAAAGAATTATAGATGAGGCTGCTGGCACGTGAAAATGAGAGTAATCTGAAAGACAGGAAGCCTTTTAAGATTATGAGAGTTATACTGCTAAAAATAATCATAAATTTCGCCTTACAATGCCGGTGATTGTTCCACATTTAAAACCCTTGGCTCCACGATTCTCCAAGGGGGGGGAACCAGACTGACAAAGCTATGCAGCCAGCAAAGAGAGTACAATGCTAACACCCACACCAAATATGCCCTGAAATGGGACAAAATAAGTAAACCTCATCATGCATGAACTCCAGGAACCCTCAGATTCGAGAGGAACTCAAGGAGCCTAGTCCCAGGACTCCCCCACTCCTGCCCAGAAGAATTACAGAATTGCTGTAGACTGGGGATGTTTGGTGCTGATAAATGAAGCAGACATTCTTGGTCACCCAACACCTGAGTGTTCCCCCAAACATTCCCCAGGCCCCTTTGCGGTTAAGAGAAGCTGTGTTAGGAGTTGCGGCCAACAGAGGAAGAGGAGGGTGATGTGAGTCACTGTGGGCAGAAGCATTAAGATCATATCCTCTGTTTCTCTGCATGGTCACCTGAAGGCCAGATGGTGTTTGTACCTGAGACAAGCCACCTGGATCCCATAACTTAGAAGGAAGCTGCCCTTGAGAACCATTGGACCCACTACAGATGTTGAGTAAGAAGTACGTATGTGAGTTCACTCCTGAAATGTGGAGGGTTTGTTCTCACAGCATTGCCTGTCCCAGGTCTGATGAGGGATGCTTTTCTCCCACTGGAGACATTTGCCGTGTCTGGAGGCATTTCTGGTTGTCACAGTGGAAAGGGGTGCTGCTGGCATTTGTGGGTGGAGATCAGGGATGGTGATAAACATCCTACAATGCACAGGACCACCCCCAGCACCCCCCATCACACACACCCCACAGAATTTTGTGGCCAAAAATGTCGATAGTGCTTCCATGGAGAAACCCCGGCCAAGCCTAACCCAACCTGTGCAGTATGTGAGTGGTCCATGGCATTTTGTTAAGTGAAAAATGGCAGATTTATCCTGATCACCTTTACACAGCATTTTAAGACTGTGTGACTGTGTAAATCTTCCTGCATCCCCATGTACCTGGAGTCTCTGCTTCTCGTAGTAGCCGGAGGATCTTTCTGAACAATATAAAGCAAATCACATTGCTTCCTTGCCCAAACCTTCAAGGGCTTCAGTTGTGTGACTGAAGCCCACTAACAAAACTCTGTTTGTATCTTCGCATACAAGGTACCTTGCCCTCCTTCCTGTCCAACATCATTGCTGTTCCCCCCCAGTCTATCCTCACTGGCCCTTGTACTATCCTTCTAACCTGCTTGGCACACCCCTGCCCTGGCCATCACCTCTTGACCCTCTAGACCTAGGATGGCTTCCCCGATCGCCCACCAGGAACGCATTCCTACCTCCAGTCATTCTCCATCCCTTTACCCGGCCTCGTTTTCCCACACAGAACTCAGGCTCACCTGAAATTTTGCTGTGTACTTTTTGGTTTGTAATTTCCCTCACCAAAATTAACACCACAGTAGAGGTTTACTATTTTTCCCACATCTAGTAGGTCTACAATCATGACTAGATCATAGTAAGTACACAGGACATGTTTGTTGAATGAATGCATGTGAATATCTTGAGAGACAGCTGGAACTATGTCACATGTTTTAATATCAGTCGTCCTTGGGTTGTACAATTTCAAGGGATTTTCACTTTCTTACTTACAGTTTTATATGTTGCTTCATGTCCTACCTATGTTATCTTTAGAATTCAACATTTTATTTTAATTTCTACAAGAAAATGCAAACTTAAAGGTCACGTACAAGAGGATTGACTTTTGGAGGCAGCATCTCTGTTAGACCCACAAATGGAGAGATTTGTAATGAATCTCCAGTTTGGCCCATTTCACTCTCTTGGAATCAAAGGGAACAGATTAGATTCCTCTAGTTTTGTATTTGATAAGTATTTTTGTTGTTGTTGTTGTTGTTAATAATAAGTCCATCTGCTGAAATATCAAAGTAGAAGGAATTTCCTCTAATACCTCAAAGGGTTTTAACACAAAGTACCAGGATCAAGTTGAAAGAAAGTCCCACAAATAACATGTGGTTGTGAAATAATGATTCTTACGCAACCTCATTGATCAGAACAGCCCTTAGAAGCTAAGGACAGTCCTGTATCCATCACGAATGCTCTCCAAATGAACTGCAAAACAATAATAAAGAAAACGTGAATTTGTTCTAATGAGAAACTCTGAGTATGAGCCACATTTGAGATCATTAAAAAAATAATGGGCATTCAGTACTGAGCGAGGATGCTAATCTTCGCTAATGAATGAGACTGTATTCTGATGTTGTAATTAAAATGCCTGCATTTTCCTTTTGAAATGATGAGCACCAACAAAATAAGGAGGCTCTGAGACGGGCTTGTGAAAGTCTAGTCTGTGCCTGTCTCTGAAGAAAAACCTATAGTGAATGCGGGTAGTGAGTAAAAAAGAATATACTTCCTCTATATACTACAATGAGAAATTTTCAGGGAGTAACAATAGATATTGAAACAAAGGCATTTCATGTTATCAGGTTACAAAGAGTTGTAATGAAAGGAGGGGAAGGAATTAGCCAAAGAACATATGTGCATAACCCATAGACACAGACAGCAGTGTGGTGGTGGCCAGAGGGTGGGGGCACCGAGGGCTGGGTGGAGGCGGGCAAGGGTGGGGAGAATGGGGACAGCTACAACAATGTCAACAATAAAAATAAAGATACAAATAATATTGTACTAAAGTTTATAAAAATGAAAAATGTTAATGTTCTTTATCTCAATCAGTGAGTTCATTTTTTAAACTATGTTTTTTTAAAGATTTTATTTATTTATTTTTAGAGAGGGAAGGGAGGGAGAAAGAGAGAGAAAGAGAAACATAAATGTGCAATTGCTGGGGGCTGTGGCCTGCAACCCAGGCATGTGCCCTGACTGGGAATTGAACCTGTGATGCTTTGGTTCGCAGCCTGCGCTCAGTCCACTGAGCTATGCCAGCCAGGGCTAAACTGTATTTGATAGAAGAAAATAAGAATAAACAGCTAGAAAGTACTTCACACTTTAAAAGTAGGTACAAATGACAAAATTGATACAGAACATTGAATAAATAATATTCATGGCAGCACAAGTATTTAGTTTGTCTCTTAAAGAACATAGCTGAACAACTGAATCATTTGTAAAAAACACACCTCTCATAAAGAAATAAAATGCCTCTTCATATAAATGACTGTTCAATCAAAATAGAACAAAAATATTGAGATTGTATCTCCACGTATCTGGAGAGTGGGTAATGAAATCAAGAGCAATAAGCCAGTAATGTGACCAAGCTCTTCTTAATAGATTTTCTTTTACTTACTAGCATTACCTAATTAAAGGATGTAACTATGAACAGGGTACAATGGATGTTTTATGTTAAGCTTTCATTAATGACTTTGACATGATGTCCCCTGATATTTAACTTCCAAAATTAACACAAATTGGTTTGTATATAAACATAATCCTGTAGATAGGAAACTGATTTTTAGATGAAGCTAAAGTTAACCACAAATTAATATTAATGAGCCCATTGGCTAAGTCTCCAGTTGGCTCGCTTAGCAATGAAATTGTGCTTTGGAAGGCACTGGGTTTAATGGTAAACAAAATGTGTAATGGAGTGCTTACTAGCAGGTAAAAGTGTGTTTAAATGGAAGAGTAGTGAGAAATGGTCAGGAGGTGTTCTGTGGGCTGAGGCAGGAACGAAGTTCTAGGTATGGGGACTGGGGGTTTAGACAAGTGCTGCCTGGGGTTCCCTTGCAGGGAGCTGCTCCTTGGGTTCTGTGACTAGCTACGTCTTTCTCTCCTCGGGCAGCCACTATATTTATTTGCCTGAGGATAGCAACAACCGCAAAGCAGTTGGCAGGTTTGGAAATTCCTGGCTCTTTTTAATTCTGTATTTTATGAGTTCACAGACGTGATCAGAAACTGGAAGTTATTGGACAGACTTTGGGCATGTGAGAATGGTCAAAATGGATAACCGCGAAAAACATGAAAATATTATTCACTCATTGATTCATTCTACACACATTTATGGCGCTCCTAACCTGTGCAGATGTCACTCTAGTTTCCCGTGTCTGGGAACGGAAGAGAGTCATCTTCACCCTGGTGGACTTGACCCTGCAGTAGAGTCATTCCCTCTGGGTCTCCTTCCCCCACTCGGTGACACTCTGCAGACCACGACAAGAAAGTATGACAGACATCCTCGAGGCTCACACGCCGGGGAGGGGGAGGAAGGAATTTGCCTTCGAGCAGCACCCACTGGTTTTCTGTGCTGCGTCTTGGGAGATGCAGAGACAAGAAGCGCCTGCAGCTACTGGGAGAAGTAGATGGGGCAGAAACGGGGCAGGGGCTACAGGAGACGTGATGGAACTGCTCAGACCAGCACATGAGGGAAGTGGGACCCAGAGGGCAGGAGCAGTACCTGAAGAGGTGCTGAGGCATGAGGAAGCATGACGAGTTCTGGGATCAGAAAGAATGGCCGGAGAGGAAGGTACACAAAGACCAGGTCACAATGCATCACAGTGTGTGCCATGCCGTGAATTTGGAATGCGGTCACGGGGAAAGGGGACTCACTGAGGGGTTCGCAGCAGAGAGACAGGGTCATATTTATATGCAGCTCATTTATATACGGTGACAAGGAAAGGGGCCCAGGCACGGGATGGCGATGACACTGCAGGCGCCCTGGGAGTGGGTGAGGAACCTATGCTGATGAACACGGAGCCACTAGTCACGTGTACTCAGTGGCAGGTGGAAGGGGTTAAAATTAGATGAAATTTAAGAGTTCTTGCATCACATCAAGCGGGTCTCAGGTATTGTATAGAGCGAATGCAGAGCATTGCTGTCATCCAAAAACAATCTGCGGCAGCTTCGGACACCTCCCCGCGGACCAGACACCTCCTTTCGGGAAGAAAGGGAGATTAGACTGAAGGAGGAAGAGAGGGCATTTGAAAGGGAGACAGCTTTCTGATTTAACTAAATTCACATTTTTTATTCTTTTACATAATGAACCTTTTTTTAATTGTAGAAAAGGAAAGATAAAGTATTCTATGACTCAAAAATGGATACCTCTCCTGTGATGTGGGGGAGAGAACCCATGCCCCATGATCCTTTGTTTGAGATGAAGCCTTTGCAGAAAATAATCCCTTCAAAGTAAAACTGAAGGTCTTTCTGGTGCACCACTGCCCAAGTGGAGTATTTCCCCATTGTCTGCTGGCTTTTCCAAACAGTGTGCCAGCCCATTTTCATCCGGTCAAGGTCAGTTGGTGTTTCTGCACCTCCACGGACATCTCTCACATCAGAGAGACACACCTGGGCCAGGCCGGATGGCCCTGCTCTCCAGCAGCAACACCAGGGTTTCTGGCTAGTTCTACCTGGACAGCTGGACCGTGGCTCCTACTTAGCCTGAAGGTCTGTCAAACACACCTGAAGTCCAAGGAGTTCTGGAAGTCTGCATTTAGGCTGGTTATCATTTGCTGTGGATTTAAATGGGTTTCACAGAAAAGATTAAACATATATTATTCATGCTGATACGAAAAAATATGTGTGGGGCTACATATATGGTACACACTTACGTATTAGGTTCAGTTTCTACAAATTTATATTGAACACCTGTGGACAAGCACTTGGCTCATATATATTTATAAACTATAAGCTATGATTTTTAGGAACTTACAGTGTAACTAGCAGGTCAGCCAGCTTAGGTCTAAAAGTTGTCTGATACCATTTTATTTTTGTTTCTGTGTGATGGAATATAACTCAAAGCTAACTGGGGAGGGGAGAGGGGCATGGTCGGGAAACGGGGCAAGTAGTCAAAATAATGAATGACTTTCCCTGTATAAAGCTTCCTATCATTTGCTGAAAACATATCAATGATAAATTCTGATTCCCCCCAATTCATTCACAAGTATGAATAGCTTTTCTTATTTTGTATATAAACCAAAGCTTTGAAGTGTTGTACTGCTTGTGAACTTTACATTTACTTAGATATCTCACTTGTTGAGGCTTCTGTCTGATTAATAGTGGAGACATTCTTTAAAAACATGCATTATTTAGTCACTCTTAGTCTCACCAAGCCCAGAACATTTCCCTAACCAAAGCGAGTGTGTTTTCCATTATGCCATTCCCAAATTCCATATCAAAAAGAAAAAGTAAGAAAAAAAACTGAAATAAAACTGGAAATAATAAACATGCCATAAAATAAGTTAATAAAAGTAGGAGGTGAAGACCGAAATGAAATGTAAGACTTAAAATGATATAACTCTGTTTACACTGTTGGGTCAGATGAACCTTCTAAACACCGAGCAGCATCGCGTGCTACTGTGCCTCCCCAGTCTTCTCTTCTCTCGTTCCGCGGCTGCGCGGCTGCTCTTACTCAGAAGCAACGCGTTCTGCGTTCTCTCGTACGTGCTCGGCTTCCCCGTACCCCGTTTCCTCTCCACTGCAGCCACGGCACCGTACAAACTCCCACCCTAACCCTAAGCCGCCCTTCCCGTTGTCTCCCAGGCTTCAGCAGCGAAGTCTTCGCCCTCAAGCTCTACCCGAAGAAGCACACCCTTTCCCAGAGCACCGTAGTGAATAGTGATTCCCATTCCCCTTCTCATCACACCAGGTCTTGACCAGATTTCCCGTGGCCCCGCCCAGTCACAGTTCTGGCCGCGCAGCAGAGAAAGCCTCGCAAGTGTGCGCCCCCCACTCCTGCCGCATTTCCTGACTCCGGTCCACACCTACTTGCACGCTTCTAACGTGCCCTGAGCATCTCTCTGTTCAATGACATGAAGCACAGACACAGACGACTCATATTTGCTGGCTGGACAAGCCCATGCTCCTCATTGTCTGAGCATGAATGTGGCATTTGTGACTGCTGTGTGTGCCAGCATCCAGGGAGTCCAAGTTTTTTGGAGCTGAAGAGGACCTTAGGGACTACTGGGCAAGCCCAGTTGTTTCTTTTTCCCCAATGAGGCTCATTAACGAGTTATCTCAAGTAACGTTACTAAGGTCACACAGGAAGCGACAGATCGGGTTCCAAAATCACAGCTTCCTGACTTGGAGTCCACAGTCTTTCTGCCCGGAGACACATGTCAGGTGGGTCCTGTGCCACTCCTGGACACCCACGAGGCTTTTTACCACCCTTCTCCTCCCAGCACTCAGCCTCCTCCAGCCCCCACTTCTCTGTGCTCCTTCCCCTAGTCACGTCCTCCCTTAACTGTTCCAAATTCGGGTCACTCAGTTTCTGATAGCATTTATTTCCTAAATACCCCTAGTCTTTCATTTACATTTCTCCTATTGAATTTACCACACATAGTTGTTGTTTGTATTCTTGTCATGCTTTGCTGTTGAGAAGTCAGTTACTCGAGAGAGACTCTCCATGTCTTACAGGTCTTTGGAGCCCTCGCGGCTCCTGAGAGATCAGTGTTCAATCGAATGCAGTTGCACCTGTCACAATATACTGCTGGGTGAGAGGCAAATTGGTTATCACTCCACATTTAATCTATCCGATTTGCCATGGTTTAAGATTTTTTTTAAGTTCAACACTTCTTATTCATTTCGTTATTTGCAGGACCACGATAATAAACTAGAAACAGAGCAAATGGAAACTGAACTTCTTCAGTCACATCCAATTCAATCAAGTAGTAGGTCAGACGTTTTCAGAAATAAAGCATCTCGCATTTTCCTCACTTCATGTCACTGGTAACACGGCCACAGGCAGAAGAGGTTCTGTGCTTATGTTTATGTTGATATTAATGTTAATGTGGGGACGGGAAGCCCCAGGGAAGCGTGGGCTCAACAGGACCGGAATCCCAACGTGAGTGCTCAGAATGCTCGGTGATGAGATGGAAGTTCCACTTTGTGCTTGTCCTGACCGGCAGAAAAAACAGAAATGACGTCAGTCTTTGGATTTTCATTGTGTTGTCTGAATATTATGTGGTGACCCAAGGTTCACTCAGAGTGACCACAGTTTGAGAACATGCAGAGTGCAGGCTGGTGTGCAGGTGATTCTCACGGAAGGCTCATTGACTAGTTTACACTCGCCCACCCTTGGACTTACCCCTTTGGCGTCAACTTTGATATTCATTTCCTCTGTGAGAAGGGAAATTTTGAGGCTTAGATTTCAGTTGCTTTGCAGCAGGTAAAAGGAATGTAAAGCAGTGGTTCTTAAGCACGGCACCTTTTTCTTTTAGAACAAGATACATCTGACATACTTTCTGTCCATCTTCACAGCGTTCCTGGACAATCATCTTAGTTCCCCATCGTGCTGAAGGGGGGAGCACACAGCTGCTTCAGGACATACGCTCATGCTTACTTATCTGTGTCAGTGCCTCATGATCTCAGCTAAGTGTGAGTAACCCTCGTAAGAACGAAAATGTTCTGCCATCCTCATAAGCCAGAGCACTACTTATCTTCAGAGCCAGATTTTCTGAAAAAAGAAAAAAATTACCCAAGAGGAATTGTGCTGTGAACAGCTCACATATCTCAGTGAGAAAATATGACATATGTTCAAACTGGTTTTTGATGACCTATTGGAGTTTGACATGGCCATTAGCATATGCAGATATATTCAGCAACCAGTCGCTACCTGATACTGCCCTCATTCCTAGCTGTGGGTCCACGTACTGCTACTGTTTTTGCAGCTCTCTCTGCATGTGGTGCACACATCTTACTTTGTGCAAAGTATACTTTGTGCAAAGTAAATTTGAGTGTGACTTGCAAGATAACAGCTCCATAAGCACTCACAGAGGAAACACAACGCAAATACTTGTAACTGGGGCTCATGCTAGTGACCTTGTTTGCAAGGGGCATTCCATGCAATAGCAAAAGGAACTCAGTACGGCAACTGTGGCAAGTCTTAAAGCGAGCCATTCTGTGCCCCGGCACCTCCATTCATTCTGCTCTTCCTTTGTACGTATTAGATACCTGCTCCAGGAAGCATTTAGTGGGGTGCATATCAACGTCAGACACTGCATCCTGTATTGAAACAGAGTAAAAGTACCGTGATAGTATATATTTAGATTACTTCAGTAAAACAAAGCCCTTCTTTAAGATAATCTCCTCTTATGACAGAAATCCATTCAAATGTTATTTAGGAGAGCTTATTAAATCAGGGGTATTAGGCTCTTACACTCATGAATCTGATATATATATAATCATATGTAATATACAATCTGATATATGTATAATTTGAATATATTATACATATATCAGATTATATATATCAAATTATACATATACAAAAATAAGGGTATGTTATTTATATTGTACATAAGGGTGTGTGTGTGTGTGTGTGTGTGTGTATATATATATATATATATATATATATATATATATAACATAAGGGTAAGAAATACCCTATGTCAAATGGTGCAAGAAAAATATTTACTCTTCTTTGGGTTTTGTAATATCTTTCTCCAGAATTCATTTCCACAGCCCTGTCATCCTTCACACACACATGCACAGCCATAGAACTGATAAGAGACTCTACCAAGTAGCCAGTGGATTTCTGTAATGAGGCTTGGAGAAGACGAAATGATAATTCAGCCTGAACGTCTTCCCTGGGGGTTAATTATGGGACAATAATACCTGCATCCAAAGAGCATGTGGAGGTGCAAGAATGGGTTTGATTATGTCTAGAATAACCCTTTGAGGTGCTTAGTGAATAAAGCTATAATAATTTGCAGCAATATTGTTATTATCTATTGCCGTGAGATTGTTCACTTGTGTTTATATAATGTCTTCCTTAGATTAATTGGAAATGCTCCATTTGAAATCAGAGCAGTCTCTAGAGAATGCTACTAAAATGTTTTATCCATTAAAAATAATTCAAAGCCCGTTAACTGGCCAATGAAAAATTTAATGCTCAAAGAAGTCCCTTTGAAACACTTAGTACTTTGGGCCACCATGCGTGTATTTGGCTTTTGAATTAACCCTCCGTGGAGTGCGTTTCATGTTAGGCTTGGAACACTAGCAGAAAGGGAGAGACCTTGTGTGGTGTGAGGGATTATTCCAATGATTGAAAAGACCCATCCGCTCTTCTTGGTCTATGTACATAGAAGAAGCGTGTACAAATTGGCCTTAAAAGGAAGCAACCACCTTATATTTTAATTGTATTTTATGGCAATTAATAAGTGTTAAACGATGTGTATGTAATCCCATGGGCTCCTCAGAGAAACTCTATGAATACTCATAAATAATAATAATGACAACTACATTTTATTCTGAAACTGGGCTGTGCCAAGCACATGCTAAGCAAATGCACAGGTCTGTTTCTCTAAGACCCCTGTGGTGTGCCACCAGACTGCCTCTCAGGAATGAGGCCTTCACTCCCCAGGAGCAAAAGGGTTAGCTTTGAAGCTTCTTCCTAGACAAAGGGCTGCCTGTACCCAATGCATTGTTGATGAGAAGGTCCAGAGGCCTGAATCACTTACCTGAAGACCCCTTCTTCAAGAGCCTCCCCCATGAATCTGGCTCAGGCCCTTGCTGTCACTATGTAGAAGTCAGCTTCTCTGCATACATCACTTCTTCACAAATGCCATTTCTGAGAACTCCCGCCCAGCAAACCTCCGCCATCTCAGTGTCTGTTTCCAGTCTAACCTGACCAAGGACACGGACCTCAGCATCGTGGTTGAGGGATATGAGAATTGGAATGAATGCAGGAAATAAGCTTCAAACACACAGCTTTCTATAGTTCCATGCTTCCTGGCTGAGAGGACGCAGTTCCAAACCCTAAAAGGTCCTATTTCCTAATGAAGGATTATTTGAACTATAAGGCTGGGCAGACCCATGTCTAGACCTGGTAAAATAAATTTAAGAATCTTAAAAAAAGAAGGAAATCTTACCTTTCATGACTGCATGGATGGACCTGGAGAGTACTATGCCAAGTGAAATAAACCAGTCAGAGAAAGACAAATACCGTATCATTTTACTTACATGTGGAATCTAATGAACAAAATATACTATCAAACAGAATAGAAACAGACTCATAGATACAGAGAACAAGCTAACAGCTATTAGAGGGGAGGGAGGGTTGGGGGCCAGGTGAAAAAAGTGATGGGATTAAGCAAAAACAAAACAAAACAACAAAAACAACTAATAGACACAACAGTGTGGTGATTACCAGAAGGAAAGGGGGTGGGGGAGGTAGAAGAGGGTAAAGGTGGGTATGGGGAACACACAACACAATATACAGATGATGTGTTATAGAATGATACACCCGATACCTATATAATTTAGTAACCAATTTTACCCTGATAAATTCAATAAAGATGTTTAAAAATCTTAGTAAATGGAAAGGCTATGAAAGAGTTATCCACACCACTTTTTTAAAGTAATAATTAACTCCGTACTCAATTTATTTATGAAGGTAGCAAATTTTAATTGATTCATGCACTATTCCATTAATTAAAACATTTAAAAGATCTAATACAAAGAAGTAGAAAGCAAGGAAATAATGAAAATTTGTGCTGTTTTGAGATGCATGAAGAAAAAAATGGTCTGTGAATGAACAAATTCCATCTCAAAAACCCAGAGCTATTGGTTGCCATACCCTTAAGAACAAGTGACAGAACTTCAGTTATTTTCCACTTTTGCTTTCTGTCTTCATGCTTACCTAGAGAGAGCATTCGTTACTTTGCTGTTATAAGTATTTATTGGTAGAACAAATTAAAAACATTCCTTTCCTACAAAATTTACATTCAAGAAACAAGAAACTAAACCACACTTAGCATCTTGCTTTGCACAAAAGTCACGCTCCTGCGTAAAGTAGGGCTGAAAGTTCTACATAACATCGTTGCTAACAAGTTTTTTTTTTAATTCCAAAGTTAGAGCAGTAAAAGTCTTCCACGGTGGTGAGATATTGCAGTATGTAGGTTATTTGCATAATGAACTTGGGAACTAATACATTATATATTTTTATGTCCTTATAATAACACTAATGCTGTACAACACGTGTGATTTCTAGTATAAGTAGTTTGTGTTGTAACTGATAAAAAGGGTTCTGTAACGTCCAGGGCCAGGGTCCCAGTGTGACATCAAAGCCTCCCTGGTCCAGACCGTGTCTTCTTGGCCATTCTCTTCCTAACACTTCACATGTCAGATCTCTGAACTCCGCTTTCTTGAAATTCAAATCAGGAAACATTGTAACAGAAATGCAGTTGGATAATGTGGCTAAAAGCTGTTTGATTTTTTTCCCCTATGTTTTCCTGAATTAAAATACAAAATTGTAATATATGCCAGAAAGTAGAATTAGATGAGGGAAAGTCAAATATACTAGAAATCCTGAAAGAAGGCTCAAAATTGGAAAGATGCATTTTGCCAAACCACCAGATCACTTACCAATCTCAGCCACAGATGGAAATGAAGGATAGAAAATATTCTAAATCAACCAATTTGTCATTTCCACCAAATTTTTGCCCAAACCAGACCAACTATCATGGCCCCAGTCAAGCACCATGACGATGGGTCAGGAGCAGCATGTCAGCTCCAGACACGGGGGCTGCTCACTCCTGGAATCTGGGCGGATGAGACACTTGATGTGGCTGGGGTTTTCACTAGTACCTGGTCGAACCAAAAAGCTACTTGGAAGAAATTCACTCATTTTCACTTGATGGCACAAGTTATTAAAATAGACTCAAACTCAGTGGGAAAAAAAAACTATCCCAGTGGTTGAATGTAGCTGCTAATGACCAGTCACTGGTCAGCAGGGCACCATAAGTCATAATTTGCAGGAGAAGCCAACGTTTTGATATAATAACCAGTGCTGGGAATTTTATGAGCACTTTCTACTCTGGAAAGCCCTGATGAGTACAAGGAGACACACATCAGCACTTACGGTGGAAATAGATGCAAAACCCACGGGACCACAATGGTTGTATGGCTTGTCCTTTTTATAGACTCGTTGAAGTCACCACAACCTTAACGACCACAAAATGAGCCTGTTAGCACCGGGGACTTTTCCCCATGCCTGAGCTCCGTGTTGCCAGCGATGCTCACAAGGTAGTATCTGCTTACATGAAGGAAACAAGCACAGTGATTTAAGCAAGAAAAGAGCATTTGTGGCTACATATAAAAACACTACCACACTTGCTTTCCTAATTAGCACCACCAAGAAGACAAACGTCCTAATTAGGGTCTGGGCTGTAAGAGCTGTTGCCAGTAGGAGGCAGCTTGCAGGTCACACAGGTGGGATGCAAAGCTGAAGAACAGCTAAATTCTTGAAAGCAAAGCCGGGGCTTCACTAAGGGCGAGGAGACCCCCGTCTGCATTCTGGAGACCATTTTAGGCTCATGTGTGTAGAACTGGCACGTGCGAGGACACACTGAACCTGGCTTCATTCAAGTTCAATTAGCAAGGGTCCCCCGCAGGTCTCCTTCCCATGCACTCTGAGTCTTCGGTCTTTAATTATGATGTGAGTATTCACAGAAATGGCAGAGACGCGGCCACAATGCCATGTTGTCCCTGCCCGTGTGGTGTTGCCTCGCCCCCTCTGTCAGCCACTGTCCCCAGGGCTCTCAGAGCCTCACTCTGTGTCACACAATAACCAGAGAGTGAGGGCCACCGTGACATTGCCCAGTGGCTTTTGCTTGTTTTTATCAGGCTGCTTAAGGGAATATTCCTCCCTGTGGGCGCATTTTCTGAGCGAGAAAATTACCTACATTCATTTCAGAGAGAAAAAGAGAGAAAGAAACAAAATTACAGAGCCAGGGAACAAAAAGGAGAGAGAGAAACCCAATCACAGAACCTCTGTCCCTGGGAATTCCTGTGGTTTGTCAACTGCCTAGTCTCTAGGGCAAGGGCTGGAGAGAGCTGCCCTACTCCCAGCTCAGAGAAGCGAGCTCCGGCCGCTTGGAAGTCATCAGGGTGTACTCACACTCGGTGTTGGCTCTCTGTCCTTCCCTTCAGTCACCAGTCAGGTCTGCCATGCCTGATGGCTACGAGTCTAAGAAGAGGGCAGGAGGAAGGAAGGGGAAAGAAAGGATAATAGACTTGCAGTGAGTTTACAGGCTCCTCTCCAGTCCTCTGCTGCTGGAGACAGAGGACCTCGTGCCGTAAGAGTTCTGGAGAAACCAGGAATGCCTGGTTCTACCGCTATACAGGGTGCTTAGTACTTGAAAGAAAACAGAGGTACCCTCTGAGAGTCCTCAAACAGGAGTGCATTAAACAAGTATGATATAAAAGTTATATATATATATATTTATCTATGCCATGAGGTCAGGTAAGGTCCACCTTGAAAGCATCAGAAAGGGTTTGAGAGGAGCTCCGTTTGGGATCGGCTTTGACAGGACTGTCCGGTACTGAGGTTGGGAGTTTGGGCTCAGAGGGAAAAGGTGAGTGAGGAATAGAGGAGAGAGCGTGCAGGATGGTTTTGAGAAAACGGGCGTAACGGGCATGACAGAAAGACACTGAGAGCAGTATGTGCGGTAAGACATTTAACCAAAATGGGAACAGTAACCAGGGTCTGGGTGACAAAAGGAGGAGCTCGTCCCTAGGACAGTACTCAGAAAGTCTCTGAGGACGAGACGATGGAAACGGTCCCTGAAGACATGCACAGATGGCACGGAGCGTCATGGATCACACATGCAGCAGAGAGGAGACACAGGTCCCGTGGAGGTGGAGCAGGTCAGCCAGGACGGGGGCGTAATCAGGGAAGGGGAGCACAGGAGCAGAGGTCCCGTGTCTAGAACTTGCGGGGCTGGCTGGGGTGCAGGCAGCAGAGGAATGCATGGACACAAAGCTGATGCCCGGGCTCTGAGCCTGGCTTCCTCAAGCACGAAGGTGGCAAGAGCAAGAGGAAATAGCTGAAGCGAAACAACACATCCAGGTTTTGTTATGTTGCTGTTGAGGGGCACTCAAAACAAACTGTTGGAAAGGTCGAGCTTGCAACTCGAAATTTAAAAACATCGGGACCAATTGGTCTCATGGTTACGGCAATTAGATGCATGGAAGTCACAGGTAGAAGGTGTAGAAATGAATGGAATTCCCGTGAGAGAGAACGCAGAGCCATCCACACAGAAGGACCAGTTAGGGAACCTGGGCCAGGTGCACACTCAGGAGGTGGGAGATAAGGAAGCGGCAAACAAGAGAACAGGAATGTCCAAAGGGAAGAGGAAAAAGGAAAAGGTGAAGACACTCCATATTTTCATGTACATGGGACTCAATATTGAGGGCACTATTGGTGGCATTCCAATCTGAAGGAAATAAAAATAAATAACAATAAACTAATGAAAAATGAGAAAAGACCAATCAAGACCAGAGTTACTAAATAGCATGTCCATATGTAGGAAAGTAGCATATGCTTATTTCCCCAAGTCTGGCATATACTTGGATTTTGACCACTTACATTTGAGGAGAATGTTAGGACAAGGCTGTCATGAAATGTTTGCTCCCCCTTTTCACTTTTTACTAGCAGTCCACAGGATGGATGTCTGAAGGGGGAAAAAAGCATACCTTGGAGCAACACAATGCTCATTTTATGTCTGTCTCTTCAGGAGAAGGTAGTGAATAACATCAGAAAATAATAAATGAAAAGTAAGTTAGGCTTTGGCTGGTGTGGCTCAGTGGTTGACTGCTGGCCTTCAAACCAAAGGGTCGCTGGTTCGATTCCCAGGCAGGACACATGCCTGGGTTGTGGGCCAGGTCTCCGGTAGGGGGTGCATGAGAGGCAACCACACATTGATGTTTCTCTCCCTTTCTTTCTCCCTCCTTTCCTCTTCCTCTAAAAATAAATAAAATCTTTTTTAAAAAAGTACTTTAGCATTAGACTGGATATACAATAAGAGGACAACCAATCTGGTGCGAATTTAAATTTTCTCCTGGAAACTACAAAGCTGCAGCTCCAGGAAGGGGTTGTGATGAGATTTCATGCTCTGCCCTCCACTGAGGTGTCGTGGAAACCAGGCGAGGCCTCAGTGACACATGAATTTTGTGAACACCAGAGACTCATATTCAAACGCACAGGACAAAAAGAAAAATTTTAGAAGATGCAGACACTCTACAGACCAATTATCTACATTTCCCTGCAGTATTAGCCAACGTTTGGGATAAGTTTTCTGACAATGTTGCAGATATCAGCGGTCTTTTGACTTTGATAGGAGGGTAAAATGTGTAATTAGCATTAGCAGTCTTTTTGAAACACTCTCCCGTGATATTTTATGCTGCCCTGGAGGACACCGTTATGGTGACATTGTCTCCTAAAGTATTATTTAAAACCACCTAAGAAGAACTACACGGGGCTTGAAGAACATCTAATTATTTACAGCTCCCAAAAAGCAAGCGCGTGCCACTACCTGTGAAAATATACTCGCAGGAAACGGAGCGATGTGTTAGGATGAAAGCCTGTGATGTCAGAGTCCGCAGGGAGTGAGAAATGGTCCATTTTACAGAAATGGACAGAAACACAAAAGTATCGATGCTATACAGCACGATTCTATCCATGAGAAACGAGCAGGAATGATCACATCATTTTAAAGTGAATTTTATGATGTGCTCAAAGCTTAGAAACTCTGTGGTACCTGGATGAGAGGGGCAGGTGAAACCTCATGTGTGCCAAGTTCAGGTTGGCAGGAGAAAACATCCGTGAGAATGAGACTGTTGAACTCTGACTTGTGGGCTTGCTTTTGGGTGCCCGTGGCTTAAGGATCCCTTCCCTCCCCTGGACAGCTGGTGCCTTCTTGTTGCTCTTTTGTGTCCTGGGAATGTGGCTTGGGGACCATCAAGGCAGAGGCCCCAAAAATACTGTTGGACAGAAATGTGGGCTGTACCCCACTGGTGGCGAGGGCCAGGCCACATCCCGGAGCTGGACATAAGTGGCAATGCTCCAGACTGTCCACCGCCACTTCTGCTGCTTTCTCCAGACTTCAGAGCAAGGGAACATTTTGCTTGTTTCTTTGTTTTGTTGTTTAGGTTCCTGCTAAAGGTGAGATCATATGGTATTTGTTCTTCACTGCCTGGCTTATTTCGCTTAGCATAATGTTTTCCAGTTGCAAAATGTAACCAGACACTGAAATAGAGAACAGACTGGCAGTGTTCAGAGGGGAGAGGAGAGGGAATTTCAGGGGAAAGGGGGAAAGGGGGAAGGGTTTACAGGAACAAGTATAAAGGACACATGGATAAAAACTAGGGGCGGGTGGAAATGGAGGGAGGAGGGGAGGGCTGGGTGGGTGGGTTGGGATGGGAGTAAAAGATAGAAAATGGCACTGCAACAGCAATTAAAATAAGGAAAAAAATTTTTAAAAAAGCAAGGGAACAAACACAGATGGCTAATGCCGGCCACCATGGCCACAGCTGTGCAGAGCCACCCGCCCGGCTAAACCATAGGATGAGCGGGTGGCCCCCAGCTGTGCGTGGATGAGGAGACCACTCTGACAGGGGTTTGCTGGTAAACAGGCAACAGCAGAAAAAAATTTAAAATCCCTGATTGGTTGTATTTTTTTTCCCTGTGACATAAATATTCCCAGCTTGGCAGGTGTCCTACTAGTGTGATTTAACTGAGTCCCTGGGGGAAGGGAGGAAATGCAGATCAGCTTTGGGGAGCAGGCCAGGGGCCCCAGCTCCTTGCTGACTGCTGCTGTGTTTTCACCTGTCTCCATACTGGAGCCCCTCAGGCTCAGGGTGGTAGGAAATTGAAAGAACAATTGAACTGGGATTTTGGCACAGGTCGTCTAGACCAGTGGGTTTCAACATTTTTCATCTCAGGGCACACATAAACTAATTACTGAAATTCTGTGTCCCATCTGACAAAAAATGTGTATTATTTTAATTCATTCACACCAGACAGCTATTGTTGTGTTGACTGTCATCATTTTTTTTTTTGGACAATCCGAGGGAAAAGAGGTCAGTGCCCCTGACTAAATAGTCGTATATTGCATGTTTTACAAATTCTTTCAGGATGCCACTTGAAAAATCTCTGACCTAAACTAACCATTAACCTTGAAATAATTAATGCAGAGCAATTGGAAACTATTAAAAATATAAGTACAAACTCTAAAGACATTCCCCAGGTTTAGTAGAGAGCACAAACCAGAAAAATTAAATAACCCCCCCCCCTCTTAAAGGCAACGCAGAAATGCACAGGTATCTTCCTCTCTGTGGGTGAGCGAGGCTGAGGCACCCTCCAGGGAACCAGTGGAACAGAGGCCCCAGCACCCAGCTCTCCACCTCCCCAGGGCCGTCAGCTTCCCAAGGAGAGAAGAAAATCACTACAGAGCCCTTCCCAACCCTCACCACATCCCGAGTGCCTCTTGAGAACCTCAGCTTGTCCCCTGCTCGTGACTTCTCATCCTTGAGAAGTATCTTATCCTGTATTTTCCTTCTACCTAACAGCATCGTTATTTCTTCCCCGCATCTGACTTATCTTGGGGAAGGAAAACTTTAATCTTCACCAAACAGAGAACAGATAATGAGGGAAAGGAGGACACATCCGTTTCTAGCTTGCATATATCTGCACAACACCCCTGGGCCTTTCCAGACACTCGACTTTTCTCTCTGCTCCCAGCAAAAGCAGGTGGAAGCCGGCAACTGTGTAATTGCCGCTCCATTAGGGTAGAGAAGGAAGCAGGGGCTGGCTGTGTCGATATGTAAAATTTACAGTTGACACACACATCATTCATCCAATGAATAGAAAGAATTATTTAATGAATGGGTATTAGTTACATAAGCTTAATAAATAATTGTATAGAGATCGCAATAAATACCTTGACTCAGAAATGGAAAAGGAAGAAAAATCTGCCAATTATAAAGTATGGAACCCATCCATCGTGACTTCCACTTTTTGTTACAACTACCTCCGACCTGTCTGAACCCCTGGCTGAGCTGCAGCTGTGAGCAGAGGCGACGTTCTCAGCCTGGCCACCGAACCCTGTGTGCTGGCATCCTTGTCTCGGATGCACAACCTGAGTGACCTCTGTTTGCCCACATTATCTAGTTGAACAGACATCATAATGTTGCCAATAGAAGCATTGCATGGAATGTATCTGAAGTAAGCTCGTGTTAGCCTGTACATTTTCTTACTTGGGTTACAAATAAGAAAGCCACATGTGATCATTAACACACCTCACAAGTTCCTTGAGGCCAAAACTACATTGTGGCTTTTTCAGAGATGTGTCTGTAATGACTGAGGACCTTAGACTAGTTAACACTATTGGATAACTTAGAGAACACTGAATCTTCTGTACAGTCTTTATTTTGGTGGGCGCTAACATAGTATTTGAAATGCTCATTCCTTGAAATAAACCTATTTTACCTGGACTGAGATAAGCCCATTCTTTCCATCCATCATGTGTCCTGCATTGACCTGAGCACAGGCATTGCCGAGGGAGCTTCTTCTGTTAAATACGCAGTGTCTGTGCTGTTGATTCAGGGTTTCTAGAGGTTGACTCTGGAGATCTGGATTTAACCAGTGCCTCCCCGGTGCTGGGGATTATTATGATCTGGTGAGTTTAGGAAATGCTGTTTGTCAGCCCAGCTTACGGTAACCATGGCAAGCAGAGAACTCTGAGGGAAGGAGGGAAAGCTGGGCCAGAAGGGCTACTCAGCCCTGATGGGCCTTGTCGAATCTTGAGGGTGGAGCAGAAACAACAGCCAGAAAAGGATGGCGGTCCGCAAGGGGCAGTGCCGCAACCACAGACCGCTGCTGTTCTGGACCAACGGGCTTCCTCCTGCGCACACTGCCTCGCTGAAGGGATGGGCACTCTTTCCAGTCCCACAGACCCCCACTCATGCTTATATCACATGTGGTGCCAAACATGCTGCTTTTTATAGTCTAGGTGCTCATGATCTTCCACTGTTGACCCCTTGACCCACAGTCAAAATCTGCTGGCATGTCTAGAAATCTCAGGACACCCAGCACCTCAGAGCCAGGAGGCGTGACTCTGGAAGAGGCGCTGTGTCCCTTCCACCATGGAAGCTCTGTCTGCTCCTGCTCACCACCGCTTGGATCTGTTCTAAACTTCTGAGCTTCGTCCAGCTTCCTGAAGAGGATCATATCCATCCAGACAGGATCGTACCTGCCCTCATCTCCTCCAAATTTCTTTCATTTAAGGTATGTTGCTTCTCTAATTACAATTTGAAAGCAAGATATTCTTGTAACAATTCCAAAATTTAATGACAGTTTCTGTGGTGTTACAACTTTGCAATTGCTTGTAAAGTTTTCCAGAAAATATTTTTTTTAAAAAAAGAGTACAGGTTTGCTTATAACCCTGTGAGGAACTGTATTCCCAGACCCTTCCCCTGCAAGCCTTCAGGTGGGAGAGTCTGCATCAGGACCCAAAATACAAGGGAACACCAGCCATTGCGCTAATGTGTACAGGCGACAGCTGGACAAGCCCCTGTCTCTGACACTCATCACTGCTCCAGACCCTGGGAGTCCGCAGGGTGGCCTTTGGGCATCTGAAAACAGACTTACCTGAGAAAGTCAAAATGCTTCAGCCGCAATTACGTCAGCCTGATATAGAATTTTGGCACTCTGGAACAGGTGCTTTCAGAGTAAAAGGTCTATTCCAGAGGAGGGAAGGCAGTTTGACCGTGATCTAACTTTGCCTCGCTGATTTTTTCTGTGAGTGGTTTTCTCCCTTTTTGTTCCTAATGCTAATGGGGTCACGTTCCTCTCATCTGTCAGAATCCCATGAAATGGAAAGAGAAGATTTTTACCTGTTTATTTGTTGATTGGCTATATCCACTTCTCTCACTAATAGACCATCTCAAACCACAGCTGGCTGCATTTGATAATATAATCAGCAGTATGTTCCTACCTGAAAATTGAAGAAGGAAGCAGATGATTTGCTCTGCTCCCCTGTCTGGCTGGCGTGCTTTGACAAATGGGAGGCTGGCTTCTTTGAATTTCAAAACAAGCACAGAAAATTGTGGTTTTTGAAATCATCACTCAAGAGGAGTATAAAGTTGTGCTATTCTGGGGGTAAATGTGAGTGATGTTAAACAGTGGTGACTGCATAAGGAAAATGAAAAAAATAGGAAAAGATTCAAAGGCTTCCTATTCTGTGATAAACAGATAATTTACAAGCTAATATTTAATCCTAAGGCAACACTGGTGTTAAAACCAGCTTGAAAAGTCATGGCCTTTATTCTTGAATCACATCAAACTATTCACAGCTTCTTAAATATTTACTTAAATCTACAAAGTGGGGGTGGGGGTGTTGTTTTAACTGTCTGAGAGGAACCACAAGAAAAATTAAAGATATAGCTGGTTCAATGCAAAACTTAATTTTTGAAGGACTCTTTAAAGGTCATTAAAGATAGTTTTCAGGATAAGATTTCAAAGCTTTCATCAAGAGAAATGATTTTAGCACGTTACTATCAAGCTTCATTATCCATAAGCTGGGAGAGAGGGCAAAGAGCTAAGCAAACAACTCAGATGATTCATTGATGGCCTTGTGGCGTGATGGAACAGCTCCCACTGAGACAGTTACATTCTGACCAGTCAAACTGCTGGTTGGGAGAGCAGTGAGACATTTCATTTCCAAACCACTATTCTCCTATTGCAGGGACATAAAACTAGGAATGTGATCTTGGGGATATGTCTATGCCGTATTACTTAGGAGGCCAGAAATAAATGTAGTGATGTTTTAAGCAGGTTCTCTTCTTTGTTACATCGGGGTCCCACCCAAAATTTAGATGCAAGAAGGAAGATGAAAAGGGTCAACTTTGACTTTCCATGCATCGGATTTATATGAGCACATCCTTCAAATCTCTTTCTCTGTGTCTTTTTTTTTTTCTGTGACTGAAAGAGAGGGCTTAGCAGAGTAATCAGAGGCACGTACAGATCATTTGTCAAGGGACTGATGAAGGTTATTGCAAGTTATTAGCGAGAAGCCTCGACAAAAGAGTAATACCGTATTGATCCTGCACCTGGAACTGTATTCCAATGCACCCCAAGCATGAAAGACACTCAGAACCTTATCTTTACACTTACTTTAGAAATATAAGAATTCCTTTACTTAAAGAAAATAAGTTTATTAGAATTGTTTATGTTTTTATTGGTCAAAGCAATCCATGTATATAGTTTAAAAAAGAAAATAATGGTAAAAAGCTTTATAGAATTACCTTTACCTAAAATCTCAATCTTTAAGACTCTTACAGAATTTCAAGTGTTTGACCTTTCTCTAGCTGAGCAGCCCTTCATTTGGGAATGTGCTCGTAATTGGAAAAAGTAGTCTGGAGAATCGGAAGGTAATGTATGAGAAATATAGTCATGCCTACAAGCATTGCCTTGTTTATGAAATTCTAACGTTGAAGAGAAATGCTGGGCCCGAGGAATGTTCCAGTACGTAACAAGAGGGTCCGAGTGCAGAATGAACCTAAAAGGTAGTCGTCCTGGGTGGGAGTCATGTTTCCAGGGAGTCCGACGTAGCCCTCACTTCTTGGGCATTGTTGTTCTGAGATAGTGTCCCTCAGCGGGTTTGAAAGCCTGGACTGTGCAGCTGATGACAAATCGATATTCATAGTCTTCTGAATTATGTAGAGAAGTGAGTCCGATGCATAATTTATGAGCATGTTTGTAACTGATGTCATTCTCAATGAAAGGTTATGCACCTTTGTCAAATAGCGATATGGAAACCAGCAATCCTTCACCTCCCCTCGTCTCCTTTCCCCTGTTCTCGTCAGTATGTCCTTTTTGTTGTTACACCAATATCTGTTGTTTCCGTTGATGCGGCTGTACATGTGTGGGCCCTTGTTGGTCCGCGTTTGTGCACTGAGGTATTTCCTTTATTCTCAAATGTTATCCTTCTCAGAGAGAATAACTCCTCTTGTGTTTTCCATCTGCTTGTTTTTCTTCAAATCTCTTTCATACTTCTGACCTCAAGTTTCAGACAATCTATCAGCTTTATTTCTTTTCTTCTCTCCTCAGGTTCTGTCCGGCCTAATTATCTACCAAGTCTGCTTCTGAGACTATGACCTTGGAATGACTACTCCTCTTTCCTGTGTTGGATCCCTTGTTTCCTGGACCCCATATTCTATTCTATTTTTTTGTTCCTCAATTTTGTGGAGCAAATCCTCTAGTGGCTTCCTAAAAGGGGTACAGAGAAACGTTCTATTTTTGACAATTTGATATTAATAAAATGTTCCATTATTACCACCATATTTGGTTGATACTTAGACTAGGTATAAAAATTTGGGTTAAAACCATTTCACTTAGAATATGGAAGGTGTTATTCTATTTCCTTCTTGTTCCCAATACTACTTTTGGGAAGTCTGATGCCATTATGATTCCCATTCTTTGTGTGTGATTAGTTTTTTTATTTCTGCATTGATCTCTGGTATTCTCCTATGTCTTCAGGGAGATCTTTGTTCCGAACTTTTCAGAGTGTATAACTATAGAATTTAGTTCTTGAAACTTTTTGGGGTGTTATCTTTGTATGATGCCCCATGTGTTTTGTTAGTTTTCTCTTTATAGACCCACTATTACATGGATTTTTGATCCTCCAAACATACACCATAAGTGTATTCTTCTATTTTTTTCTATTTTCTATTTATTTTCTATTTCTCTTCTATTTTTATCTCTTTTGTTTTTTATTAAAGGTGTTGATATTTTCAATTAGAAAAACTTGAAGTACAAAAATACAATTTAAGTTGTTACATATTGTCAGAATGGGAACAGAGATGATGGGAAGAAAAACATACATCATGGTATTGTCATATGTGTATACTCCTAGTGGGTTGACAGTTAAAGGACACAAACATTGTGGTTAAAAATAACTAAAATGTATTTCAAACATAAAATAAAACAAAGAGAAGTTTTTGCTACATAAAAAACACCATGCAAAGGTAACCTATTATTTTATCAGTCAGAGACCTGTCAGAAATATTGAAACCTCACTAGATCTTTCAAGTAGGCACATATCCAAGGAAATGGGTTCCTAAAACGAAGGACTGTGAAACATAGATTGGGTAAAGCCACCCCCAGCTCTCAGGAAACAAGGCAGATACGTGATGATCTCCGAAAACCATGATGGATGTCTTCAGCACCAAAGCAGTTTCCACAAGAGGATGTTCAAAAGCCACTTGCAAAACTTACACCTGCTGCCTGTTAAAGCCAGAGGCTTGCCTTCCAATCCTCAAGGCGTCGTAACAGCTTTGGTTGTTCTTCTGCTTTCTGAATCATGAAAGGGCCTCTCTTGGGCATGACACCTGCTGGCAAAGAGTTTGAGAAATGAGGCTCCCCCACTTCCAGCCCCATGTGACAGGAGGGGGCATGCCAGGGAAAGCGTGGCCGAAAGGCAAACTGGAATTGTTACAGGTTATGACGATGTTTAGCACCAATATTTCCCTTTTGAAATGTTATGCTGCTCTTTCTATTGTCTCTGCTTTTCCTCTGCTCTCTTTCCTCTGTTTACAGCCCTTTTGTGTGCTACTGTTGTTGGTTGCTTATTCTCTGACATGCCTGGTAACTCTAGTGAGACAAGGAGAGCCCCCAGAAGCACTCTGTGTGGATGGGCTCGTTTCCAGGGGGATGGAGACTATTTCCAGATGGTCCGTCAGTGTGTGCATTTGGAGAGCAGGTAGATTTTATGCTGGGAAATACCAGATGCCAGTAACCTCCTGTAATTAGTTCAGCTTCTCCGCAGGTAGGTCCTTCAGATCTCTCAAGGGCGTGGATGATGGCCTAAAGGACAGTCAGTCTGTCATCAGGAATGATGGGATAGGTGCCTCCCAGTTGCATATATAGATATTAAGGTAATTTCATCTTTGGTGCCATGCCTCCCCCCGCCTCCCCTCGGCTTCGTCTCCTGAGCCTGGAGGCTCTCCGCAGAGCCAGCCCTGTGGCTGCAGCAGTGGTGTGCTGCACGGGGCACTCGGAGGGGCCCCGCCCTTGCTTGAATCTCTACGAGCCATGTTGAAGATCTTCAGTTTTGAACACATTGTCAGTTTGTTTGCATGCGGGCTCCACGTGTCGTGTAGATGTCCTTGGCTCGGTCTCAATGTCTGCAGTCTGTCTCCTGACTTCTACAGGGACTGCTGATGGGGAGTTGACCACCTCACTCTGGAGATGGGAGAGAAGAAGGGAGAAGGGAGAGCAGGGTTCTGACTGCTCCACACACAGCCTTTCCCCAAGCGCTGAAGTCAGCCCCACGTTCAAGTCTTTCTGACACTGCGTGGGTAACCCCCTCCTTGGACCCTGGGTCGGGTTTTCTGTTCATTGTGTCATGTGACAGCTCCATTGGCTCTCGCACCCTCTGGTTAGGGATACTGATGTTTCCAAGTTTCACTGAAGATCAACGTCATGTCTTTTTTGGCCTTCTTCGATATTTTGGGGGTCTCTTTACAAAGCAGATGAGAACAGAAATCGCTGCTTATTGCTGCTACTATGACACAAGATGCCCACATAATGTTTTCACTGTAGGGTCTAGAAATGGAAAACTTAAGAGACTTCCTCAAGATGATCAGAAGGCTGACACTGATGGTTTTGAAACCTGTAGCCAAAAGGTGAGGTCAATTACTTTTTTAGTATTTCAACCGAAACCGCTACTTGTTCAGTGTGTTGTAAATGCTATTTTCTAGACACATTCATTTATCGAAGTTAAACAGCTAATACATTGTTGACAAAGAGAAGCATTTCTCCCCCCTGTTCCAAGTGGTTTCTGCTAGACATGTGGTTCATTATTTCCTTGTTTCCAAACCAAGAGCTTTTGCCATTTATGGCCATGTATATTTTATTATGTTACATATAGTCTGCCTCATCAAAACATAATTTAAAATATTTATGATATACAAAAACAGTAAAGTCATTTAATAAAATATGAAATTATGTTCATAAAAGGACTGTGGGAGATTTAAGAACTTAGACATCTCCAATGATGGATCATCACATTAAGATCTGCATTTCCTGAGGACCAGGGCAAAAGAGAGAAACAGTGAGTTATATCATAGTTCTAAGTAGTCACCATTACTGGTGATGATTTGCTGTGAGTGCAGCCGACTCCACTCTGGCATTTTTCAGCAATGCCTAAAACCGCCCCCCCCCCCCCAGTCATGGGAAGGACTCTCCTTTTCCCTCCGTATAAAGTCCTGGAGGGCTGTGCTCCTCACTGGCCATCTCTGAGCCACAGCCTCTGAGCCAGAGACTCACACTGTGTTGGGAGCTGCTTGCTTCAGTCTAAACTTTTGAGTTTTTTTCCTTTTTTTCTGTGCAGGTCTGCATTGAATTAGTTTGGATTTTTAGTATGCCAGTAATCTTTAATAGAAGATCAATATATACATCATTAACCCATGCATTCCATCTATGCAGTTACTTAGTTATTTGTAATATTGTCACAAGCACTCTTTCCAAATGGAGTCTGGAACCTTAAGAATAATAGTCATTTTACCATAGAGTTCATGGAGTGACCTCTTCTGACTCATCTTCCCCTCCCCTCTGTAACCTGAATCCTGTATCTAACGTTCCCTTGCTTTCCTTTGTTTAACATACTACAAGCATATCTATTCTTAAAAAGTGGGGCATAGGGGTAGCTGTCCGTGTGTGTATTCATTGTCATAATTTTATAAAAAGTTATGCTATACACAATTGAGGGTCCTTACAATTTCTCCTTCCTATTATATTTCTAAGATTCATTCCAGTTCCTGCATGTTTCACTCACTTAGTTACAACCATATGATGTTATATTATGCAAATATTCTTCCTTACCCCTTTC
Organism: Tonatia bakeri; assembly: GCA_004024845.1. Taxonomy (NCBI): domain Eukaryota; kingdom Metazoa; phylum Chordata; class Mammalia; order Chiroptera; family Phyllostomidae; genus Tonatia; species Tonatia bakeri. The sequence continues at coordinate 161,643 of PVIA01002877.1, read as the reverse complement.
ATTCATTCGCTGGTTCACGCATTCAGGCAGTATTTATTGCTTGCACTCTCTCAAGCACTCTGTATGCAAAGGTGAACAAAACAGCTCTTTTCCGTGACTTCAGGTCCCAGCTAGGAGACCAATGTGTCATGCCCCACAATTTCTCTCCCTCTGTACTGATGGAAATTGTCTTGTCAATTCATCAAGCTGTTTGTCTATCCATGAGCAGTAGCCCAAAGTAGGGCGGTGTTGAAAACGGAGTTTCAGGTGCTGGCGCCGGGGCGGGCAAGGAGCTGAGAGCAGAGAGTTCTTGTCACCCTTCACAGTCCACACCCTCAGAGGTCATCGGTGCCACATGCTTTTCACAGCCCTGCCCAAAGCAGTCTTCCCACTTATAAAAGGACACAGAACTATTGATACATTCAGGTTACATTTATGAACTATTAGAAAACGTGTAATCCCTCAATAAACTCCCAAAACTGAAAAAGGGACTTGGAATCTAGCATCCAACGTGTAGGGTAGAACGTAACCATTCCTGATAATGTGAGCACATTTCAGAACTGACAGCAAATGAGAAGCAGGAATAATGAATAGTGTGCGTTCCTTTGATGCCGCAGACTTCTTTCTTTTCCCCAAACTGTGTGAGTGTGCCTTCCCCTTCCTCACCCTAGGCCAGTCTACGGAAGGAGTGGAAGGAGCGCGCTTCTCCCGAGACGCGGCTTCCAGGCATGTCATCAAAACGGCCCTTGTTTTTCTCCTGCAAGCTGGAGCTGTCTTTCTTCAGGCTTTATCTTCCTTCAGTGTCTGTTTCATAAGCAAGATGTAAACACTATACATTCTACAAAGGGAAAATTGACTAGTGGATTTTACTCCCTTAAAACTCATGCTTTAAAAAAACATATCATAAGAAATTAAAAGGCAAAGTTTTGATTTGGGAGAAGATATATTTGCTAATATATAACTGTCAAAGGATCAGTATTCAGAACTTATAAAGGACTCCTAAGTTCAGTAAGCAAACAAAGGAAAATGATCCGTTAGAAAAATTTGAAAATTATGAGGACAGGACATTCACACAAGAGGGAATTCAGAAAAACTTCATTCAGGCAGTATTTATTGCATGCACTCATCAAAAATCTGAGATGTACAAATAAACACACAAACACACACAATTTTTCAGGCCACAGATTAAAATCAAAATAAGTCAGACAAAAAAGTTTTGGAGAAGCTATGGAGAAAGGGAAACCCTGTATAATGCTCAGGTGTTTGTACATTGGCACAGATATAGAATGTATTTATAGCAACAAAGCAAATGTTAATGCATTTACCCTTCTGGGTATATAACGCAGGTAACGGTTGCACATCTGGGTACATAATGCAGATAACTCTTGCACATCTGTACAAGGACAGTGATAACAAGAATTTTCTTTGCCATATTATTTCATAATAACAGAACAATGCTTTAAAATATCTATTAACTGAAGAATGGATGAATTATGATATAGTAGTACTGAAGACAGCGATTAAAATAAAGTCACATAAATTAGCGTGGCTAAATCCCAAAAGCATAAGGCCGACTATGAGGAGCATATTGCCGAGCAGTGGATTCAGTGAACCTGCCAGACAAAGTCCTATAACTGTCTGTGGGTACATTTGAATTTCGTATTGACATAAAACATGGCTAGAATGACAAATATCAGATCCAAGGAAGCAGCCACTGCATGGAAGGAGGGATTGGTTTCAACGGGGGTGTGCATGAGGGGGTCTCAACAGTATCTGTTATGCTTCAGTCTGTGCAGAAATTCTGAAGCAGATAAATCAAAATATTAAGATTCAATAAAGCCTCTGAAGGCAGAATGTAACGGGCATGACAAACCATCAAAGCCAGCAGACGGGCGGGGAGATGGAGTTGAGATGTGCATTTTAGTACAAAGCCCAGAAAACATGAGGCAGGTTCTGATGGAAGAGGGAAGTGAGGCCAGGGAAAACTTCCCAAGGCATGGGACCTGGACCACAGGCTCTTTGTGTAGGCCACATGTGACCTCTGGGAAGTGGAGGCTGCCTTTGCCATCATGCCTACAGAGGTAGGGCACCAGAGGCCTTGGAATGAGCCACACCATCATTGTCGTCTGCCCAGCGTGTCGGGAGTTGGGAGATCAGGCCACATTATGACGCCTCTGAATGCCTGGGACAGGCCAGTGTCAGGCCTGTGTGACCGCTGCCTGTGCACAACCCCCTGTTTATACAAGAGATGTGGAAACCTCCTCCATGGGGCAGCCGGGAAATCGGGAGGAGTGAACGGGCACCAGCTCCGTCACAGCAGCTGGTGCGGAGGGAAGGCAGCAGGCCACGTGTCACTGCAACTGTCCAGTACTGTCTCCGATTATTTGAATCGAGGCAGAAAGAGAAGACTATGAAGGATATGTGTACATAGTTAACGAAGCTCATTTCCATATATCATATACCACACACCTGCTCTGCCTCCTTGGATATCACGAAAGCCTGAGTTATTTGTGTGGTATGGAAAGGCCTAGGAATTACTAGATTACTACTAATCTTTGTTTTCCCCAAATAATCTCTTCCTGCAATGCACTCGGTGAAAGCCTCTCCCAGAGAGATGAATGAGATGGGGAAATGAGTTAAGTCATTTACTTTTCTATCCCATCATGAAAGGGTTCAAGGTTCCTGCTTTCAACCAGCAGCCCACTGACCATGTGACTGCTAAGCATCCCTGACCCCTTCTCAGCATATCTGATTTATTCATGAAGGCAGAAGCATCCTAAAAAGCCTTGGGTGAGGCTGCATGAAATTCGCCAGGCCTGATGATTCCTCCCTTACAGCTGCATGTGGAGTCTGCAGGGTAATCTGTAACACAAAGAAAGCACAGTGTGCGTGAAGCCGTAGTCCACGCTGCCTCCTCGAAGTGGCTGGCTCTGCGGCGCAGTCACGTCCCAAGACCAGAGAGCCCCAGAACACGTTAAGTGGAGATTACTGATGCTCTCACGATGCCTCCAGTCCTGTAGCTAAACATCTGTGATTCTGTCTCAGTAGGTATAATTTAAATTGGTTTTTCAGAAACTATTTCAGGGAAACCCACAGCAATGTTGGTATTTTTTCAGTACATATTCTACTCTCCTCAGTATCTAATGCAGCCACAAAATGTGGCTCTTTTCAAGGGTCAAATATTCTCGAAGACTAGCCTTCCTTCCAGATAAAAAGACTTCTTACATTCCTTCTTCCTCATGAAATTTCTATTTCATAATCAGGCCGCAAAATCCCAGCTGCTTCCTTAAATGCCTTTCAGATGGTCGCAGGACAGAATCTGTGTTGCTGGCCCTTGACTGTTTACTTGGCAATTTATTTTCCTTAGGTTTCATGGCAATGGGAAGTACCACTAAATAAATGGTCATTTTTCTCACATGTGCAAAGGCTAAAAAAATCACATTTAAAATGAGAAAATCCCCACCATTTCCATGGGTATGAATGCTCACCCATCCTGTATTCCCATCAACCATTTCGGGGGATGAAATATTAATCTAAAGGTCCTCAACATGACTAATCAACAGGGAAATGCAAATTAAAACCAAAAATGAGATATCACTTCACATCTTTAAAGTGGCTATTACCCAAAAGACAAGAAATAACAAGTGTCGGAGGCGATGTGTGCTGTCGGTGGGAATGTGAATTGGTGTAGCCACTATGCAAAACAGTACGGAGGTTCCTCAAAAACTTAAAAATAGAACTATCATATGATACATCTATTCCACTTCTGGGTCTCTATCTAAACAAAACAAAACACTAATTCAGAAAGGTGTCTGTATGCCCATGTTCACTGCACCATTATTTACAAAATCTAAGGCACAGAAACAAGCTGATCACCCATCCATTGGATAAAGACAATATGGCGCATATATGATGGATTAATATTCAGCCATACAAGAGAAGGAAACCTTGTCATTTGTGACAATATGGATGGTATTGGCAAGCATTGTACTGGGTGGAATAAGTCAGACAAAGACAGACAAATACCATATGATCTCACTTGCATGTGATCATCTAAAAGCGAAACAAAGCAAAAAACAAGTTCAGATTGGTGGTTCCCGGAGGCGAGGATTGGGATGGGGACAAACAGAGTGGAGTCAGTGGGTCCCAGGGTACAAACTTTTCATTGTAAAATAAATAGCTAATGGGGATACAATGTACAGCATGATGACTATAGCTAATAAGATTGCGTCGCATATTTGAAAGTTGCTAAGAGAGGCAATGTTAAAACTTCTCATCCCAGGAAAAAGTATTGTGAACTATGTATCATGACAGATACTAACTAGACTTGAGGTAATCATTTTACAACATATAAAAGTATTGAATGATTATGTTGTATACCTGATACTAATATAATGTTATATGTCAATTATGCCTAAATTCAAAAAAAGAAAAAGATGAACACACTTGAGTTCCTCCTTGGTTTTGGTCATTCTCTAATGATTTCAAGCAGTTTTTAAACATTTTGTCCAGAGTTATAGTTATTATCTGCAGGAGCTTTAGTCCAAGAGCAGTTTCTGTGATATTTCTGAAAACAGAACTGAGCTCCAAGTGTGAGTTCCTTTGAGTGGTTTTGCTTGCAGTTTTTAGTTGCTTCAATCTGCGCTATGTCTTTTGTCAGTTTTAGGAATTTTTTAGCTTAAATTATCTCTTCAAATGTTGTGTCTCTGTTGGTCTATCTTTCCTCCTTTTTTAACCCTAGTCGCACAGGTCTTTGTGTCACATGTGCGTCCTTTGCTTGCTTCTGTTTTTAATTCTCTCAGCATCGATCTGGACATTTTCTTCTGACCTATCTTCTGCTTCGCTAATTCTCTCTTCATTGTGTCTGAATTGCTATTAAATCATTTACGGAGTCTCCAATATCCAGTACTATATTTCCCTCTGGTACTCTTTATAGTTCCCAATTTCCTGGAAAGTTCCTCATTTTAGCATATGTCTCTTAAACATATTAATAATTGTTATTTTAAGCTATTTACATAATCATTCCAATATTTGGATCTCTCATGGGTCGGTTTCTGTTGTCTATTTTTCCTCTTGGATTTTGGCCAATTCTTGCAATTTTGGATACTTAACATGTTTTTAATTCAGTCTGAAAAACACATGTTTGAAAAAAAGTTTGAATAATGGAAGGCTAGTTAGAAATAATAATAGAGATAATTCAATAAATACTAACATGTACCAGAGGAGATGTCTAGTTTTCAATCACCCTCCCAGGTTATAGCCCTTTGGGTCTTGCTCTGTAATGCTTACTGGGCCCCCCATCCTTTCTGAGGCCACCAAAGCCTTTGGTCAGCTGTTACGTCTCTCAGCTACTGCATTCACACCGGCAAGTGCTTCAAGGAAAAGCAGGAGCCAAATGCCATTGCCATCTGTTGGTTTCTCTTATGGTCAGGACCCTGGCCCGGCAAGTCCGTGGTAGTGCTCACTCACAAAAGTGCTTGGGTTCCCAGTGCTGGTTGGTGGACAGGTTGGTGCAAAGCAGGTGCTTCCGTGTCGCACAGCCTGGACTCTCGGATGGTTGTGATGGTGTCGTGTGGGCCCTGGAGAGGGCCAAGTGTTCCGGCGGGACATGCTCGAACCTCTCCTAGAGTTTTGTGACCCAGAACAACATGCTGGAATCCTGTCCTTAATACATGTTACTTGTGTATGTCTTGTCTAATGCACATTGATTATAAGAACAATATACATTTTTTATGTAATGCGGTGTTCAAAATATTAATTGCTGTTTATATACATTTTATATCTTCCTAGATAATCAAAGGAATCATATTTAGTAGATATTTATTTTAAGTACTTCTATTTCACATTTGTTTGGTTTTATGTGAAATCAGATCAAATAGTCATTCACATGAATACTTATTATGTGCCAGAAACTACTAAATAATGGTTAGCTAAAACCAGTGGGGAAAACGTCAGAAGGGATAAAGAAAGGCAGATGCCAAAATTTAATATTTTTAATTTGTGTAGCTAAATAATTCTTACTTGCTGTTTCTTCTTACCATACGTCCTAATAACTTTAGAGTAGATGTATCGGAGCAACACATTTACAGTGGAGTAATATAGTGGAGTAACACAGAGGATGGAGTAATTACAACCATTTATTTATGGGCCATTATGATATTTTATGCTGCTTATCCCACTCATCAGTTCTCTCCTAACAGTGAAGAGGGAATTGAGGTCACCATAACTATGTATGGTATGTAACTTTGTAAGGTATGTAAATGTTGAATCACTATGTTGTATACTTGAAACTTATACTGTATGTCAATCATAATTTTAAATAAGTTAATTTAAAAAACTGGGAAAAACAAACTCAGGTCTGTCTGATAATAATAATAATAATAATAATAATAATAATAATAATGTTTTAAAAAGAGAGAATCCAGGATACCACTTATATAAGAAACTTTTAAAATGTAGAGTTTTCTGAGTTGAGAGGGAAGGAGGGATGCGAAAGCAATGGTGTTATATAGTTTTCATTGGAAAAATGTGTTGTATTAAATAATATTTTAGCATTTTGAATTCTACTTAACAGATATCAAAAGTATTTTTAAGTTTTTAATCTTATTTTATAATGATAAGAAATATTTGACTTTGTAAATTGAACATTCAACTTCTCACATTAAAGTTAAGTAAGTTAATGTAGCATAAATGGAGAGAAGTCATAAGAAATCTGTTAGTAAACAGGAAACACATTCTTGGATGGATTGCTTTTTAGAAAGCATTGCTGATAAGAGTTGGACAGCATCCCTGGCACCTCCCGTTCAGCATCTTCCCAGAAGTCCTTGCAAATGTAATTTACCTCAATGCCTATAGGTTCACAAGAACTTCTATAAAAACGAGCTGATTTTCCCTCCCTGCTTGTAGTACACAATGAGTGATTACACCTACATCATCTCACCTTATTCACTCCCTTTGTCCATTTCTCATTACTATTCCCACAGTCAGAGGCCATTTCTTTTCAAAGACTGCCAGTAATCAGCTTCATTCTCACCATGTTAAGAAGCCTTCATGCCAATTGATTACAACTCTAGATTTCCATAGGTTGAAGCCCAAAGAAGATAGGAGCCTTTGTTTTTGTATAGTTTCAATAGCAACAAAATACTTTCATTAAGTTTATGTCAGAGCCTACTCTAATGCCTGGATTATAGATTCATATATATATCTCCATAGGAATTCTTTATTTGTCTAGAAATATTATTTCAACTAAATTCACCAAATGAAGAGGTTTTAATATAGTTCTTCTATCATAAAAATTAGCAGTTTTTTAGAGACTTAGTAAGAGTTCTCACTTAACAGGTTGACTTCAGATATATGGTGAAAAATATCTTAAAGTGACCAGCAGAAGTAGAAGCTAATAAGGCATGCACACTGACTCTGGGTTACCTCATGCTAGAACAAATTTGAAAGTCATTTATTATTTGTACGTTAGAGTGTTCAACCTTCAGATGATAAGCTATGTTCACTCATCTTCATACACTCACTTCCAAGTGGCCCAGTGGCATCTGGGATTTCTGTTTTCATTTTCAGGCTTAAACCACTGATAGATTATGTCAGGAATGCATTTTCCCCCGAAGTCCTCACCGCCATTTCCCTGTGCAGTTTCTCTTCTAAATCTCTGACCATATAGTGTCTAATTGCACAACAATTAAGCAATTATAATATAGTTGAGGTGTACATTTTAGGGGATTACTTTGCATTATCATCTGAATAGTCAATATCCTTTCATTAATAATAAATTAAACAAATGACAGTAGGACTTTTTTTCTTTCAAAAATTTCTTCCTGGGTATTGTTTGATCAGGAGTGGATATCATCTTCACATAAATTGTTACTGAATAATCCTGTGGTTCTATTAATCCTGTATTCTGGCCTTTAAAGATCTAAATCCTTCATGTGCTGCTATCCTTTGATTAACATACTTTTGATGAGACTCTAATTAAAGAAATGGATTTCCCTTAGCACTCATTTAGTCTCTAAATTTAAGTGCCTACCTCTTCCTAAGACTGAGATTTTTTTTTATATCTCCTCCATTTTCCTGTTGCAGCTGCACATACTTTAAATCAAATTTGGAGACCTTTATAGCTAAACCTTATTTTTCTCATTAAGTTAGGTAGATATGAGCACACATTAATTTTTATTGAATTTAATTTTTATATGATTTTTAAAGTAAGGATATTAAATCTCCTAAATGGGATCAAGTTGCTGAAATTATATGATGGTCTGACATATGCCTAGTGGATGAGATAATTTAAATATTTGGGCCTTTTGAATCTGAATTTTTGGTTTCTCATTACTTCTAATTTTCCCTTTGAGAGAAAGTATTGTGATTTCCAAAGTGTTGCCTTCTCTCCTGTGTAATTCTCTCATACTCACTCAACCTGTCTGATCTTCCCCACGGTTGCGGCCGTGGAAGAGCACCGTGAAGGTGAGTGGGGCCTCTAGTACCCATTTGTTCTCCATGACAGTGTGATGGCAGCTTCCATGGAGTAAGCCCAGCCGGTGAAGAGATGGTGACAATGACAATGGTGGCAGTGACATTCTCTGTTGAAGGCCTCTCATGTGACAGTGATCTCCATATATCATCCAAACTTCCCACGAGACCTCCTTAAAAGCTATGTTGCCATCCTCACTCTGAAGTTCAAAAGGAAGAGTCTCCGAGAAGTGAAGATTTGTCCTGGGTCACATGGCTTGGACATAGTGGGACCAAGAGGGACACCCAGTGTCCAGCTGGCCCTAACCCTCACTGTCTTTCCTTTATTTCAGTGGTTTTCCAGCTGGAACCATTGTCACAGTCTGCTGGGGATCTTTTCTTTTAAATACAAATAGTTGTGGATTCTAATTCCATCATGAGCTCCAATTCCATCATGGCTTCTAATTCAACTAGAGAGCTGCTTGAGGCTAGAGCAAGGAGTTCTCGCTCCAGAGCTTTCAGCAGCTGCTCTCTTTCTTCTTGGGCTACCCCTGGGAGCACACAGAGATTTTCCAGGAGGCCTGGGGCCTATGCAGTTTTAGGAGAATCATTTTCCATCCTGGCACTTCCAAAATTGCTCTGCTTGCCTTATTCCCACACATAGAAGAAAGGCATGCTGTACCAGTTTCATAGTATGGTACACTCCTACACACTATCAAATCTATAGGCCAAAGAATTTTTTAAAATGGAAAATTTTAGGTGTTGGAAAGTGAGTGAGTCTAATAACGAGGTATACATAATTTGGTAATTCTTTCAACAAAATTGAAGGAAGTCATTTCTAATACTTAAACAAAAGGAAGCCCTAATTGAGCTGTCAGTTATTTTTTTTTCCTTATAACTTGGATGTTCAAAGACTTGAACTCCTTCATGTAAAAATAAAATGTTCATTCACATTTATTTATTTATCTGAGAAAGTTTCTGAATCTTTACATATATGAAATTCTATTGAAAAACAGAAATTGAATTTTTGGTGAAACTTGTCTTATTCTGCCAACAGTATTTGTCCATAGGTACATGAAAATAAAACCTTATATATAAGATCATTAAAAGACACATTTCAAAAAATTTTACTTTTGACATTTAACAACTATGAAAATTTGTAAAATATTGTTGATTTAATTGTGTACTGGCAGTAAATATGCTAAATACCCAGTTCAGAATATGTGTTAATATCCATAGTCTATAGTTACAAGAAGTAAAAAAATATATACTTATGTGTCATTTTAATCTATATTTACTGAAGTTTAGTGATAGCTCTAAAACAGGAAATATTTCATGGATTCTTCAAGGTCTATAGTTCAGCTGCTTATATTTGTTTAGTGGGAGAGGCATTTAATTTTAAAGTTAATTCAAGGGCATTCCAGAAACTTAATGAAGAGATTGTGTAGAATTCAGTCGCCATTTGGACACTGCTCTTTTATAGCATTTTAGCTCCGGAACTGCCGTGATCACAATCACGGGCACCGGGTTGCCCAACCTCATCACTACCTACTTGTACACGTTACCAAAAAAGTGTGAAGCACTCAGCAGTGTGAACAGCAGGCACCCGTATCTGTCTGCGTGTCCTCAAGAGATGAACATTTCTCAGCCAGAAGTCTCCTGAATGACTCTGGTGGTTGGCAGTGATACTAATATGAAAAAGTGCATATTGACATCTTCACATCGTACCAAATCATTTTCCCAGAAGTCTTTGTTCCTGTTATAATCACCTCAAAAGACTGCCACAGATACCAGGCTAGCAAGAAAACAAAAACCTCTACCAAAAGGACGGTCTTAATAACATCTTGTTAAAACTAAAAGGAAAGGACCTGAGGACAAAGTCAGCTTTCCTGAAATTAGCTACATTGTACCAAAGATACTTTTTCTTTAAAAGTATTTTTCTTTGAATTTCTAAAGATTATGTCTGAATCATTGAAAATACGTCCTTGGCAAGAATCCAGTTGTTTCTTGGAGAACAAAATATAGAAAACCTCGGTATTTTATTCTAGTTTCCAAAACTTATTTTTAAAAATAACATTATTTATGAAGGGGCTATGTGTACAGGTGCTCCTTCTTTTTATTTGATGATATGATCGCATGAGAGAAAAACTGTGACGGGTGGAGTTACACAGACAAAGGAGACTGTGTTCAAGACGATTGTCACCGGAGCCAAGGCAGTGGTAACGGAGGAGGGAGGCTGAACTCCACTCCCTTGAAAGAGAAGGCAAGACGGGACAGTTTCCTAGTGTTAGGTGAGCTATGGGAAAGTACTGGAAAATTCGAGAGGGGAGGCTGGTCGGGGCGATCAGGCCGCCTGCATTTGACTGTTGGTACTGATGGGAGCCAGGCTTTTACTCCCCTACCCAGTTGCAAAACAGGGGCATAATCTTTCTCAACGGCTGCATTTCAAAGGGATGGCTTCTAGTCCTGAAGAAAGACATGCCTGGATTATAAAACTGGCAAGAGTTTGGGAAAAGAGTGACATCAGAGGGATGGAAAGGAATTTATGATGGCAAGTTTTCTAAAGTAAATGCGCTAAGAGAAGCCAGGTCGGGGCCCAGAGTTAGGAAGAAACCTGTCTGCCTTGGTTTAATCAAGCTGAGGGGAACATCGAAACTGTCTCGGTCAGTCATAACAAGCGTGATTTGGACTGTTGAAAAAGTCCATCAGAAATATGGCTGTTCATCCTTACAGAATTTAAAGAAAGTTGACATTATATTGCGAGTACAGCACGGGTTACTCCCAGCAGGGTTGAATGCACGTCTATCCCTGGAGGACCTGGTGCTCTGAAGCATGCTGGTCACCCGAGCCAATGCTATAGAATCATCTAATGAAAGAACGCCAGTTCTGGAGCCATGGGTCTGTGAGTTGTCCTGGCACAGGGCAAGCCAGGTGATCTGCCTAGTGAAGCCAGGGAGTTTTCCTAGTTAAACCTGGGCACGCAGCTGGAACATGCCAATGTGACCAGCTCACTGTGGGTGATCCCACCAGGAACCAATCATGTGCTTCCTGGCACAGAGGAGCTTTGAACACTCTCAGGCAGATGATGGGTTCAGACCTGAAGGGAAGGCACACCCTGGCAGCTCAGGGATGGTAACCCAAGCCTGGACCCAAGCCCTCCAGAACCTGCCTCAGTGCACGCCCTCCTGCTACTACTGTACTGTAACTTTTCCTTGCGGTGAAGCTGTTCAGTGACTGTGAGCCTGGTCTCGTGAGTCCTTTCAGCAACTAAACGCTTAAGGTAATTACCATGTAATTAATACATGTCATATATGTAATGTATGCATAAACATTTTAATTTATAGAGAGAAGCTGTCCCATGTAAATTAAATAGAGATCATTCATTTTAATCACTAGAATTTATCTATCAAGAGTTTTGATCATGTTGATAGTTGATAAATTGTTTTTCAAGTTTGAACCATCTATAATGGATTAATTTCTTCATATTGGCTCTAAAATATGTGTGTATCAGGGTCTAAAAATTTGAGACAGAGTTCTATAAACCAGAGGCCTCCAAGTCAATGTTAAAATATGAGTTAATTTTAAAAATTTAGAAATGGGGAGATTTTACATATAAATGCTGATTGCCTCCTTCATGACAACCCACTGAACACTGGCTTCTTTCTCCGTACCAGACGTGGCGTTTTCTCTCCGTCGTCGTCCACACGCAGCCTACTGCACACATTTACGCCACCAGCCTGGCTTAGGACCATGAGGCAACTTTGAGATAATGTCATTGAGAGAATCATTGAAAGAGATGGCATGTTTTACACTCGAGAAGAGAAGGCTTGGGAATGACATGATCACTTTCTTCAAAATTGTCACATGGAAAAGTGTAATAAACATATTTTGTGTGACTCCAGTAACAATCCCGACACCTTAAGTCTCCATAGTAACGTATCATTTATTTCTCTTAGTCACCGTCTATAAGAGAGACTGAAATTCTGAAACCCACTTGATAGATGAGAAAATCCAAAAGTGTTACAGAGCTTGGCTGTGGTCACAAAACTAGGCAAGGTGGAGAGCTGGGGATTGCACCCAGTCCCTTGCCCTCAAGGCCAACCAGGGGACACAAAACATAATGCTTCAGGGACCAGATAAATCACACAAATGTGTGGAGGAGCAGGAGGTGACCATGGGGAGAGTTTGGGTAGAACGCTAGAGAACAGCTGTGTCAATTAAAGTTTAACTTAAAACAGAAACAAGGAGGAGCCCAAACACATCAGAACAGGGACCATGAACCTTGAACTTCTGTTCTCTCCCATATGTTCCCTAGAATGAATGATGGCTGCTACTTCATAGCAGGAGAACCTGAAAGTGGGTTTACTTGGAACCACATAGGGATGCTGTAGCTAGGATACAAACTCATGATAAAGTAGGTGACTTAAAACCTTTCCTGACTCTGACCCTATGAATCCATTTTTAAAGATATGCTTCAAGTATTTATAAAATACAGGATGGCCAAAGTGAAATATGTACCCTATTGAGGCCCTGGAGGGATGTGTGTATGCTACTGAGTAAAAGAAGTTCCACTGACGTGTTTCCTGGGCAGTATAGCAGCCTCCTTATCCAGCCTTGGGTGCCAGGGTGCTGGTGCTGGGTAATCACACCAAAGAAGGCAACACTAGCTGCTATAAGAGATAAATCCCAAAACATTATTACCAAACACAACAGAAGTGCCTTTGTCCTTCAGATGACTTCCAGGGCGGGGAGCAGTTCTGAGCAGTGCTGGCCCTTCCCATGGCAGAGATTCAAGGACCCAGCTTGCTCTGGTCGTGTGGATTCCTATCATCTGTTTATAGCCCACAGGTGGCCCTGGAGACCGTCTCCTTCCCTGTCCGCAGAGGTGAAAGGAGTGCAAAGAGTATTGCACAAAGGAGTTATCGTGGGCTGTGCTCGGAGATGATGCTCAGCATTCCTGCCTACAGGAATGCTGCTGGCCCGGCCTCACTCACACAGCATGCCTAGCTAGCACAAGAAAGGGCGGCAATACTAGTCTACCCCGGTGCTTAGGGGAAAGGAAAAATGGATTTGGTGAGTTTCTGTCATGGTAGTATTCAGGCTAACTTTAGGATAAGCATAGATTCCCAAAGTTTTAGAAGCTACACAATCAAAATAGCTCATCTTTGCATAAAGTTATATATACTCGACTATATGGGTTCACATTCCATATTGCAGGTGACCGTCACAATCATCCTGCATGAGTAACTAGTCTTCTACTCTTCTCACCTTCTCTTGTGCTATAATGCAAGCTTACACACATGACCTCTGCACTCAGAGATACTTGGGTTCAAATCCCTCTTCAACCACTTTCTAGCAATGGAATCTTGGGTGAATTCCATTACGTTTCCTCTCTAAATCTATTACGTCATCTGTAAAACAATGATCATAGAAATGATGGGTAAAATTGAATGGTTATCATGTGTCAGATACTCATATTAGTGTTCTCATTAAATTGCAACAACTCAGTCAGGAGGTTCTGTTGTCATCCCCATTCTACAGATGAGGAAACAAAAGTTAAATGGCTTCGGGGGTCACATAGCTGGGGAGTAGCAGAGCCATGGTTTTAACCTGGGCCTGTCAAACTCTCAAACCCTGATAGCCCGTGCTCTTCCCTGCTTTGCTATTCTGTTTTTAGTGTGCTACATACTTTGCATGGTTACAGTGGAGGTTAAATTTAAAAATAAGGAAAATTATACATACATGCGTGAATCCTCATGTTTATAATGTGACCATATAGAACTAAACAAATAAAGATATCTGAGTCCTCTCTCCTCATCCAATTCTTTATAATTCTGAAGGCAGATTGCTCCGGTAGATAAGTAGTGAAATGTTCACACGACTTCATGACTTTTACAAGATTATTCTACTGTTAGGATAAGAGATCAAATAATGCTGCCCAGGAAAGAAGTTTGCTTAGCATTCTTCTTGCTCTCTTATCCAACTCCTTTTCTAAGGCCCATGGTGGCATTTTGTGATAGTTCTTAAGAAATATCTCAAATATAATAGCATTAACTTGTGTGGGTGTGTATATACATTTTTTAAAACTTACTTAGCAACTTTAAAATTTGTTATAGAAATGCCCATGCAGAGCCGCAGCAGAGCTGCAGTGGCAGTGGGGACTGGAAATGATTCACCTGCAGAATGTGACTCGCAGCCTGGAGTCGGTGCTGCCGCGTGCGTCATGCCCCAGCGCTGGTGCCCCGGTGACGGTCTGTAACTAGTGAGCACATGTCACAGGACATGCTTTCTTGCTAGGGGAGAAATCAAAAATCTTATGTCCTTAGCTCCAGCGTGGCTCCTATCACTTCAGTGTGGGGCAGAGTTACCTGGTTTCACACGTCACCTCTGAACGTCGGGCAGTGCCCTGGAAGCATCTGGCAGAACCTGTGCCCACACCCCAGACAGGAGGTGTGCCATTCAGGACAAATACTTTTAGGTTTCATTCCCAGGGAAAGGCTGTTACATTTCCCTGGGGAGTCAACTAAACTTTTTAGTTGCAAGAAGCAAAGCTAGAAATAGAAACGTTCCTGGAGAATAAATGAGGAACCAGCGGCAGGTAAGGGCCCTGGATGCATTTAAAGACAAGGCTGTGTTTCCAATGTGAATGAACCATCTTTGTGCTTGTGGGCCGAGGGCCAGTGGAAAAGTTAACCAGAAATCCTCCCAGTCTGGCCTGAGAACCCAGAGGATCCCATCACCTTGTTCTGGTAATGGTTGAATCTGCGACTCTCATTCCTGAGTTCTCGCCATGCTAAGGGCCTCTCGAGGAATAAAAAGTTAAGCATCTGAAATACTTTCTTTACTCTTTCTAGAAAAACAGAGCTGGTGGCTGAACTTCCCAAGTAAAGAGAAGCTAACTTCCATCTTCGAATGGATCATTATGCACAAATAACCTTCCCTCTTATCCCAGAAATTTCAATGCAGTCAACTGGAGTTCTCGCCATCAGTTGGAATCAAGTAGATCAAAGACAGAAATACGTAGCTTCCTGCCCCTTTCCCAATTCCTCCCTTAAACTTATGTTTCTGAATTGTCATTTTATGAGGCAAGACAGGAAAGATAAATGTTAACCTGTAACACAGGGAAAGTGAACAGGATAGATGGTATTCATTGCGCCAACTCCTGCCACAAATTTTTGGTCTGTGCTCACTATGGACCCCAAATACTGATCTTATTGTGATGTGAGGCACACTGGGACTCCCCGTCCAGTGGACGAGAGAACAGAGCTGGAGTCCTGTGTGCTGAGTAAGTGCTCTGGAGGAAAACAGTGCAGGGAAAAGAGGCAGAGAAGGATGTGATGGGGAGCGTTAGGGTTAGGGTGTCTCTGAAAGGTGCGTCTGACTTGAAAGACCAAAGGGGAAAGTGCTTCAGGGCTAGGGATGAACAGGGTGCCAGTTCTGACGTGGAAGGAGCTTGTCAAGTCCGAGACGCAGTGAGACGGTCGGGGCGGCTGGAGCTGAGTGAGGCGGCAGAGCGGGGGACAGTGGTGGAGGTGAGCTGACAGAGAGGCCGGGTTCGATGGCAGACCGCCTTCTCTTCTACTTACCTCCTTACCTTCTCTCCCTAATCACGTTCTCTTCTCCTGAGCTGGTCCTTTGTTTTCTCTTCCTCCTCTTGGCAGAGATCTACCGACTCTGTGAGCAAGGCCATTGTTATCTATCTGCTTTATGCACCCCAGGTGGAAACACTTCTGCCTGAGGGGAAGATACAGCACTAAGAAGAGACACCCCGAAGCCATAAACCAGGACTACAGAGCCATTATTACTGCCGAGCATGCACCAGAAAGCCAAGTTTTAGGTCTGCGCCACATCGCTGCGTGTGTGGGTAATGAACTATTACTCTGCTTCTGAACTTGGCACTCCAACATTTATGGTTTAAAATTACTATGACCTTTGCAACGGAAACAGCCGGGTGTCCTTCCAAAGAAATTATATTACCACAAATATGCATTTACAAAGTGTGTTTTCCCCTCGCATTCTCTATCAGATAAAGTGAAGTCTTTAAAAGGCAACTCGAGGAGGAAGGAGCCTTATAAAAATGTGCATAGTGATGCGAGACCTTGGGCCACGCTTTCAGATCAGAGGGCAGTGCCACCACGTGCTCAGCAGGCCGGCTCCACATGGGGCCTCTCCACACACCCCCTTTCCAGGCTGGCCTGCACTCAGCACGCTGGGAGCCTCGGAATCCCTGCTTGGAAACATCCACAGCGCTCGTCCATAAACACACCTCATTGTCATAACTGCATTGCCTATAGAAGCATCATAAACATTTTGGGAAATGATATTTTTCCTCAAACATTTAGACTTAATGGAAATTTTAGAATAGAAGAAAATTGAAACTTTGAGTCGTGTCCTTATGAAAGCTCTCTCCCCTTAATGAAAAAATGCTCTATAAAGCTAATGTTTTTCTATCACCATTTACAGTTCTTTCCCAAAATGTTGAAGTCTGAGACTTCCAGGCTGTGAGATTGCTGTCGAGTAGGAAGGGCACCTACCCAGGAGTCCTGCCCTAGTGCCGGAACAGCCACTGACTGCCTGCCTACCCTTGGGCAATCCTGGACAAGACACCGAGGCACCCCGTGACACTGTCAGATTTGCTCTGCCCCCTCCGGAGTTGTCAGGAATGTACGCATGAATACGTGCATATTTTCCCCTTCGGAGCTTTCTCCCAGCCGCCCGGCGGGCTGGAACACAGGCCCATCTCCCCAGTGTCCTTCGTGGGCTTGAACCACTCTCTTGAGCTTAGCGGTTTATTCTCATGCCGCAACCCCCGGCCTGCTTGTCTCCAGCCAGTTCCTCAAGTCAGCTGTCCTGAGCTACAACATCTTTCTTCCTTTAATTCGTCACAGCAATTAGCCCATTGTCCATCAGTAATAGTTGCTTTATAAATAGGTTGAAGCCAATACATCAATGATTTGACAATTTACCTTGACAGTATAGCATTCATTCGCTAATTATAAGAAAGATGATGTTTTGCTACAAATCTAGTAGCTCAACTATCCTAATCAACTTTCCTCTCCATCTGTCTACCCATGGATGACCAGTAGAACTTTCTGCAGTGGTAGAAATGGTCTGGATTTGTGCCGGCTGATACCATCATCACCAGCTTCCCGGGGTCACAGAGCACCTGACTCATGGCTCCTGCAACTGAGGAACTACATTTTTTATTTTATTTAATTAATAAAAATTTAAGTAGCCACACAACTAATAGTTCATGTTCTAGACAGTGCAAATCTATACTGAAGTGACAAAAATATTTTTAGGAGCAGGGGAAATCCCTGGTCAGGTACCTCTTTGGTTAGAACTTCGTCTCTACATGTGAAGGTTGCAGGTTCGATCCCCAGTCGGGGCACATAGAAGAAGCAACCAATGAACACGTAAGTGAGTGGAACAACAAATATATGCTTCTTGAGTGTGCTCTCTCTCCCCTCCTCTCTTTCTAAAAGAAATAAATAAAAAAAAACATTTTATAAGGGAACCTCCCTGATTATATAAGTTGTGAAGGTGGCTTCACCTTAAGCTCTAATTCCTGTAGGCATCGATTTCCTTTTTGAATAGTGTACACAGAGCAGACTAGGCACTTGCTTATTGGTTTCAAGTACTTTCCCCAGGGTAAGTACAATGTTTCAGAGGTGAGATGCCCTCCTATAGCTAAAGCTTCCATTTTCAGGGGCAACATTATGAGCATTTTAATGATCACCAACTCTCAGAAATGACTTCGGAAAATACTTTGAATTCTTAGACACCACCGCAAGTGAAGAGAACTTAAATGATTTTCCAGCAATGCTTCAGGGTCAATGCTGTTATAGGAACCGAGGAAGAAATATTTGAGCCTGAGAGTCAAACAGTATTTTCCAGTGAATTCCTTTTTTATCTTCGCTGGGAGGAAGTCACACATGGCGAGCATTCAGATGTATGTCTTTGTGACTACATTCTTTCTTTCAAAAAATGGTCAACTTTAAAAGCCATGGTCTTTTTAGATAAGGCCCCTTCGGCATATAAAACCAAAGCCATGATTGAAAACAACAGACAGAGATGGACCAAGTACCCTGAGACCACAAGAAACTTATAATACGATGAGACTTGTGTTTGACAAGAGCAGACACAGTAAATTCAGGATCAACTATACAAAGAGTGACTGCATGCAGTGAGAGATTCTCTACTCCTGGACTTGTTGATTGTGAGAAGGGGCACTCTTAGTGATTCCACTGCAAATGTAGGTGGAAATTGGAGTGAACACAGATGTCTGGTCACCCTAACTTTTTGGGAAAATGTGTTCTAGGTCAGTATTTATTGTTTGACAGCAGTTATGAATGGTTACAACAACGCTGCTCCTACAGAGTGTTCCGGTTCCTTTCAAAAACTTCTGTGTTCAGAATTACCAGGAACTGGATTTTGAAAGTCAGTCACAGTTCCAGAAGTCCCGGATACAGCTGCCTTTTGAGGACTGACCCTTATAACCATAAAGCTCTGTGTCCAAGTCCATAGTAGGCAGGAGCTGGGTGGGATTTTTAGATCAGGTATCAACAAACTCTTTTCTGAAGAGGGACAGATGGTTAATATATTGCATTTGGTGGCATATGACCTTTTTTGCAGCTACTTGGCTCTAGTTGTATTATGAAAACAGCCATGGGCATTATGTGAATGAATGGGCGTGGCTGTGTTCCAATAAAACTTTATTTACAAAAACAGGTGGGGAGCCCTTTAATCTAGAATAGACCCTAGTGTGAGAGACATAGAAGTCAGATCGCATTAAGGTTCCCTATATTGCCATCAGCTCCTGCTCACACACATACAACCTCCTCCTTCCTTTGGTCCTCCATCCCTCCCTCTCTCCTTCCTTTCTCCCTTCAGTCCTTATTTTATTCCTTCTTCACTCATTAAGCAAATATACATTAAGAACCAACTTTACATCAGCAATCGGAACTTCAAAGATAAATAAGACATGATACTTCCTAATTTTTCTTTGAATGAACTTCCACCATGCTAGGTAAACATATCTGACTTGGCTTAGTGTCAGAGAAACGGGGCCAAGGTCACAAGGCGGTTGAAGCAGAGACAGCGCTAGACCTCACCAAGTGATTCGGTCTACTGCGCCCCCCTTCACCGCTGCACCTGGCACAGGTCCGCGTGATTGAGAGAAACAGTAGACCAACATCAAACTATTTTCATTAGCCCCTTTCATAACGTACTTTCTATGCAGAGTAGCACTTTCTCAATCTCCCAAAGAACTTGGTTTTTAATAACCCCAACATAAAATTAATAATAAATATGTTTTCTATATTGTACTATTTTTTTATCAAAAACCACTGGAAATATATAAAACAATATAATGGCAAAGTAACTGACCCAACATTTTTATAACATTCAGTTAAATACTCGGCTATGTGATAAGTATACCCTAATTAGTAGGAACATTTATGCAAAAATGGTCTGTTGTTCTGCCATTCTTTAATTTTTTTCCTAAATGGTATTTATCTTAGAGTTGCATATTTTCCTTAGGTCTAATTCCTAAAAATAAAACCAACTGTATTTGGATGTAAACTTGAGGTTGACCTTAGTAGAAATTACTTAATTTCTATGCTGCAATTGTATTAACCACTGAGCTCAAGACTCCAGGGCCACCCCTGTGACTTTCCTCATGTAGCACACAAATTGCACTGAAGGGCAGCCTCACGTTCAGGCAGAGAGCGAGCATCTGCAACCCCCTTCACTTTACTGAACTTGAACATAAGCTCTCAAAAAAATCCCACGTAACGTCTATAGTCATGTACCTTCTTCTAAGTCTTCAGTATAGCCTCAAGGAATATCACAGCATTGTCCTGGCATTTATGAGAATAACTGTTATTCAGGATAGGAAATATTTGTTCAGCTTACCCTAAGTACAGAATTAAATAGGATATTATATAGAATAAAATGCCAGACTTTGTTTTAACATCTTCCATAATTCTTATTTAATCCTCATTAAAACCATGTGATTGTGGAGAAATAAAACTCCCCTGGATTTTGCAGTGCTCTTGTGAAAAGCCCTCACTTTCTGAGACATCTTTCCCTCGATAAGAAGAGAAAAATCATTTCTCCTCGTCCCTCCCCCTATGCAGTGTCCAGCTGCTCACACAGGACAATAAACCTGGCTTCATCGAATGACTGTGGGGTGAGGACTAGGGAAAGAGGGGTGAAATTACTTATTACTCATCATAAAGTTATAAGAAATCTGTCTGACTCAGTGTACATTCAGGATAAAATTCATATGAATATAAAAAAACAAACAACGGGACAAATTTTTCATACAAATGAAAAGATGGGTGTTTACTAGCATATAAGAAAGTTTAAATTAACAGGCCAAGTGTGGAAATTGAAATCCCTCCTGTCTTCATCCCCTTGGGCTGCTGTAACCGAACACCCAAGCCTGGGTATAAGACAACAGAAACTTACTTCTCACAGTCTGCAGGCTGGGAGTCCAAGGTCAAGGCCCTGGCTGATTCAGTGTCCAGTGAAAATCTACTTCCTGGTTGGTGGCTGTCTTCTCATTGTAGCCTCGCAAGTGGGGAAGGGGGAAGGGGGAAGGGAGCCTTCTCTGGCAGCTTTTAGAAGTTCACTGATCCCATTCAGGCAAGCTCCTCCCAATGTCCCACCTCTTAACACCATCTCTGGGGGGTTAGGTTTCAACAGATGCATTTGGGGGCACACGAACATGCAACCATAGCACCCATCAATCCTGAGATTGTACTGTCCTTGCTCCTGGCTGTTGAAGCGACAGGGCAGTTCCTGAACCAGCTTTGTCTTGGCTTCAGTTGCCTGCCCTTGACCGAGGCCTTTAGCCCCCTGGACCCCCATCTCCCCCACCTTTACCTCCAGTACTTTGGCCCCTATGGGCTGCCTTTCAGTCTCAGGGGCACTTGCACCTGTTTCCTTCCTGTGTCCCTCATGTTCTCAGGCCTTGCAGTGGCAGAACCGGCCCCACTACGGTTCCCTCCTCTCTGCGTTGTTGCACTTCCCTCCCTTACAAAAATGAGGGTCAATCATCCATCAGTCTTCATGCAACAGTAGCCTTTGCTGCTTTTGTTTCTGCTTGCTTGCTCACTTTTTTTTAAGCCTTCTCCTGCCTCTCTGCATGTTCCCCTCTTTATGGTGCTGGTCCTCCACATCTTATCCACAATTCCATATCTGAATTGTCCTCATAACTGAGATTTCTTTGTTGCTTGGTTGGTCGATCAGTTGGTTGGGTTTGGCCTATTTGACAGCAAAACTCATCGGACCTGCACCCATGTGGAGCACAACCTGGCCTGAGTTCATCAGAGGTTTTTTAGAGGTCATTTCCCCAGCCTGGTGTGAACGTCTGTACACTCCCTGGCAGCCCCTTGAAATGCCGGCCTCTGAATTGCCGCCGGTTGCCTGGCGGTGGGAAGGGGGTTCTGCAGTCGATACTACGAACTCCATATTACCGTTCTAAAGTCATAAAAATATTTTGACTTGTAATTTTTCTGTCAGTCACTTATTCTCACTCAATTTAAAGATGCAAGTGTGAGTTAATACTTATAGCACAGTATACTAAATTTATTTTTAAAGAGCAGCAACTGTCTTGTTATAAAGTTAATTATAATCCACATTTAATGGTCTTTTTTAATGTAATAAAGAAAATGATTTAAATGTGTCTCCTTGGGCAAGCATATTCATGAATTCTTTTGGACCGAAAATTTCCCTAAAGCAAAATTCTGGCACACTCAAATTTACTTTCCCATGCTTGTTCAGTAATCTTAGGAACTTTGTTCAGAGCAGGAACAAACAGTGACTGCCCACCATGGAAGATAATGAGAAACAGGTGGGAACTGGGACTGAGAATGGGATTCAGGAGATAAGAATGGAGTTTGAGCACGAGGTTAAGCGGAAGCAGCAGCTGGTTGCCATGGAGGGACGGGAAGCACCCTCGCTCATAGCCCCACTTCCTGTGTAGGGGAGGACCAGAGCCCCGAGTCCTGCAGGAGGATCTGGTGGCGTCAAATCTGGCAATGGGGCTGCACTCTGGATGCTTGGGTGAGTAGCCTGTGTTCAGGGGTTTAAAGTACACCCCGTTTACTGTTCAGCCCAGTGTGTTACATATGGTAACACAAGCATGTGGTCTGCAGCATGAAGTGATTCTGCAGCCACGCAGTGGAGTTGGACTTGGGAGACGGACATTGATAACTTAATTCATAAAATTAGAAAGAGATTGATCTCTGGGAAGGAAGAAGAGAGTAGCAGAGATGTAGTGTGGAAGAAAGTCCCTCTCACAGTGCGTAGTTCCTACAATGAAGTGCCCCTGTTGTCAACTGTTTCTGTGATAATCAATAAAAGGAAGACCCTGAGCAAAGGACTATATAAAAATTGCACCTCAGGACCACTTATTACTATTTAAGTAAAAGTTACTGATAGCATCTGTATTTGCCGTGTGTGGAAGTTTTTATTGTCTTAGATTAGCAAATGTGTAAAAACATTTTAAGATGTTCTTTTATGATCTTAGTCATTCTATCATTATTTATCTCAGGAAGCGTTTCTGTTCTTCAACCTGAAATCCTCTCGGAATGCGCGGTTTCAGGAATGGAGTCTCTCCAGCCGTTCTGCTGGTTGGAGGCAGGAACGCTGGACATCCGATTTAAGGACGTTCAAAGTCCTTTACCAGTACAGAGTTCCTGAGAAGCAGTTACCTAAGTGTCGTGGCAGTGCCGCGAATTATGGAACAGTGGCTGTCACCCATAGAGCCCGTTTTCTCAGACTGGGGTATTTGTTTCAGAGTTGTCTTTATAGTGGTCTAAAAGTTCCTTCTGGGCAATTTCTTCTGCCCTCTGAAGTGGCAAAAGAGAGAAATCTATGTCCTTTCCTAACAGGTGACAGCTTTTATGTGTGCAGCCAAGTCCCTTCCTTAGTAGCGAGTTCCTGTACTTTCATCACTGTAATTCTGTTACCTCTGACCTAGTCCAGCAGTTTCATCCACCTCAGGTGACCTCTCTCCCTGATCTCCTTTCCCTTTCCCCCCTCCAGTCTCTCCCATTCATTCTCCAGCCCTTCTTTCCACTTTCAGAGCCCCCGCTCCCCGCTGATTACTCCTCCTTTCCTGCAAACAAGCAAGCAAAAGCCAGACCTGGGACAAGCCGGCTTCTAGGTCAGGAAGAGTCATTAAAACTGACGTGGCTCCTGGCCACCAGCCCAAGCAGAGGAGTTTCCCCCAAGACTGCACCTCTCAAAGGCCCCACAGGGAGCGGAACCTGCCAGAAGGGACTGGAACCCCAGGGAACTCCCCCCACATCTGAGCTTGCAGCTCGGAGGCCCTGGAGGAGCCCAGAGCTAGAGCCAGAGGAACCCCGAGGAGACCAGGGGCGTATTTGACAGTGTTTGTACACTTTGCATTTGAAATGCTTTCTGAACGTGGAATCTCTGATTTTTACAAAAACAGAATCTGACACTTAAAAATAATGAAATCTCAGTGGCAATCCTGGCAGATCAGTCTTGTGGGGAAGAACACAAGTCTGCCACTTGGTGAGGGCGACGTCCTCTCCTGCTGCGTCACCACCTCCACCGGGCCTTCCTGCCGGCAGGCTTCACTCCTCCGTGGGCTTCTTCCTCTTCCTCCATGGCAGCGTCTCAGGCCCGTTCCTAGCTACTGCGCTTGAGCACTGGAGAGGAAGTTTGTGTCACTGACTTCGGCATCCACCTAATAAAAACAGCTGGTAGGTGTTCATTCAACAAAGAGGACTGGCTAACAGCGGGGTTCCGCAGTCATTGAGACAGAGGGTCAGCACAGGGGCCAAGGTTAAGTCTGTGGGTTGACCACCTTTAACCCCGACCCACCACTTCCCAGCTCCTCCAGCTCTTTTGTCCAATTACTGTGCCTTGCTTTCCTCATCTACCTGACGGTGGTAAGAATAGGAATTACTAGTTAAAATTTAATTGTTCATTAAAATCTAACAGGGTTGTAAGGATTTTTTAAAAGACTTTATTTATTTGTTTATTTATTTATTTTTAGAGAGAGGGAAGAGGAGGAGAAAGGAAGAGAAACATCAATATATGAGAGATACATTGATCAGTTGCCTTCACACACCTAGGGCCTGGCCTGCAACCCAGGCATATGCCCTGACTGGGAATCGAACTGGCGACTTTTCAGTTCACAGGCCAGCACTCAGTCCACTGAGATACATGGGCCAGAGCAGGTTGCGAGGATTAAATGTCTTCCTACCGATACACATAAACCAGTTACAGCAGCATGTGGCAGCTGCTAAAGATGAAGCGTGCCCTCAAATTCTTTATAGTTTAGTAGAGAGAAAAAAATTCCGATGGACAATGATAAACTGATTGGAAACTTTGGTTAAGATCATTAGGTCAACTAAGCTTCTCCCAATAGCTCTGCTTCTCAACTGTCATTTTTTATTTCTCCATCTGGTCCATAAAGATATGAGAAGGTGGGCCAGTGACCTTCAGGTGCCTTCGCTGGATACGTTACGATTACCAGTACTTGAGGTAGGACAGAAAGCATCGTGGTCCCTTTGAACCGGCGTATATTTGCTGACATAGAGCCTACCTAGTAATTAAGTTTCTGTAAAAAGTTGGGCAATGTCTTCGCTTGGGCTGTATAACAAAACACCATAGACGATGTGGCATCAACAACAGACACTTACTTCTCACACTTCTGGCGGCTAGAAAATCCGAGATCGAGGTGTGGGCAGAGAAGGTTCCTGGGAAGGCCCACTTCCTGGCTTGTGAACAACTGCCTTCCGGCAGTATCCTCACATGACCTTTCCTTGGGGTTCGCATGTACAGGGAGATTTCTCTGTCTTCCCCTTCTTACAAGGGCTAGCTTCACCATGTGGCCCACCTTCAAAATCTGATTTCTGCCTAATTGTGACCGTAGACAGTTAGCAAATTGTTAATAAGGAAGGAAGCAGAGGGAACTGGACATTGTTGAGGCTAATCAAGCAGGGAGTATAGCCTGTGGGCTTCACCAGGAAGCTGCAGCTTCACACACTCGAGGGGACCACAGAATAGTCCTCCAACAAGGACTAACAAGAACCTCCCTTCTTCCCCGCAGTGCTGGATTGTTGTTGCGGGGTGGCGGGGGTGGGGGGGGGTGGGGGGTGGTAAGCACACATGCACAGAAGCCCAAACAGTGCAGGGGGAGGCGCTTGACCATGGAGGCCTGTCAGTCTAACTGGGGGCGGACCCATCAGAAGCCTGGAAACACTTGGGAAGTTGATTGGTTATTTTGAAAACAGTCATGGCCCTTCCCAAGATAATATAATACCAGGGAACAAAGAAGTTTTCTCTCTCCTCTGCTCACCTCACGCACTAGCCCATTCTCTCTCCATGGCCGTGTGGCCTCAGCAGCCATGTGGCCAGCAGCCACACAGCGTGTCAACCCAGGCTCCAGGCCAGAGAGTAGGTACCGCAGCACAGCTGGGAACAGTGCTAAGCCACCTACATGGGGACTGAGACCACTTGGCTGCCTAAGGCAGCCAAGGACTCCTAAGGACTCAGCATTAATAAGACAGAAACTCTGGACACTGGTCTTGGTTTTGCCCTTGCTGAAGACGCGACTGGGTTTATTCAATGGTGGAACGGATTAAAGTGGGACACGGAGGCAGCCTTCCACTCAAAGAAACTACCACAGCACAGGCTCCCACGCGTGGGTCCATGGGGTGCCTTCCTCTCAGCATAACCACCTGTCTACTGTCCTGTCTCCAGACATGATCACATTGAGAGTTAGGGCTTCTGCATAAGAATGTGGGGGGTATGCAAACATTTAGCCCATAACGGGCAAGTTACAAACTTACCAGTGACTGCAGGTGAGATTCTTCACCAATGGAGTGAAAACCAACAACACCAATGCTACTTCCGAGGGCCGTCACGGGTCTGCAGTGAGATGGTGGATCGTAAGCCTGGTGCTCAGGGTCTCAGAGGGCCTTCCATCCAGGAGTGAATAACCAGTGTGCATAGAGGATTTCCAAGAATACATATGGGGGCTAGAAACAAGTGTTCTATATTAATTTGCACTGGATAGATAGGTAATATTTAACTTTTGTTCTGGCATTATCTTTCCACTTGATTTTTACAAGTATATCAAAGAATTATTACAGTATTGCAAGAGGACCATGCAGGTATCTTTCAAGAGCACAATCCTATTTAGTGGATGGCAGCTGAGAGGCATTTCAGTGATTCTTTCCATTCAAACATCATCAGAGAGACTTCTCATTTTCCTCAAACATTGTCTTTCATCTGTGGTTTACTTTTCTTGTTTCAAGAAATGGGTCCTTCGCTTGGGAAGCCTTGGGCATTGTCTAAAACATAAACCAGGCTTCTCGTGCCTGCTGCGAGCCAAGCAAACATTCTCAGCAATGTCTGGCCTGGCTCGGTGGCTTCATTGTGGGTCTAAAGGTTCCCACAGACAGTCACTGTGGTCCCGTGGGAGCTAGAGGTCAACGGGAGCTTCCAGAAGGGGAAGAGAGTCTGTGAGCGGCAGGCAGCCTGTGGGCACACAGACAGGGTGTCGTGAGGATCACACACGGGGGGCATTTCTGCTTTTACCACACATGTCTAGAAGGCAAGAACACGCGGTGTACAAACTCTTAGGAGACTGCTGAATAGCATTCAGATACTCAGCCTGGTTCTAGCAGACACTTGTTTGGTCTTTTTTGAAATTCTAGCCTGTGGAAATACTTGTTTGCAGTAACATTTTGGCCTTTTCCTATCCACCAAAAAAAAAATCTTCATGGCATTTCGAAGCAAAATAGCGTGTAAGAGACGGCCAGGCTCTGCCTTGGGTTCCCAGCTCCTTCACTTCCAAGCGGGGCTGTTGAGATCGAGTTGCTCAGTCTTGTGCCACCATGTGCCCTTGTGCGTTTAAATGCCCGCCCAAGAAGGCTGGTGTGAATCGGAGCGTGAGAGGGTCGCCGGAGGCCAGAAACACTGCGAGTACTCTCGAAGCAGCCCTTTAAGTCACAGGCTGGAGGCGCAGCCCAAATTCCATTATGTTTATTACTGTTTCTGTTCAGTTTGAATTTAATTTGCCTTTTTTCCCCCCAAGTAAAAGCTTTTTATAAGTTAGAGAGCTTTAGGCTACGCTAATGGAAAACCTAACTAAAAGTGTTTTAAATAACAGATAATTTATTTTCTTACCTAACAAGAAATCCGGGGGCTGATGGGGCCTGTTTACTCGGCAGTGCAGTGATGTCATCGGAGACTTGCTTTCTTTCCATTTTCCTACTCCGATCACCGGCCTGTTACATTTGGTGCATGCCCCCTCTGGATGTCTCTCTCTGTCCCTCTCTGTCTGTCTCTCAGCAGGGAGAGGGTAGGGGCAGGCCTACAGACCCCTTAGACCTCCCAGTATCTAAACAGTGTGCAAGTCTTGTGTTGTTAGCCGGGAAAGGAGCCAATTGCTTTGAGTAGGCAGTAAATGGCAGTTGAATAGGCAACCAATTTTCAACTGTTGCTTTTCTTTGCTCATCAGTGTTATTCAAAATAAAGTAGCAAGTGGGAAAAGCCATCAGCATTTCCACAAAGCAACTGGAAGGTTTACGGAGGAATGCTGAGACATTAGAGAGGTACAGCCAACTGCAGCAGGGAGAGAAAGGTGATAGATTTGCACAGATGTAACGGGTTGGGGGCCTAGAAGTTGGAGACTGGAGTAACTTGGAGAGCTGCTGGGCTTTCTCTCCTTTAGGAAACAAGATAGGCACACCCCCTTATGATTGGGAAAACCCAAACGATGTGGAATGCTGACCTAAAAATGTGCCCTGTGTCTCTGCTCAGTGTCATTCAGCTCCTGCTCCAGGAAAGGGAAGCTGGGGAAGTCAGGCTAAGGAGCTAATCCTGTCCCTGTCCTCGTTCTCAGATGCCCACAGAAGGGAGACACCCAGGGACCCAGACTCGTCTGAGATGGAAAAGAAGCCACCACAAGCCTAACTTCTAGGAGAGCCCAAGAACTGGGGAGAAAGATCCAAATATTTGACAGATAAAGGCCTTATAATCACCGTTCCAGCATTTTTAATACTGCCGGAAGATAATGAGATGATATCTCCCCTTTAAAATTAAAGAGGGACATGTATTATGTATAGGGAAAAATTAACGGCCAATAAAATCTGTGAAATCTATTAGCATTCCAGGCTCAGATGAGAGGGCTGGGGAGAATGGAAGTGTTGGCTTCAAATACTGAAAGTGCTGTTTTGCAGAGAATAATAATGTCTGGTTGCTTGTATACCACACTTAGGTCATGAGTGAAACTTGAGTTTACATTAAGGTATAAGGGCTTGGAAAATGTTACGAAGAAGGATTTCTTGAGCATCTGTGCTTTTACAAATCAGAATTTAACTGCTTGTGGAGGCTGTATCCTGTTTCTTTACCAGTTTGCCTCAAAGAATAACATCTCTGTTGTTTCAGTTTGATTCAAGAAGGCCAGGTCAGATTATGTTTCATGCTTCCTGCTAGTCCTTTAAAATAATTCTTAGTCATCCTAAGGCTTCTGGAGGAAATGCAAATGTTCAAGCTTCCCTCCATGAATAGCAGCCCTGGCATGTGAGTGGGGAGTGCTGGAAAAATGGTGACCAGAGGGAGGTGGGCTGCTTGCATTCGAACACACCGGTGAAGGCGTGTTTTCTCCACACACGTGTATTTATCTTTCTCAACTGTTAGACTGCTGTGTCAGCAGAAGCCCGTGTGTGTGTGTGTGTGTGTGTGTGTTTCTCTTTTGTACAATTAATAGGTGCTGGGTGAGGAGGGTTGTCTGTGGAAAACTTGAAGATGTTCCATGCAGAGCACATGGCTGACCACCTTGGAAATTTCTCTTGGTTTTTAGATGGCACCTGTTAGTTATATTTAGGAAGGATGTTCTCAAAAAATGAAAACGGAAATGATGAATAAGAAAGGAGCCTACTTCAACTAGTCTAGTTCATGCCAGAATCGAGACTCAAAATATCTCAAAGGGATAGAAGAAATAAACTTTCAGAGGGACATACTTTGAACCCTTTATCTAATATTCCGTTAACAGAACCCAGGAAGGTAACGCACCTACAGGAAGCCTCAGCCTGTCCTTATGCAGGTGCAAACACATTTCTTTTGTTTTTTAGTTTCACAGACGAAAGGTGGTGATGTGAATATAACTAATTAGCTACCGGGGGAGACCACAGCCATCCCTTACACTCAGAGCTCTTGGGGGCGCATCCTAAGGCTTAGTCTACTGCAGGCCCTGCCGACGCTTTCAAAAATGAGTTGGATAATTCCCATAATTAATTTAGAAACTAGAGTCCATTTTCTGCTCCAAAATTATGTATTAAATTTCAAAGGTGAGACTGGCAAGGTCATGAAAAATTAGACACACGAAAGAAGTAAACAGTTATTTTGCATGGTTTGGAAAATGCTGCTGAAACAGCGTGATCCAGGAAGTTATGATCTGAAGAGACACTGTCGAGACAATATCATCATAGTTTCTAGAAACGCATTGTTTAAAAGTCAAACTCTAATGATGTAATACTTGGAGTTCCTATAGCCTCTGAACTTCATTATCAAAATGAAGCTCTAATTATAGCTCCTGCTATGCCCTTGGTAATTAATTTAGTGTGACACCGTTTATTCATGTACACTATGATACTTTATTGTACATTATACTCTGAAAAAATTAATTTTGCTGGTGGAAGAAGACCATGTTTCAAAATACTAGGTCAGTCTCAGGTCTTACGAGCCGGGTCCACCATATTTTATGGCGTTCATCAAGGTTGCCTCACACGGGGAGAAAATGAAATCCCTAAAGCCAGCTCCTCCAAGTGAGAGATGAGTGAGGAAGGCAGGCTGACACCCTCCCCAAGCCAGGCGTCCAGACCCACGTCTCCCCTGTGCAGTGGGAGGCTGGTAGAGAGACCCCATTTGACCATGCAGGTGGCTGTCATGTTGGAGCTGGAGGGAGATGGGTGGCTGGAGGGTAACTTGTTAAGTCCCTTCTCTGGCTTTCCAACTGAATGGGCTGTTATCCAGATCGCTCAGGTAAGCCCTGAGCCGTGGGCCCCCAGCCCCGCACTCCCACTCCTGGATCTGCGCTTGCAGAGTGCATCCCCCGCAGCCCAGCTCTGACCTGGTTCTCTGATGGGTCTGTCTCCCTGCGCCGGGAAAAGCAACTCTGGCCGGGCCTCGGTGCCCAGCCGCGCTTTAGCACTCAGCGTCCACGGCACTTGTGCAGAGAGGCTCTCCCTGCCTGTCCGACTGCTGTCGGCTTCCCTCGCCCTGGTGCCGTCTGGCCTTGATCTCCTGAGCGGGAGCACAACTTATAATCATGTGTTTGTTTTTCTAGAGCTGGGCTGTCTGATGCGGTCGCGCGCGAGACTCCCGAGCACTTGGGCTGTGCCTGGTCTGAACTGAGACGCGCCGTGAGTGTAGAACACACTTCGACAACCTCTTACCCACACAGAACGTGAACAATTTCATCGATGGGGTTGAATACTGATGACAGAGTAAAATTATGTCATTGTGGATACACTATTGTGTTAAGTAAAATGTATTACTAAATTATCCCCCTTCTTTTTTTTAAATGTGATTACCAGAACATTGAAAATAAATGCAATCTTTCCTGCCCTTTCCATGCCAGCTCGGGGGACCCTCCCGGTCCTTCAGGGTTCCCGCCTGGCTGCCCTGCACCCCCCACCCCTCTTCTGCGCAGTGTTGCTGCCGGATAACATTTTGCATGGCTTTGTTCGCTTTCAGAGCATTTACGTTTCTGTGGCCGCTTGATTTATCCACGGTGTTTCAGCTGCACCGTCAGTGTCACGTGTGGCTGTTTTCCAGGCCACCGTATCCCCGAGGCACATTATGGCTACTCAACAGATACCTGGTGAAGAGGAGAGCAATTGAATGCATGAGTCCGGAGGCTGGGAGGCGACGCGCGCTCGGATTCACACTCCTAGGGTCTCCCTGCGCCAGGCCCGGTTCCTGGGCGCTGCGTGCACCACGCGCCCACATGATTACTGCGCTTGCAAACCTCTCTCCCGCGGGGTCCACGAAACTGGACTCACTGCCCCTTCCTGGAGTCCCACTCTGGAACCTCCTTTTCCTTCCAGCATGGTTCCCTAAGGAGCCAATCTGACTTTTGCACGTATTACATGTTTTGAACAAGAAAAACAGATGATTTGGCAAATTAAGGGATGAAATAGAAAATTGGAAGATCTCCATTTTGAATTGGTTTTTTACTTTTCATTTTCACAGAATTTCACAAACTGATGTCAGTGGTTTCACGAGTTATTGCAGAATCCAGCCACATGACACAGGAATCAGCATCAGAAATACTAGAATACAGTGAAAGTGGGCCCCATATTTTGTCACAAATAACCTTGGTGATTTTTCTATGAAACTTATTCAATAAGCTTTTACTCCTCAAGCTGACTCGTAGCCACGATGAACAATACTTGTTTCAAGCCCTGTGAGGTTTAATTCGGGAGCTTTGCCTTTAAATACTGAAGAGCTGGTTTTAGAAGCTGAACTGATTTAATACTCAACAACCAGGCTGAAGAGCCAACTGCTGTTTGCTGTGCTGGGACATCCAGACTCAATGATGAATCTCGGTTTAAACTTTAATGTGACACTTCATAAATAAACAGGGAATACTGCATAATTATCCTAAGCACGCATACTTGCCCGAGCGATACTTTAACACATGTAACCTGGCTGCATTCTGTACAAAGGATACCTTTAAAACTTTAATGCGGCATCCCAGGGATGGAAAAGTAACCGTTACCATGTGGCTAAGATTGTAGGTTTCCCCTGTTAGTAGGGAAATAATTCCAATTAGGCCAGTGGGAATTTGCAGTACAGATTATCTGTAAAAATGGGAAAACTGGAGACCTGATATTCCTTTTAGGTCACCTAGAAGTAGTGCCCCCCAAGGTGGGCAAGAGTGAATTTGTGGAGCTCTCAACCTGATTCAACATGGTACCCCAAATATGTGTGTGTATCTACACACAAATACCCACTAATGATTGCTATTATCATAGCAACAATTTGGGAAGATGGTAATTTCCCTTCCCTGTAACGCTACCCCAATCGTCTTTGTTCCATGGAATATCTCTCATGTTTATGTATCCAGAGGGCTCCCCCTTCCGATGGCAGAAAGGAATCCCCTGTCTACTGTGGTGGGCGGGCGGCACGGACCTCAGGGAGGACATCGGTCAGGTGTGTTGGCTCCTTCCCGTGCAACTCCAAACCTGGGCAGACTGTCCAAGTTGGGGCAGTCCCATTCCTGTGTGCGGACTCAAGTTCAAGATGTGAAAAGAGAGCTTTTTCTCTTCTCTAGTCATAAGCTCTAACAGTGTGAGCCAGATAAACCCCCCTGGAGAAAATGACCTGGGGAACAAAGGCGACAGGAAGATTCAGGAGGTAAAACATCAACCAGACCTGTCTGAGACCTCGGTCTGAGGCCCGGGGGTCAGGTCCACGTCCGCCTTTTCAGCAGATGGGTTATACAAACCAATAAACTCCACATTGCTCACACTGGCTGGTTCACCTGGGATTCCAGCCATTTGCCACGGGAAGGGCATGACTGACACATCCCACTCATAAGACAAGGAGCATGCTCAAGTCCAAAGCCATGTAACATGGCTGTCCTATGGATCTGCTGCTCTCCTCCAACACGAAAGCAAAAACACACAGACAAAACCTGCCACAAGACTTTAATGAACTCCTATTCCTAATGCGGAGTATTTTAATTAAAAAAAAACACGGCATTTTAAAAGAGAGTTTTATTCAACCTACACTCTCAAAAGATCCTCCCTGGGAAGCAGTCAGGACTGTCAAAGATCAATATTACACCGTTGGTGTCAAGTGGGATTTGCATCTGAATGTTCTGCTGTGAGTTGCCAGCAGCATTTGTCCTGATGTTTTTCAAATCCGATCGCCCTCAAGCAGCAGCGTCCTCTGTCTTTGCTTGCAGGGATTTCCATGCAGCAGTGTGAAGAACAAACTTAATTGACAGTCAGCAGGAACCCAGGAGAACAGAGCTCGTGAATCTCATACCCCAAGGTTTTTATGTAAAAAGATTTTTGTTCTTTGGTGGCATAGGGCTATCACCTAAACCTGAGTAATTTTTATTTCAAATCCATATCACATGAAAGTTCAATAATCTTTCCCCCCACTTGAAATCTTGAGAACATGACCAGTGCAGCAACATAATCCTAAAAGAGAGTAACCAATATCAAGTGTGATGATTCCAGCTATCAGGGGAGGGGAGTTCCGGGGCTGGGTGGGAACAATGAAGGGATTAAGCAAAAATGAACAAAACCCATAGGCACAGATAGGGGTGTGGTGATTACAAGAGGGAAAAGGGTGGGGGAGGTTAAAGAGGATAAAGGGGGGATAAATGGTGATGGAAGGAGACTGGCATTGGGGTGGCGAACATGTAACTCAACAAAAAAATTAGGGGTTCAGATGCCTGCCACCACAATAGCCAAACTTGTGAGGCAGATGCTAGTGCAAAAGGAAAAGAGGTGTTAGGTGCTGTGTGAGCTGGGAGAGCAGCAGGCCCCGTCTCAGGCCCATCTCGTCTTCCTTTCTTGGAGAAAGTCCAGTCATCCTCAGCACAGCCAAGACTGAAGCCAGTGCCCAGAGTTCCTGCTCCAGTTTAAAGTACAGTCCTTTCGGAGCCCACAGGTGCTGCTGAGCAGTCACAGTCCTCACCCAGGCAGCTTAGCTGTTCATTCCAGGCTCCCTCCTGCAGCCTGCGTGTGGAGCCAGGGCCGCCATAGGCCATGTGGCTTCTAGGGCCTCAAGGTCGAGTATTCCTGAGTGAGAGAGTTCCTGAACACAATGGCCTGTGCATCACCAGGTGGGCAAGTAGCAGGGAGAGAGGTTCCCCCCTGGAGGCCGAGGGGCCCATGGAAAGCACAGCCTAGTGCACCCACCATGGGAATGCAGGTCATGAGTAAGAGCCTCTTTGTTCCCCTAGAAGGATATCAGTTTGGGTGTGGCAGGGGCCAAGTCCTTTCTCAAGATGACCAATCAGCTTCCTAGACTTTCACGTGCTTTGGGTGGGTCCACCTCCCAACCAATCCCTCCTTTGCCCAGGCTGGACTGCCAGGACCTCCCCCTGCCCCATTTTAACTTCTGTGGCCCATGTGCCTGCCTTTCCCCAGTTCCACTCCCAATCTTATACCAGAAAAGGGGGAGGAGCTTTTTCCTATCCAATTATCTTGCTAGTTTTTTACCCTTGGGATTCATTCATTGACATTTTTAGTTTTCTACAGCTCAGTGCAAGAACGTCCCCCACAACCATCTTGGACCATAGTGGGGACACCCTGGTGGTTGGCAGACTGGCTACCAGAAAGAAACATAATATATAGGTGATGTATTATAGAATCATACACCTGAAACCCATATAATTTTATTAAGCAGCATCACCCTAATAAATGTTTCTAAAAAGTTACATGCAGCCATAAGGGTGTAGCCATAACCTGATAGGATTATTATCCTTTTAAGAAGAGACGTGGTTAGAACTAAACCCACCCCCACCCAGCACACCCCCAGCACACAGCAGGAAGGCAGCTGCCTACAAGCTGGGTCAAGTGCTCTGACCAGAAACTAAATTTTCTGACACCTTGGACTTCTCTCATCTGTAACTGAGAAAATAAATGTCTGCTGTGTGAGCCATCTGAAAAGAAAAAGAAGAAAAGGAGTGATAGTTTCTATCTGTAAATTCTTGTGAGTATTACTCTTTTGATAGAGGATTCTTAAAGTCCCCTCCTTCAACCACCTCACCAGTTCTGGGACTGTGCTCTCATAATTACGTGCTGGCAAAAAGAGACTCCACTGTGGAGATGAAATTCTAACATCATTTCTTTTCTGGAGTCAAAAATTATTGGACATTGAATCTTTGTTTGAAAGTTATTTGTAATGGAGATAATTCAGTTTATCCAAGTCAGTCATTTTGAAAAACGTGACTGATAAGGTGTCAGAGAAGAGCTTGCACTTTCCATGAGGAGTTCAGAACACTCCACACGGAGTTCCCAATGGCATGCCCAGGTTGTGAAGGGAGGCTTTGGGCTTGGGAATCGACAGGCTTGGGTTCGAATCTCAGCTCTGCCTTTACCAGCTGTGTAACCCTAGGCAGTTTGTTTAACTCTTCCATTTCTTAATTTTTAGATTGAGCGATGCCAGAATGATCCTCATAGGATTGTTCTAAGAATTACACGTGATAACGTTGAGAAGGACTTAGCACAGAACTGAGCAGAGGAAACATTCAGTACTTCATGTTTCTGTAAGAGGCTTCTTTGTTCTACTTCCTAACCTCTCCCCCGGACCCCCTACCCCACCCCAATGCCATGTCCAGGCAACCACTGATCTGATTTCTGTCACTATTATGTGAGTTTGCTGTTCCCAGAATTCATATAAACGGAATCACATAGTCTATGTTCTTTTTGTCTGTCTTCATTCAATATGATCATTTTGAAATTCGTTCAAGTTGTAGTGAATATTGAAAGCTCATTTCTTAAAAATTTCTGAGTTGCGTTCCATCGTATGGATATAGCCAATTTGTCTATCCACTCACCTGGAGAAGGACATTTGCGTTGTTTCCAGTTTGGGGGTGTTTCAAACAAATCTGCTATGGACACGTATGTGCAAGTCTGTATATGAACATATGTGTTCCTTGGTCCTAGATAAATACCTAGGAGTGCAATGGCTGGATTCTGTGGTAGGGATGTGTTTAAATTTTAAGAATTATTGTATCCATTAGCAGTGTATGACACTGCCCATTGCTCCACGCTGCTGTCTGAACTCTTCATACACAGTCCGTCTTTTCCACGTCAGCCACTCCAGGGCATGGAGAGTCGTGTCTCATTATGGTTCTGATTGCCACTTCCCTAATGACTGGTGAGTCTGAGCATTGTTCCATGTGCTCATCTGCCACCCACATATCTCGTTGAAATGTCTGTTGAAATCTTTCACCTATATTTAAATAAGATTTTTCAATCATGTTGTTGAGTTGTACAAGTTCTTTCTATATTCCATACACAAGTCCTTTGAGGGACATATGTTTGTTAATTATTTCTTCCAGTCTCTGGTTTGCTGTTTTATATTCTTAACAGTAATTTTAAAACCCAGAAGTTTTTAATTTTGATTGAGTCCAATTTGTCATTCTCTTTACGGATCATGCTGTCCATATTGTATCTCAGAAACTTTTCCCAAAGGTACAATGTTTTCTCCCAGAAGTTTTATGCATTGCATTTTTGTCTACTGTCTATTCTTGAGTTAATAATTTTTATATAATGTGAGGGATGGATTAAAGTTTTGTTGCTGTTTTTTTCTTCTTCTGGATGTCAGCACTGTTTCTCGAAAAGACCATCCTTTCTCCACTACCTCACCTCCGGGGCACTGTCAGGTTGATGGTTCTCGGGCCCTGGAGGAAGAAGTGAAAGCTGAAAAATCTGTGATGTGGAGACTCTGGGTTGAAGGATGTAGAGCTTTTAAATAACTTCCCTATTTCATCCAAACCTCCTTGGCCAAAGACCAGGGTTCTCCTGTCAGCATCTATTATAGTCATCAACTTCGGGACCCAGTGTCTGAGCTGCTTTTGAGTCACTTGCTAATTAAAGTATTCATTTCCTTTGATGCCAAACATCCGTCTGTCAGTCAGAGGGATCCAGGCGGCAGTGTGGCCTCAGCCGAGGAAGCCCTGTCATTACCCAGAAGAGCCCACTGCGATCCCCACTGTCAGAGAAGTTGAAGGAGAATACACAAACGGGAGCAAGTGATGCTTGATCCAATCCGAGGTGGTGAATGTAATTTTCTGGTTTATGGTGAAATTGCTGAAATGACGGGGGTGCAGGGTTTCATTCATGAGGATTTGGTTTCAATCCCGATTTTAAAAAGAAAGTCCTGAGCAGAATGCATTTTAAAAATAACTCATGATAGATTTCCTTATTGTGGTTCATTATTATTATCATAACAAGGTTAATTATGTCATCGGCAATACAATCATCATTCAGCTACTGAGTCTAAGATTCATCATACATCAACTTTCTGATTCGAGAAGGGATCACTGGCCGAGACCTCGTGATTGGTCATTTATTATTTCTCGTTTGGAACTAAAGATCGATTCCTTTCAGTTCGCCCTGCATGAATACTACGGCTTTGTTTTAGCACTTCTGTGCTGGACAGGAAGGGACATGTTCTCCGTGTTTTGTGACGCTGCTGTTTCCAGGTCTCTAAGAGGAGAAATGTGTCCTCTTTTTAAGCCAGCACTGCTTCCTGCCTGAAGGAGCCTGACGGCCCCCTCACTCTGCAGTCCGCGGGGATGTCGGAGAGCCACAGAGATGTCACGCCAGATGTGTCTTCTACTTCATCCCTCAGAGCATTTGCGGCTGCTCTTCCTGCAGGGAGGGACAGTTATGTAATCATGACCAAGGGCTGACTCCAGATTGGATTGAAGACACCTAAATATTTTCTATTTGGAGAGTAGCTACGTGTCCCTTACGGGCAGAAGTCAAGTCTAATTTATCTGGATGTCTCCAAAGTCTACTGACGGAGGACAAGTGCTTACTTTACCTTTATGAAAAATTGTGGGCAAATATCACGGATATTTTTAACTGACTGACTGGGACTAGCTTAGTCTTCATATGAGATGATGAGGAACGTCTTTGGATTTAAATTGTGTGTGCCTACTGTGGGTTTGACTTTTAGAAATGGCAATTACGTAAAATTATTTGGGAGAGTCCTCCTTTCAGGTGTGCTGGCGGAAGCTGTTTTAGCAGCCAGCGCTCGTACTTCATGAGTAGCTGGTTTACATAAAAGCAAGAACCGTCATCTTATTAACGAGTCTGGATCCCCCTGCGACCCCTGTCCTCCTGCAGGCCTTGCCATGTGTCTACTCAACCGAACATTGTGGGAGCTGGACCGAAGCTCACCTGTAGCAATGGAGCCTCTCTGGCCATGCCGGTGCTGGCTGCAATCTGGCTCAGAAACACCAGCGCTCTGGGGTGACCTCTCTGGGACTGGCCTCATGACACTACTGGAACTGTTGCATCCTCACAAATGAGTGTCTAAAGCAGGTGCCAGGGGTGGCAAGTGGTAGAGCCACTTCCTCATCTTCCTCATTTGCCTTTTGTTTACCCAAGAAGGGAACCACCCTCCCAAGTCTCTCTGCCCTCACAGGCTTTCTCAACTTCTCTCCTACCTGTGGGGCCAGACCTGGCTTCAGGCCTCTGCACCTCCTGTTGATTCAGGCGCTGTGGGGCACTCCTCACTGTCCCCTACTGATCCTGGACAAGATCAGTGAAAAACAGCTAGTGTGACATGGCTTTTAGATCATCAGCCATGTCACTGCCTCAGTCACATAGCGCCAGGCGCTGTTTGCTAACCCGGGAGAGGCCTACCAGTTTGGGAACGTACGCTAGCTCATCTTTAAGTTCTAAAACTCTTTTAGGTGCTTTTCAGAAAGTGGTCAGCAAACTGATGCAAAAGATTTTCAGGGTCATTCCGTCCGCCGTCACCCTCTGAGGATTTAATTCTCTTTCACCATATCCTAACCTCCACCAAACACACACACACATCTTATCTCTCTGTCCTTTCAGTTTGGGTGTGTTTTAATCTTGGTTACATCAGGGTAGTGTTTCTATTGTTATGACTACATAAAAACCATTTACGACTGAGCCGCGCAGTTCACTCTGAATCATTTTCTTTCCAGGACAGCACTTTGTTTGCTGAGGCTTTTTACAAATTTCATTTCATGAAGACTGTTCAAACCCTTTGGGATCCTCCGGCCATTTCGGCTGCCTTCTGATCCAGTGCAGAGATCCTGTCTTGTGATCTCTCTTCGCCATCGCCCTGGAGTGGCATCACACCACATCTGAGCTCAGCAGCGTCTGAGGATCTCCTGCTTCCCTCTTCCTTGGTTTCTTCCTTGCTTTGATGGAATGTAGCCTTCAGAAGATTCCTGAGATAAGGCCACATAGGTCAATAAGTAGACTATTGAGAGCCTCTGAACATTTGAAGAAAAGCTAGTTTCTACCTTCACAGTTAATTGATGATTTAGATAAGTAAAGAATTTTTCTTCAGAATTTTTAAGAAATTGCTTTATTGGATTTTGGTTTTTATTGTTGCTCTTGAAAGGTTGTGTCATTCTTATTCTTGATCTTTTGTATGAATAGATATATTTCATGTCCTCCTCCTAAGAAACTTGCAGGAATTTTTTACTGATCTCTAGAATTTAGAAATTTCACATTGATGTACATGGGGAAAGGATTATTTATTTATATTTATTTTAATAGTAATATTATTTAGATAATTATAGATTCAGAGATACTTGTAAGAAACAAAATGGAGAGATTCTGTGTATACTTTATACATACCCTTTCACCCAGTTTCAAATGTTAACATTTAGAAAAGCAATAGTTTCACTTCATAAGTAGAATACTGACATTGATATGATCCAATGATATTTAGATTTCCCAGTCTTAGTTGTATTGTATGCTTGTGTTTCTGCATTTAGTTCTATAATAGTTCTATAATGTTCAGGTGTGTATATTTGTGTATCTGCCACCAAGTAAAGATACTGAACATATATATTATATATCTTTGGAGAACGTGTATTCAGATCCTTTACCCATTTTTACTGGGTTGTCTGTTTTTTCATTATTGAGTTCTATAGTCTAGATACAAGTCCCTTATCAGATACATGATTTTCAAATATTTTCAGTGTGTTGAAATTTTACTCTTTTCACTTTTTTGATGGTTTCCTCAGAAGCATAAAAGTTTTTTTATTTTGATGAAGTTCAGTTTATTTATTTTCTTTTGGTTGCTTGTGGTTTTGGTATCAAATTAAAGAAATCTTTGCCTAACCCAAGGTCAGAAAAATTGCAGTTAAGTTTTTTTGATAGTTTCATAACTTTAGATCTTACAGCTAGTTGATTGATTTTGAATTGACTTTTTGTGCACAGTATGAGGTGGGAATCCAAATTCATTCTTCTGCATGTAGATAGTTTGTTGCACCATTATCATTAGTTCAAAAGGCACTTCTTTCTCAAGGGAATGATCTCGGCAACTGTGTTGAAAATCAAGGGCCAAAGATGTATAGGTTTATGCATTTTCTACACATAGATAAAGAAAACAGACTTGAGGGTCCAGAAATATTATGTCTACCTTGTGCCATTAGCACGCTCTTTCTGACTACTCTAGCTCTGTAGCACGTTTGAATATTGGGAAGTATGAGTCCTTGAAACGTGTCCTTTTCTAAGGTTGTTCTGACCATTTGGAGCCCCTTGCAATTATTTATAAATTTTAGGATCAGTTTTTTTGTTTGCTATATAAACTTTGACTTAATCCTTGTTTTCCATATGGTTCCCACACCCTCCTGTGTGCCGGAGACGGTCTGTCTACTGTCCAGGAGAGGAGTCTCCAGTCCTGTTCCAGGGAGTGGCTACCTACATGGAATCTAAAGAAAATAAATCCTGAGAAAAAATTCTTGAGCCCAAAGACTTTGAGGTTTTGCCTCTAAATGTTCTCCTTGTTTGCATTGTCATTAAAGGATGTTTTTCTTAACTGCCTCTCCATCCAAATTCCAGTCAATCTCTGTATGTTTAGTGCCTCCTTCAGAACAGCTTTGGGAGTACTGGACGCCAACCAGTTTCAAGCCTTTCCTGTTCTGGAACAAAATGGAAATCTAGTTGCTTATTGGTTCTCCCCATTGTTGACTTTGGGTTCTGTTTTCTTGGATCTGCTGAGTCTGTGACCATATTTTTATCTGCTTGTTGTTGCCACTGATGCCTCTATTGTCTTCGTCTCGGTGGGTTTATTTCTTTAAAAAAAAAAAAAACCTCTTTACTGTCATTTTTAGAATTTCAGGAAGGAAGTAGGCCTACCTGTATGTGTCCCATCTGCCCTTGCCTTATTTTACTGGAAGTCTCCTCAGCAAGAGTTCCTTCGCATAATATACTGAGAACTTTCAGCATAACTAAATTCGTCTACGCAGCTTTTAATAGCTGCATCATGCTCTATTGTGGGAAAGTACGATCATTTACTTAACAACTTTCTTTTGTGTCATTTTTA
The DNA here is from genome assembly GCA_004024845.1 of Tonatia bakeri. Lineage (NCBI taxonomy): Eukaryota > Metazoa > Chordata > Mammalia > Chiroptera > Phyllostomidae > Tonatia > Tonatia bakeri. The sequence continues at coordinate 120,135 of PVIA01002877.1, read as the reverse complement.
GCTTTTCAGTTTTAGAAGCAATGCTGTGATGAACATCTGTGTGGAAAATTTAGTACTTTCCCATAAGTATTTTCCTAGAAAATTCCTAGAATTGATATTATTTACTCATAAGGTCTATACATATATTAAGAATTTTGATATATATATTGATAACCCTAAAGAGAGGTTTTATTGATTTCATGTCTATGAGTTGTTTCTGAGAGTATGATTTCCCCCCACACACTTCTAGACATTGGAGATTATCTTTTTAAAAAATCCCTTATACTATCATTTTTAATTTTTTTTAAAAACCAGAATTGGACTCAACACAACTGGTCTTGCTATAATTGATTATTAGAAAGAATGGCTTAGAATCCATTATCCTAAAACTGAACATGTTATATTATATTTGGTGGAAGTTTCTAAATTTAAATTCATTTACATTTAAAAAATGAAACCCTCCATATTAGATCATGTGGTTTGGTTGTTTAGAAATATGTATTCCTACGAGTTCTTCCTGGCAATTTCAACAGGACACTCCCTTGCTCAATTACGCATTCACTGAGGAAGAACGAGACATTCTTCCTTTGGAATTGGTGGAAATTTTATAAACCCTATTTAGATAATTTTCTGCACTACTCACTGTAAGAAAAATTAGGGGGAGATCAATCATTTATTCATAGCTAGGACTCTTTTGTTCTCTTTTTTGATCATTTGGGGCAGACTATCTTGGCCTCGCCTGAAGGAATTCTTTTGACTACGTGTGGGTAGCTCAGGACAGGGCCCCTGCAGGACCTCAGAGAACAGTGGGCTGCCTGGCCAGCAGCCATAAGGAACGAGTAACACGGTCTGTATCTGGATGTCCCAGCCCCCTCAAGGCCCCCGAGTTTATCACAAAAGTGAAAGGTTTTCACACACAGCCCCCTTCCTAACCCCATAAGTAGCACCAAGGCTGCAGCCAGGGGTGTGGTCTCCCTCTGTCCCTCGAGCAAGGATCAGCAGCCATTGGTGTTCTCCTTGTAACAGGAGTAGTAAATGGCATGCCCACATCTGCTGGGCCTTGACTGGTTTATTTGTAACATCATGGACAGAAGTGCAGAGACCCAGTCTGAAGCTCCTGCGTTACACCACATCAGTGGAAAAATCGAGAACCCACACGCTCGGGAGAAAGGCTTATCAGCTGCTTCAGAGTGGAGTCCAGTAAAGTTAGCCTTGCCTGCTGTTTGTTTGGTTTTTAAAGAATGTGGAGCTCTCTTAATAGCATTAGAACGTGCCTGTGCACAAAGCTAATTCTCGCCTGTTCCCACTTATTAAAACCTTAGAGACAACTAGTAATTATGAGAGAGTGTTTGAATGACAGGCAGTTCCCCGGCTCTCATGAACTGTGACTTTCAAATACCTGTAAGCTGCCAAACCTTTTCTTTACACGAAAGTTTAAGTCCTGTTTGCTTGACTCTCTGTTACTCCTGATAAGGTGAGCAATTTCCATCAGATGGAAATGCCAAGGACACTTTGCTGACCCTCGGAAAGAGAGGTTGGTCATGTGACTGAATGTCGCTCTTTTATAATCACCACGGCGTTGGAGCCAAATTTTCTGACTGTGTGTCTGCTTCCCAGATCTCCTGGGGCCACCCATTTATTTACGTTTTCTGTGGTGAAGCACATTTATATTTATATTTTTCCTTTTATTAAGTTATTTTGTCAGCTCCTAGTTCATTGAAATACAGGTTGAGAAACAAAGGAAAAGGAATTTTTTTAAAGGGCATGGGCAATGAGAAACCTTTATAGACTCCTTAAAAAATGATGAATTGACTGTATTTGTGGTTTAGAAAGATATTCCAGGTAACACTGTCAAGATAGACCAGAGAGAGTTCAGACTGGAGGCAGAATGTCAGACGAAAGACATTATCCAATGTCTCCAGGAGTTCACGGTCCTCGATGTGAGCCAGGATACTGTCATGCCTACACACACCGGGCTAGGCGTTCCGTTCCGACAGAGGGAGTTTAATGACGGACACTATTTGCATAGGAGTTGGAGGGGCTGGGAGGCCACATATGAACTCGTGGCTGCAGTTGTGGGACAGGGTGTACCCCCCAACCACTCGCCCTGAAGGAAGAGGAGAGAAGTGAGGACAAAGCCCAGCCCTGAGTGACTTGGTTAGAGCTGCCCCAGGGGCAGGGCTGTCGGGAAAGCCCTCAGTCCCGGACCCAGGGGAGGTTTTGTGACGAATGGTGGCAGGGAGAAGTTGCAGCTGCAGTGCTGCTATCGTGGGACCAGCGCCATGGCCCAAAGGTGACAGCAGGGAGAAATACCCTGGCCTCTCCCCGCCCCCCACATTCCAGTCATCCACTGTCTGCCTCTGCCTGAAACGGCCTGGGGCTTGTGAGTTGACAACAAAGGGAGGGAGATGCAGTGCTCCCACCAGGCAGGTTGGAGCCCAGGTCTGAGCAGCCGACAGGCGAGAGGCTGCTGGTCCTGCCTGTGCCGTTGAACCAGGGTGAGCAGTTTATAATGGCGCCGGAGGGAAGATGGATTCCCGCTGGGCTGAGCTGCCGCTGACAAACACCCGCAGAGAACAATGTGTCTGCACTTGAGCGAGGGCTGATTCAGGAACAAGGAGAGCGAGGCTGATTATAAATATAGCTGCCACTAAATTTTAACGGGTTCTGTTGTCCTACCAGAATTTTAAAGGAGACTGAGACCTTAAATCCTTTGATTTTTCAGACATTTTAAAGTCTGCAGTGAATTTATGTATGGAGAAAAACATATGGAAGTTGAATGAAAAAGAAACGGATTAAGGTTTTTAAATATTCAAAAGACAAATGGCTTTTGGAAGTGACTTTTAGCCCTGCAGTGACAGGGGGCCATGAGTTTCGCTGCCTGCCATTCAGCGGGATTTCAGGAAAGGTTGAGTTGTGCCACCAAACCGAGACTTTGGGCAGAGTCCTCAGCCCACCTGTCGCTGGCAGAGCCGTCGAGCAATGCTGGGCGTATTCTAAAGGCCCAGCATTTCCACAAGAATGTGAGACTAAACTCAGTGAGAGTGCCAGACTTCAGACTATGCTGCATGATTCCAGCTCAAAAACTACTGTGTGGTCCTTAGCCATCTGTACCCCCAGATAGAAACACCAAGTCCCTTCCCCTTGAATTTGACCAAGACGCCTTTGGCTGCTACTGAATGCCTCCGGTTTCTTTGTTTAGGTGCTTTTGGTTTGACTTTTAATCCTGAGATAGAGTTATCCCATTTTCTAAATATAGATAACATGCACAAAATTATTCTTTTTTGACCGTTTATTTATATTGAGTGAATCCACTGTGTATATGACTCTATCAAAAATGGGGGTAAACCTTTTTATGTGTTTCTGTACCTATAAAGAGGAAAATTGCCCTGACTTTTAGGTCTGAATGTTTATAGCATCTTCTTTTTTTTCTTATATTCTACCCTGCATGATCCTACGCTATTCAAGAGCTCAGCATCTGATGCTGCAGACCAGAGCTTCTAGAATGTTTACGGAGTCTATTTATTTCTTGTTTCTTTTTCCATTAAATGTTTGAATACATATGTAAGATTCCTAAAGTAATGGGTCTTGACAAAGATAACACCATCATCCTGACATTATGTAAAATTCAAAAATCTCGGATCTAGTCGACATGAGGATGTTCCAGAAGACTCCTTGGGTGAAGCCTGTTCTAGCTCCCCGGCTGGTTCGTGACAATGGAACCAGCCCCCGGGGCCTCGGTTCAGCGGGTCATTGTGCGCAGAGCAGAGCCCTGGACCTTTTACATCCGCAGCGGACCTTCTGACTGGCAGGGTGGTCCTGCCCGCATGTGTGAGGGAAGACAACAGAACTCCTTCTAGCCTATTATGGAGGCATCTTCAACAGACATCCTGCCCCTTGTGTTCTCTTCACGGTTTACAGAGAATGTCCTGGGAAAAAGCCTGAGGTGGTGCATTAGCCACTAAAAGTGACTATTCTTCTCTTTATCCAAAAATCACATTTGAAACGAAATGGTAACATACGGAACACTATTTAGCCTTCTGTCTTAAGCCAAAAGAAAGAACTTTCTCTAGTGCGGACACACCGGGGAGATATCGCATTTCTGGTTCCAGACCATCGCCACACAGCGAGTCTCCCAGTGATGGAAGCTGTAAGTGTTGCTGGTGGAGGATCTCGCCTTCAGTTTGTAAAAATGGCATCTGTGGAGTGCAGTAAAGCAACACGCACGAGAACGAGGTGTGCCTATAATTACATTCTTGCTGTCAGCTGGTCAGATTCCCAGTTCTCAATTAGGAATTCAATTAGTGCGAACTGTAGGCAGGACGAAGGAACGGGAGTCTAATCTCCTCAAGTTGCTCAGATCTCTCCCCACGTGAGTCTCATTCCTGCGCAGGAGCAGGCAAGAGCGGGGGAGCGGAGCCAGCTGCTCCCCCTTTTCCTGGTGAGCAACGGCACCCCAGACTGTGCTTGCACACCATGAGTGTTCCGGGTGGTCCCTAACCACCCCTCCGCCCCCACTTCTTAATGCGTTTCTCTCTCCATCCCTCTGCCTCCCACCCTTCCTTCCTCCCCAACAGAAAGCATATACAAACTCAGGCTAATATTGACTTGCAGCAGCAATTGTAAATTTCACCAGCCTTGTAAAAATATAAAAGTATGACATCGGGGATGTTCTTCTTTGCTGGGTACAAGCAAACATCTCACAGGCCTGTAGGTGTGAGCACAACATTGCAAACAGAATAGTGGAAATAGTGGAACCAGGCTGGAGGCACTGTCCCCCAAGGAAACCTGAGCAGGGGTCTCGGGGGCTCAAATGGGCAGTGGGACTGCAGTGATGAGAAACACCGAGTGCCTCAGGGCGGGAGGCCCCGCCTCCCAGACTGGCCCATAAACAGTGTGGCTCACACCAACTGCAGAGCAAACCCTATCCTCCTGTTAGACTCTGCCCGCTCCGTTGCTCAGAGACCCATCGTGGCAGCCACACAGGATGGGGAAGGCTCACAGGCAGCTACGGGGTCTTCTCATCTAGCAAGGTCTGAAAGGCAAATGTTTTCTTCCCAGAGCTCACTAGATGTTGACATTTGTTATGGTCGGCATGGCACTATGGTAAAGGAATTACCATTCAAAATTCCCATTAGGGGTATCTTCTCAAAGAGCTGAGAAAGGTCCCTTTTTAACGAGCATTGTACCCATTTCGTCCCCTGCCCCAATCTTTGCATTATTGTATCGTTGTAATGTTCCAGTTCTCAAGCACTCTGGGGGCCCAGGTCTGATCTAACAGTTTGGGTAATGCTTCGGGCTATTACCAGTTACCACCTTTGTGTCCCATTCCAGTCTCTAGATAGATACTTAGATACTTGCAGTTATTTCCCATCTGGCTAATGCCACCCTCTTTTGTCATTATTGGTTTATACTATTTTGTTTCACTGCTGAATTTTGTTGTTTCTTTTGCTGGTCTTAATGTTTTTATATTACCTTTTAAAAAAGTTACAGTAACATACACATAACGTGAAATTACACCGTAAACTGTCTTCGGCGTCCAGCTCAGCGGTATGAAGCACATTTGCGTGGTTGTCCCGCCGTCCCCAGTGGCCGTGCCCACCCACGACTCTTCCCCTGTGAAACTGAAGCGCTGCAGCCCCTCCCCCAGCCCCTGCCCCCGCCTGTCCCCTTTCTGTCTCTGTGATTTTGATTCCTCCGAGCACCTCCTGTGTGGGGAATCGTATAGTATTTGTCTCTTTGTCATTGGCTTTTTTCATTCAGCGTAAATGTCATCCATGTTGTGGCCTAGGTTGTAGCGTATTTTTCAGTCTCCCTGATTTCTTGGGTAGGGGCTTAGGGGGGTGGACCCCTGACTGTTCAGTACCAAGGGGCCAGAGGGGGGTGGTAGAGTGCTACTCTCTCTTTGGTTTATATTTTGATCATTTTTCCCTTATATGTTAAGTCTATGACAGTTTCACTGTTTTCCCCACCCCACCACCAGCAACCCCACCCCAGAATTCTGATTTACTGGGACATTCTTAGAACCCCTAACCATTTCACGTGCTCTGCTTTCCTTTCCACCTCATTGCCTCCCCATATTTATCTCAGTGCTGTGCACTTGATCACGTTTGCTTCACTCTCTTCTCCGAGTACCAGCGCCCCCTCAGTAGGCGTGACGAGAGACGTGGTGGGGGGATGGGCAGAGGGACAGAGGCAGAAGAAGAACAGGGAGGATGCTACCTCTTCTGCTAATTAAAGTTGTTTGGTGGCAGAAATCTTATCACTGTTAGAGGCCTAATTTTATATCTGCAAACACTAAACAGGGTTGTATCGCATAAAAATTATTGTCGAAGTTTAAGTAGCTATGCATTCTCTGTGCGTGCAATACAGGGAGGAGGAAAGCTTGGGTACCTCTCTTTCCATCAGAAGCCTTCTCTCACCTTCTAGAACTAGACCTGTAGTGTGTGACTCTTCTTGTGGTAGTGGCTTTGGTAGCAGAGCAAAGCCCAAAGACAACTTCATTAAGATGCTGGAGCCTCACCGGGGGCCACTTAGAGATGTATTGGCATCTTCATAGAACAAAGAAGCTAATTTCCTCTCACTGGGCTTGAGCCTGTAACCTCACCAGCAACCATGGCCTGGAAGGCCGGGGGTGCCCCAAGGATGGGGAAAACAAGAGGGCTGTGAACAATCTCCAAATCAATCTTTCAAACGCATCCTGTGACTAAGAAACATTTTAGTCTTGGACTCAGTACAAAATTTCAAAACTTAAGCTCAATGAGCCATAACAGGACTAATCATAAAATTCTTAGCTGTAACAGCCTTTAATTATATAGCAAGCTGCAGTGACGCTCTGTAATGTTAACAACAATGGGCTGCTGCAACACTGTCTTTTCAAACAGTAGAACCAGTTCAAGCACCCTGCAAAATAATTACACTTCGAGGTGTTCCCTGGGCTTGGGCCCAAAAGGAACAAAGTAACATCACACAAAGACAGAAATCTTTCCCCTTCTGTAGGATTTTTTTTTAACCGCAATTTATTGATGTGATGTGATCATTGTAATTGAAACTATCACTGAATTCCATCATTTCAGGTCTGGGCAACAAAAATTCATAGGCTTACTCCTGTTAAAACTGAGAGCAATTTGTTCAAAATATCCTAGGGGGAGGAAAATTGCCTTATGTCTTTGAGGGTCATGATAATTTTCTGGGTCTTCAGTAAACCCGGTGCAGGACATAACAGGTACCTGCAGACAAAAGCTGATACAGGAAGACTGTTGGTACCAAGGTTCAAGTGGGGAAGGAATGCATCTTTTAGGTTAAGTGATGCTATTGGCCCCAAACCCTCCCGTATCCACGTCGCCGGTTACTATACCAGATGCAACATGCATTTAACGCTTCTCCTGTAAAACTTCCATCTCATTTGTAACTTGGATACTTTCTGAGGAGATAGAAACAATTTTTCCACAATGAACATTTTTCTCTGAAAGCCTTTTCCCCAGAGGTTAAGCAAGCGGCTGTGTCCTGATCAGAGGGCCAGAACGAGCTTGCGGGAGAAACCATCATCACTGCCAGGCCCCTGCATTGGTTTTCTGCCCAGTAAAATGAAAGCGCATCCCTAGTGTCAATATTGGTGAGATACAGGCTCGTGAATGCAAGCCTGTCAAACTCATGAAAGGTATTAAGTATTTTCACCTATACCTTGAAGGAAAGAAATAGGTTACTTTTTAGCCATTTGAAAAGGAATGCCTTCCCTCATCTTCATCCAGTTCCATTTTTCCTTCTCTTTGCATCCTGAGTTTGCCCACAGCACCTCTGTTCCCTGTCTTCCCTCCGGTCACCCCTCTTCTCTCTCTCTCCTCCCTCTCTCCCGCTCTCCTTCCGCATTTATGCAGCTCTCTGCTGGAGAACAGAAATAGAGGCATCGGGTTACATAATGCTTATGCAAAGCCTTGCTGGGAGCTGTGTCTTCGGTTTTGTCTAAAATCAGAGCTGATGAGAAGACCCCATTCTTACCCCAAGTTCCTCCCTCCTGCTCTGAGGGAGTTTCCAGGGGCTCCCATAATTACTGTGGACTAAATTCATATTATCTTGTGATCACACTTGGCCTCCTAGGTGGACTTGCTCACTCTGGTGAGCTTATTCCCTCCCATCCAGCCTGCATGCTGCCATGGAGATTGTTCAGGCACACCAAGGGGACTTCTCAGAAATACTCACTGGGCTCCCGTCACCCTCGGCGATGTCAGCACCCTTGGTGTGCCTGGCTCATCACCCTGTGGTCTCTGCCCATAAACCCAGTCCCTTCTCCCTCCACTCCCTGGACACTGACCTTTCCCTCCCAGCCTGGACCCCTGTTCTTCTCCCTGCTGTCTCATTCCTCCCTCCTCTTAGCCGGCTCCGAAGCAGTTTTCAAATTTCAATCCCAGTTTGGACTTCTGTCTGTTCACCCTCCCATTATTCTGTAATAAGAGAATTAACACAGTTTTTTTTTTTTTCATAAAAGAAGAAAGAATTGTGGTAAATTCTTCACAATTTACCACATGGTTAGGCCAAAGGGCGAAAAAAACCCCGAAAAACAAATAACTACTATCCAAATACAGCAAAGAAAGACGTGAACCCCTGTTCTTCGCAGGCACTCATTTAGAAAGTTATTAATGCCGGGTTGTCTACAGGAGCAGGACAGCCACTAACAGCATCCTTGTCTCCTTGTGGTGCGAAGGAATTCAGCATCCCGAATATTACACTGAGGCTCTTTAAATGGTGCCTGTAGCCTGGAAGGGTTGGCTCATTTTTCATACTTCTTAGGAGGTTCTGGTTTCCTTGAGCTGTTTGACAGAATGGTGTGAACTCATAGTGTTGCGTTTCTTCCTGTAACAGAACAGGAAACGACGCGAAGAGAATTTGCTGCACAGATGTGAGGGTGTGTGACAGGCCTCCAACAGGGGGAGCCGGGCGAGGGTCTGGGGCTGGGGAGGGAGGAAGCAGAGATCACTGCGCCGTGCCTCCAGCTCCTTGAGCTCGCACACGCTGGTGGGGGAGGAAGGGAGACCAGATTAATTTAACCGATGTAAAGTAAATATCAGTGAATGCGGGTACTGATAACTCCAGCATTTTTATGTGATTCCACATTTAAAAGTTGAAATGGAGTTCATGTTTTACTTCTAAGGGAGATCTTTTGCTCCATGACCCTTCTGCTCTCCACCACCAAGAACTGCCTCTTTCAAGGATGAAGTCTCTCTAGCGAAAGGGGTCTATTTGTGCGAGAATTCCTATCCAAGCTGATCCCCCTATATTCCATTACCGCTGGCATTTGCCAAGTGTTTCACAAACTAAACAAAAGCCAATTAGCAATTAGGCATTAATGACTCACTGTGGTAGCCCTCACAGATAATATATTTTCAAATTTACAGGAGCTTTCTTTAATCAAAATATTGGCTGTTGTGGTGGCAATTAGTGCCCGCGTGGCAAACCTTTGGGGGAAATGGTTTCAGGTAGACGGGGTTTCTGAGTGCTCTGTGTGAAGGAAGCACTGGGACGTTTTGAGATTGGATCTTCCTCGCCAGCTGACAAGTCAGCCCATCAGTTTCATGGGAGCTGGCAGGACTGAGATTCCCGGGCGGACACACACCGCAAGGTCTCGCGAACGGCCTTACGGTAACAAGCTCACAGCAACCGCAGTAGCCAGTCCAAGGTTTCCTCCTGAGGATCCTCCGCCAGATGGTGCCTGCCCACCTTGATGGGTCACGTGACAGAGGAACCTGGAGCTCGGGGAACCCAAATCGTTTATACCGGACTCCAGAAAACCTGCTGGAACTCTGTCCCAAAGGGAGACTTTCTCTTTACGATACTAGATAGTAGGCAAACCTGCCCTCTGCTCTGGAGGGAGACACCGCTTCTGTCTTCCTATGGAACCTCCTTGGAAGGCAGCCCAGACGGGGTGACCATCAGCGCCTGCGCACTGAAGACACGCCCAGAACCCCTGGTGCACTGCCTCGTGTTCAGAGGTGCTTTTCTGCACGTGTCTCCTATTTATTACGTGCGGAGCTACCTTCTAGGTGCATTAGAACGTGCTTGCAAACATCCTCATGAACTCCCCCACATGGTCCTTTGGAAAGCATGTTATCACTGCCGTCTCATGCCCGAGATGCAGACAAATGAAGTGTCCCATGTAGATGTAAACAGCGAGTGTCATCGATGGGATGGGTTTCACCTGGATCCTGGACTCCGGGGCCCACGCCCACACCTGCCGGTTTTGCCTCCCCCGTGGGTTTCACTGACGATGATGCAGAGCAGAGTCTAACTTACAGGCCCTCACGCAGAATTCTGGTGACTACATAGCAACCGCAGCAGAGTAGTGATTACCATGTACAAGTTGTGAAACTGGTCAGTGATACCAGTCTCTGCTTACATGTTCCATTCTGTTTTTAAAAGGGAATTAGTTAAAAAAAAAACAAAACAGGCTCAAGTAAGTACAGAAGCTCTGACGTAAGCTTCTGGTTTGCTTCGCATTTGAATTCCATTGTCAGAGAAGTGGGTCCCCGGTAAATACTGTCTTATTTTCATTTGGTTCATTGCTTGGACTCTCTGGGACAGTTTATCACAATCGTGAACTCGATGGTATGGGAGCCTTAACTCACCTACAGCTCAATACGGCCTATGTCCTGGACCCCTCAGGAGTGTCCGGCGTTGCTCAGAGGCCTTTACCCGCCTCTGCAGTCCCACCTGGTGCCCCACTATGTGCGCACATGTTTGCATGCGCCGCTCCTGGGGCCGGGGCTGGGCGTGTCTCTTCTCTGGAGCACGAAGGCAGCTCTTTCTGCCCTATGCTTGCTGTCCCCGGGGCATTAGGATGTGTCAGTCCCCTGCCCTGAAGACATGCCCGCTCTCTCCGACAGGGGGCAGTCTCTTCCTCGGAGGACCTGCACACTTTAGTTTTCCTTTTCAAGAGTCATCTTGATGGCACATCTGTTTTGTCCATCCACTCACCGTGTAAACGTCCTATGGCAGTTCCAGGCGTCTGACTTACCTTTGCACAGTGTCGTAGTGCCTAGGCGATAGCTGACGTAAGATGCATGCTTCGGAGGAGCTGGCGGAAGACTCTGGGGACCTGGAGTGAGGAGGCCGTCTCAGGGCCAGGAGGCCTCAGGGGTCTGATCCCTGGGCTGCCGGGAAAGGGCTGCCTGCTCGCTCTACAGGGCTGGGCCTGGCGCACCCGTTTCACCGCAGTTGGCTTCCTGAATGCAGTATTTTCTGCTGAGATGCCGAGGGGAGCTCCTGCACGTGTCTGGCCTGGTCTGAAACGTTCCAGGTCTTCTTCAGCGCAGCTCGCTCTAGAGTCTTACTTACTACACGATCCATACGCCAGGTGGGAAAAGCATCTGTTCCCAAGGTTGTCACGCTTGTCGTAAAAACCAAAAATAATCTCTTAATAATTGGTACCACTAATTAGTGTGGTGAGCAGATGGCGTTCCGTCTTCTTCCTGCTTAAAGAAGAATACGGGTTGCCTTTCGGTTCCCTGGATGCCACGGTGTCTTGGTGACCTTAGCCTGCACGAGCAAAAGTTAGATGGAACATGTGTGTTCGCAGAGATAGAAATATAAAATGTCCCCGTGACCTTTTGTTTTCCTGCTGCTCATTTCTGTCTACACTGATGTGCATTCAGTGTATTTATGTGTATTGTGAGTACAGATTTACGGATATCTTTGACATAATGTGGATATATGCACCCATAGACCTCAATTCCAGTGCGCATATGTCCACACATTAAAACGTGTCTGATGCTTGCATGCTTCTTACGTTGATTTTCCTATTTGACAAAGTGTTTCTCTGAAAAAGCTATCGTTAACTGGTGGTGCATTCTACAATTGATTTTTTTTTTTTTTTTTTTTTTTAGTTTAAGGAGTTATTTATAGCAGGAAGAGGCCAGTTTAAAAAAAAATCACCCTAGCTTTGGTGGAAGATAGGATTTTACCAGAGCTGAGTGCCCAAATCTGATGGCTGCCCCCCGGATTTCTGAGTAGACCTAAAGGGACAGTCAGTGTTTGGCTTCAGTGTGGCATTTACAAGAGACGTCCCACTGTCCCGAGGACACTGCCACGCCCTAGACACCATCTTCTGCCTGACGTCACAGTCATCTTTGCTGGCATTAGCACTGCCTCGTGTCTGCCAGAGCCACGCCCAGTAGCACCAGGAATCAATAGCGGTGTGACTCCTGCAAATGGGGCCTGAGCGAGGAGTTCACTTTTGTCCCGAAGTTTCCAGGGATGATCCTGATGCGGCAGATGGCACGAATGGAGAGGTGGAGGGATTGGGGTTTTTTCTGAATATTTTTCAAGCTCAGATTAGATTTTAAGGGATGAACATTTTAGTTTAAGCTCAACAGTTTTGATTTAAAGAAAATAAAAAATAAAAAGAAACCCTGGCCAGGTCACTCAGTTGGTTAGAGCACCATCCCAAAAATGCCAAGGTTGTGGGTTCAATCCTAGGTCAGGTCACGTGCAAGAAGCAACCAGTGAGTGTGTAAATAAGTGGAACAACATTGATGTCCCTCTCTTTCTGTCTCTCCCCCTCCCCTCCCCCTCTCTGTCTCTCCCTTCTTCTCTCCCAAGTCAATAAATAATAATTTTAGAAACAATAAATAAAAGGAATCTATTTCCCTTCCAGCACAGGAGTGGCTGCAGAGGTAAACTTTGCTGAAAACCCCTGAATAAACCCTGTCGCACTGCTGGTCAAACCTGCTTTATTTTGCGTCCACTCACCTGTCATACTGCATGTCTATTTCGCTCACATTGGGAGAGACGAAATGTTTTCTTCTGAAATAACATTCTTTTCTCTTTTTAGAAAATGGTTAATTGGCAAGGAAGTCCTTTTTATTTCTAGGCCTCAGTTTCCCCATTTAAAAATGGGGAAATAATAGTTCCTACTTCAAATAGTGTGTTTTGGAGAGAGAGCTATATCATGTCACTCGGGCAGTGGCCTGGGGCCTGATCGTAGCAGAATTTTGGAAAACAATCAGTGGTAAGTAAAGACTCATGGCATGGAGATACTTTTCTCAGTCACACAGTATTTTAGGCACCCTCACAGCCTGCCCCCTCCTCAACCCCGAGTCAGCAGAATGTGCCAGGTTGAGCCCAAGGAAGTTGGGCTTTGGGTTTTTATCTGCTGGTCCAAGTATCCCCACCCTCGGCAGACATCTCCCCAGATTCTGTCTGTGAGAGGCTTCTTTCCCAGTGCCCAGAGACCACGGGCTGTCACTTGCACCATGCTGAGGGCGGGTTTCGGGGTGTGTTCTCACAGCCAGCCGAGTTGCCGTGGTCGAAGCCAGGCTCACAAAAACCCTGTTCGGCTTCCGTTCCATCTCCTGGCCCTTGTCCTTCGTGTGATGAGCGGCACCTGCTACCCTTGCCACCTCTGCCAGTCACTTTCCATCCCAAAGCACAGTGTGACTTCTCATCTCTGATCTCCCACATCAAAGCAAATTCTTCTCACTCTAGTTGCTGGTGGAAAGTGAATTAAGTCGAAGTGTGAAGTGCAGCCGCCCGTAAAATGGCTCTCTTTTTTTTCTAAGCAATGTCATCAGCCAACAGCCAACATTTCTCTTCCTGGCTTTGTTTTTTTTGAAATTTGCCTGCACTTGATATGAAACTTGCACCTGGAAAAAGACTCTGACTTTTCCAGAGTAAGAAGCAGATCATTGGTGTCCCCAATGCAAATGGCTCATCTTATCTCTCTCTGTTTCTCTGTGTGGAAAACAAACACCCCTCTACCACAGCCAACAGTTGCACCTGGGCCTATAGTGCAGAGGCCAGCCTCCATCCAGCCTCACCCTGCCTCCTGGGGCAGCTTCTTCTCTTCCACACTGCAAATGTCATCAGCATGGGTGGAAAAGGAAAAGGAAAAGGGCAGCCGGGGACCTAGCATGTACCGACTGTAATCCATGTTCCATGAACTAGTTCAGATGTTTATATTCTTTAAAATGAGCCATCACAAGTAATGCCTTCAGACCTGTGTGACCACTGTGATGTGATGCCCAGAGAAACCCGCCCCTCTGCTGCAGGAGACCCTCAGGAGTGCTGGGACAGCCACCAGGGCTCTGTGGGGTGTGGCAGAGTGTCCCTTCACTGTCCCTTTGTTTGTGCAATGGAAGGGCTGGGTTGGTCAATTCTCTCCTGAAGGTCACAAGTTTGAGGAACCCTGGAGCCACGGGAGGTCCAAGCTAAGACCTGAATGGGTTTATCAGTGATGCTGTGGTTTTATTCTCACTTATTTAAAACACTGGTTAGCTGGTGGATGAGGTTTGCAGGTTTTTCTGATTACGATCCTTCCCCCTGCTGCTCTTGGGCCACTTTCACCCTCACCAACATTTCCTGGCTGGGGGGGTAGTGAATATGGGAACCGAAAGAAGCCATCTAACTAACACCTTCCTTACAACTAGGAGGAAAGGTCTTCAGGGGAAAAGGCTGAACCTTTGATCACAATGACACCAGGGACGTGTTTCAGGTTCTGATGAGGGCTGAGAATGCATTTTTCCACTTGTGTGGTCTGTTGCCACTGATAAGCAGATAAACGGCTATAATATAAAGAAGAGTTTAGAGTAAGGGGCTGTACAGTTCTTCCACACACTGAGAGACGTTGTGTGCACCACCTGGACCTCCAGATTCATTTGGTAAGGACTAATTACCGTTCCCGAAGTGCCCACATGGCTTATGGTTTAGGGTAGCAGGTGGAAGATTTCAAATATCTACCAGGACAAGGCTTTTCGTGGGAGCTTTGACTAGCTAAGACTCTCCCCATAACTGAAGAGCTATTATCATTATTGTTAACCTAATTAATCACATTGTATACTTACAAAGCACACACAAACACCTCACTTGGGGAAGAGAAACACCCCTCCTCCTTCCAGTGTGCCTGGAACTTTGCCCCGTTCATTATATGCTTTATTTCATTTAATTCTAAAAACGGAGCAGTAACATCTGTGGCGCCCAAATGTATTGTAGTCCTTGAATGCCAATGGGAAGGCCATTGTTCTCCAGCGCACTTATTTTTTCCCTTTCTTCTATTCATTTCCCTTTATCTCTCTCTTCCTGTGTCCAAGTTTGCTTTCTCCATTGTCCTCTCCTGGGCTCCTTGGGCCTGGTGGCTGATATTCATAGCTTTTCTTCTTTTGCCTGCCTTTCCTGCAGTCTTGGGTCTGCCCATGGGTGTCCCCGAGCCCCGCTGGTAAGTTCTGCAGCTGAAACTGATGCCGACTGCTACTGCTGGCTTAAGTCAAGTCACATTTGGCAAAATGTGCATTATCCATCTGGAAACTGGGTTATACTTGTCCTAGAGCAATTAACTAGATAATTGCTCTGGCACCAAGACAGCCTTCTACTATTCTTGCAACAAAATAGATAATTTTAACTATAGCTCCTCCTAATTCTTCCAGGAACTGCTAAAAAACCTGGTGCATTCTTGTTCTAGCTGCATTAAATGTCTCTGAAGCTTCTTCTTCATGTTCTCACCCACAGGAATTTTGCGGGCCTTAGTCTCTGCATTGGTTCGAACAGGGAGTCAGTCCTTGGTCTCTCATGAAATAAAAGCCAAATGCTATTTGAATTAAGCAAAGTGTACATCGGAAGGTATAAAACGTCATCACCTTCTTCCTTTAATTTCCTCTGGCCAGGCTGCTCTCCCGGTTTGTTCCTGGTTTAGAGCAGGCCCTGCACAGAGGTGAGTGAGTCTGCACTTGACAGTGGAAAGCATTTCCTGAAGGAGAGGAGGAAGGGTGTCCCTGGTCTGCCATTGGTGGGGTTTATACCAGGGACCGGTCACTCTGCCTGATCTGACAGTCAGCCACGTCAGGAGAACCTGACATGTGTGCTCAGCTTTGTGCTGCTCTGCACACAGGAAAAGCAGTGTGGCATCTAACCCCTGAGATGGGGCAGGCAAACAAACCCATCTGTAAGGAGGAGTGGTGAGTGGGGGTTTGCTTTGTTTATATTTTGTATTTACCTGGCTCTGTGACCTTTCCCCAAGTCTCAGGGCGGTCCCCTGTGACAGGAGGATGATGACAGCACTTACCGCTAAAAGGTTCCTTGTGCTCCTCGTCATTCACACAAAGTGTGGGTCCGAGCACTGAATTCAAGGTCAGGTGCTAGGCTGGGGGACACAGAGGAAAACATATTGGACACATCTGTGCTTTCAAGCAGCTTAGAGCCTAGCAGACTCTGAGCTGCGATACATAACACACTCTGCACAGTTTCTGACTCGCAGCAAGTCTCCACTGCTCATAGGTGCACACTGGCTGCTCTGGCCAATCATGGGACGCAAGCGGGGAATACAAAACAGAAGAAATACCTTCAATCTCTCTTCCGACACAATTGCACCAGCCAGCGGTATTTTGCAAGTTTAGTATTCTGTATCGAGTCTTTAAACCTCTCTGAAAGCTTCCCAACGTAGTGTCGTAATAAGCTGGTTATTGATATATGGTTAAGTTCGTGCATTAGGGAGAACTCTACCCCACTGACAACGGGAGTTCTGTCTGAAGTCGTCAGCCAGCCCACCGGGAGCACTGACCTGACGTCTTCAGAGTATCCCCTGCTGGGGCAGTGTCAGCAGGCTCTTCTGCCCCCATGTTGGTCAGTCATGGGAAGACGGTTGTCCCAGGAGTCGGGCATAGCCTCGTGTGAGGTGGCTGTCTTCAGCCGAGGTCAATCCATAAGAGGGCTGGCAGAAGAGTCCCCACTCCTAGAGAGTGGTCAGTGTGGTGCCTCACGGCAGGCGCTGCACTTATATGCTCTCTAAATGGTCAAAGTGGTTCGTAGTTGTTGCATCCCCCATGAGACTGCCCATGTCTGCGTGAAACAGTTACAGAGTCAGTATTCAGGTCAGTATCTCAGGTCCTCCAAAGGCTTCCATTACAACAGAAACCGGACAAGACAATGTGACTTGGATTTCCTGAGATGCAGAGCTGCTGGGGTGAAAGAGGAGGCCGGGCGTTATCCAGAAAAGTGTGCATCTTTATGACCGATTGTCCCCCCACGCTGGGTTATGTGCGTGATACGACCGAACCCATTGCTCCCTTTTCTGAGCTCCCTCTCGGGTTTTGAGCCAGCGCTCTCTCATGAAAATGTTGTAGTCGAATTAGGTAGTCGCCTGTCATGTACTGCCTTTGCTATTGCATGTGTATTCTTCTTAATCTTGTTTGTATTAGTAATAAATAGTTCCCAGAGATGATAATGATAGTTGGATTGCCATCAAGCTCTGTGAGCGCTGGTTTGGTCACATCGTAATACATGGCTGTGCTGAGCTCAGCTAATGACTCTTGCAACAGTGAAATAAACTCACAAATGAGGGCTTATTCCATTTTCTGTAATTGTGAGTTCAATCTCCCAGGAATGCATAAACTATGGGGCCTTCTGGGTTTACAATTATTTTCTTGCTTTTAAATTAATTTAATCTGTTACCATATAACTGATGTATTTTAATTCTGATACAGAGGTTGAAATCTTATATTGTTTAAAAACTTGTTCTTTAATGTGGTTATGCTTTTTAAAAGAAAAAGAGCTATGAGGTAATACAGTGTGGGGGGAAGTAAATTACACATAAAAAAATCCATTTCCATACTAATGAAGTGTGTTCTTGGAGACGCTACATGCTTTTAGAGAGAAAATAGACATACTCCAGACATTTATTTCCTCGGATAAAAGGTGTTTGTTAAAAATATAAACCACGAGTTTTCCAGTTTACATTTTTCTGTTTATGCATTAAAGAGAGTGTTTTGTTTGAAATTACCAGGAAAAAAATTCCCAAACAAAACAAAATATATTAATGGCAGGTACAGACCTAGGACTCTCCATTTCTTATTTTCTGTAGTTAAATCTAAGGCTGTTGTTTTTCGACTTTTTAAAGATTCAGAATGTTTTTACTCAAATACTATAAGTTGAAAAAAAGAATACTCATTTCATTTTAATAAGCAAGGATCCCTAGCCCCTATCACTAGAGTGTTATTTTTATCCCTTCTTTTCTGTACTTAAAAATAAACTTAATATGAAAAATTCAAATACATACAAAAGTATAAAGGATAAGATGGTAAAACCTCTATGTATCTGTCACTAAATTCCAGTAACTGTCAATTCATGTCCAGCCTTACCTACTTATCTCTATCCTACCCAGATTACTTCAATGTTGTGTAATTTCACCTGTAAATATTTTATACGTACCTGTATACGGACTCTTTAAAACTCAGAACCACAGACCTATTATTTATTATGCTTAAAACTCATTGCCTAATAGGATTAGATACCCAGTAAGTGTCCAGGTTCTCTAAGTACATCCAATTATTTTGTTTCAAATCAATATATAAATAGACTCAGACGTTACTACTGGCTGTGTAGCTCTGAAGTCCTTTTTGCGATACAGGTTTCCTCTCCATCTCCGATTTTTTCTTACAGTTGCTTTGTAAAGACACCAAGCCATTTACCCTGTACAGTTTCCCACAGTCTGGATTTTGTCAATGGCAATGCAATGTGACAACCAATTAACAAGTTCCACTTCCCCTGCTATTTCCTGTAAACTGGCAGTAAGATCTTGAGGACTGATCAGAATTAACTAAGTTTCTGACAGAATGCTTCAGAAACTATTTTGTACTTCCATTCATCAGGAAGCAGGTAATATCCAGTTAAAGTTTTTTTTTTTTTTTTTTTTTAGTGTTAACAACAGGCATTAATGATTATTACCTAGATGCATTATTTATCATTTTAAAATATCAAAATTTTATCACTCCCACTTCATCAGCTGGGATACTTCTATAAAGAAATACCTCTCATCAGCTACTTAGTCATCCCGAGGTACAGTTTGTGTACAGATTCAGTGCTATCGATTCTTTCCCTTTATTTACTGGTTTTCAAAATAACAAATCTGTTCCCAGCATTCTCTAGATATAACCAGTGACATTAAAAATTATTTCTACCACACTTTTGTATATTGTTGATGTTACTCCATTGCAGGCATTTGTTCAATTTTTCCACCTTCGGCCGGGGTGGCCTCCGTAAGTGGGTTTGTACATCTGTTGGACCCCTTTGCGATGCTCGTCAGCAGCTTCCTGATTTCCTGGTATGACAAGAAGTGCCAGGTTAACCTTACATACTTGGTTTCCCAGGCCAGAATCAGCCATGTCCCCAGAATTGTAGGAAGTGGTATTAGAAGTAACGCTTTGGGGGCTAGAGGTTCGTCGTTCACTGATTGAGTCTATTTATTGCTCTTGGGTTGGCTGTTGTGGCCAGGTCTCTTCAGCGGACAGAGCTTTGGTTTTTTGTCTTAATAAGTGACATCATGAGTTCTTGCTGATGTAATCTACTCCCTTTTAAGACTATGGGGCTTTTATTTAACTGCATTGATCTTACATCCATATCTTGTTTGTCTCGTGCTGAATATCTCAGTTCTCAAAGACATCAATACATTGATCTAATTGTTCATTTGCTTTGCCCCATGGCACACACGCAATGGACTCAGAGTAAAATACAAACCCTGCCACTGGCAACATGACTGACACAGTTTAATATAGATATTTTTACAGTTCTTTGGTACTCCAGTATGTCTCACTGCGCACAGGAAAAGCTGCTGTGTTTCAAAGTCACTTAGAATAGTTGTCCGGGCCCTGGCTGGCGTAGCTCAGTGGATTGAGCTCGGGCTGCGAACCAGGCATCGCAGGTTCGATTCCCAGTCAGGGCACATGCCTAGGTTGCAGGCCATGTCCCCCAGCAACCGCACATTGATGTTTCTCTCTCTCCCCCTCCCTCTCCCTTCCCTCTCTAAAAATAAAAATAAATAAAGTCTTTAAAAAAAAAAACTGTTAAAAAAATATTTAAAAAAAAAAAAAAAAGAATAGTTGTCCTATTTGGCTATAAACTCTGCATACAGCTGGGTTCATTTGCTTTACTTTGCTTTACCTTTTTAAAATATGAGAATGATGTACAATATTTTCTTTGTTCCAATGTCAAATCTGTAAACAACATGTGTTCGGGGAAGGTGAGCTTCTGTCTCTGTCTTCTTGACCTCCCCTTATCTCCCCACAGGTAAACACTCCGAAAAAAGTCGATTCTACGCTCCCATCAATCTTTTTTTAAGTAATTTTATTTTAATTATTGTTCAAGTACAATTTTCAATCTTTTACTCCCAGCCCAGCCTACCCACCCAGCCCTTCCCACCCACCTCTAATTTTTGTCCGTGTGTCCTTTATATTTGTTCCTGTAAAAAAAATTTTTTAAAATAAAGGGGAACACTTAGGAAGGCTTGCTTGTTCTTGTTCTAATGATCATTTTGTGCTGACGCCCTTGTAACCACAGTTTCTTCCTTTCTGGGTGGTGCTGTTTGTGGGTTCCCTTCCCTACTGGAAACAGCTAATGACCTGTTCCTCCCTCCCTAGGCTTTGCTTTCAAGCATTATCCTTTTCAGTTCATAGTCACAAGGTGATGGTTAATTTCTGCCTACTTTTCAAATACTCTCCCCATTCTTCAATTTTTTGATAGCTATCCATAAGAACATAGAGCCATTATCTACTATGATTTCTCTATTATAAACACCAGTTAGCTTTTTCAGGTAAATACTCATTTAGTGTTCATCACTAGTCATTGTCACTCAAGTTGTTTTGGTTCTTGAAATCCCATTCTCAGTAAATGCCTGAAGAAGAGTTTATAAGCATGATACGGCTTTTACCCTCCAGGTCATCGGTGCTAAATCTGAGCTCCTTGGTTCATATTCCTCCTGTGTTTTTTAGCCACCACTTTGTCATCTGTCATGAGGTGTCACTGTAGACAAATTGATGACAATCTCATCTTCTCCCTGTTATTAGTGGCCTGTTTTTCTTCATGGCTACCCCATGGGTTTTGCCTTCTTTATCCTTAAGATTCACCATATTAGTGGATTTTTCTCTGTTGACTGGTGTCATTTCAAGTTTTTGTGTGTTTCATAGTTTATCAAATTAAAAACTTTAGTGTTGTATCTCACTGTGCATTTTATGTACCCAGAGAGAGCACATATATATGATGCTTTTTAAATTTCCTTCCTGCATTTTTATGATCTCTTAAATTTTTATATATATTCATTTCTTTGAATTTTTAGAATTTTCTTTTCTATGCTATTTTCCTCATATATTTTCACTAGTGTTTACTTCTGTGTTTCTTCTAATTCTTTATTTCTGAAATAGTTTTCTATTTCAGATTTCTATAAATCTTTCCTGTATGTTTCAGCTACTTTTTAAGTCTCTCTTTTCTTGGCCTAAATTCTGAGCTTCTCTACATCAGATTTATGTCATTCTTTCATCATTATCTTAATTTCTTGCAGCTTATTATGACGTGTTAGACTACCGTTTCCACCTTGTCAGGCATACGTTTACGGCGTGTGCTCATTTGCTTACAGGGCCATCACCCACACCTCATTGTGTCTTTTTTAAACATACGTTATGAGTGAGGCTTCTTCATCCTCCTCCTCTCTGAGTCCTAAGTGTGGTCATGTATCTTTGGTTCCTGCCAGGAGACGGGCCAGGATAGCTTACCCACTGCAGAACTACAGAAATACTTCTTTTGTTATTTCCACAAAGGATTAAAACCATGACCTTGTACTTGCTGTAATATGGAGACCTCCCTTCTCACCTCCACTTTTGTCTCTGTTGGACCCTCCCTTTGTCTCTGTGTTCCCTCTCTTGTCCAATTTGGATTCCAGTCCCACTAGTTTCTGCTCGATGTGGACCTGCTCTGAGAAGGAAGCTTCAACTGGGCTGGTGTCCAGAGTGGCAGGGGCCCAGGGCACTCTCCACAGTCTGACCTGACAGTGGCTCTCTCTCCCACCCCCTGTATGCTGCGGCCATAAGCTTCTCTGCTGGTTCTGGCTGCTGTCTTCTGTGGCCCGCGGAGGATTCTGATGAGTGCTGCTTGTTCTCTGGGTTTCCGGCCATCTGCACTCTCTTGCTTTTCCCAGTTTCTCTCTCACAGCTGCAGATTCCACGTGGCTTCTGCTGCCATTGGGGCTTGGTGACCCCCTGTTCGTATGTTCAGGTTTGGGGCACACTGTGTGGCTGCTTTGTTGCACACGGACTTTGCGAGATTTTGATTTCACTTTTGTACGTGTTCTCCAGGTTGTTATGGATGGAGTGGTACTGACACAGATGCTCCCAAACTGTCCTGACCGCTGTCGCCCTTCCCCACGCCTCAGTCCTGTTCGCCATCTCCGAGGTGCAGAAACTATGTGGGAACTTTCCACCGAAATCTGTGTGAGTCAGAGTTAGGTAAGGTGATATTCCTGCTTGAATTTGCTGGAATAACAACTTCTGTGAAAATAGCATTCTACAAAAAAAAAAAATAATAATAACGTATGGGTATAAATCAGCCCCGCATTTTAACGAGGACAAATGGAAAACCCATGTACAACGTGGTCAGACTTGGATTTGCTATCACTGCAAAGTTCACTACTAATCACCTTTCTTAGCCTCCATTCCATGCTGACCTCATGGTAGGTACCTAATACGTTTCATGAATGAATAGTTGAATTCATCTGAGCTCTGGTAGCTTCCTTGCCAGACTATTAGGAGAGCAACAAAGAACACATGTAATCCTCCTCCTCAATGACATCATCCTCCTTCGTCCTCCTAATGACAAATGAGTGCACATGTGAGCACATGTATGTGTACACGTGAGGGCCTCACTCGTGTGTGAGTGTGCACGGTGTCCATGTGTGGGGGCACATGTGTTCATGCATGAGGGCGTTGCTCATGTGCATGCTACCACCACTCCCGGTACTAACGACCGACATTCATCATTGCTTTCCACGGGAATATGTAAGTGAATCCTAGCTTTGAAAAAGGGTAACAGCTAAGCATTAATGACTGACTTCCTCATTTTTGAAACTTCTGAGGTTTCTGTGATGGGAGGGGGAGTCCTAGTTAAGAGATTATCATTTGACCTGAGAAAAAGCTCAGACAATGTCAGAAAGTCTTAGAGATAGCAAAGGCTCTTATCCGAGGCTCTTGGTGCAGGCTTAGCTGGAACAATGATAAGACAGTGATTAGGAACAACCAGAAGAAAAAAAGACCAGTTTTTAGAAAAGATCAACCCTGAACAACAGTCCAAAAGGGGAGGACTGTCAGGCAGCTGGTTGCTTCGGTCTCCCCAACCGTAAGGGCAGTAAAACTGGACACAGAGAAGAAGTGAGAGGTACACAGGCTTTGCCTAATAAAGAGAACAATCCACTTTCTTGGCAGAAATCAGGGTTGTTCTTTCTCTTTTCCAATAGTAGGTTCCAGATTCACAGACCAGGTTCGGAGCGAGCAGGAAGCTGGGCAAACTGCTGATGATGGTGGACCTGCTGCTTGTTGAGGTAGCAGGTAGCAGGCAGCAGGTCACTGTCCTCAGCTTCATTTCTAACCTTCTTAAGTCCATTTGCACATTAATTTCAGCAAGCGAACAGGGTGGGAAGGAGGGAAGACTAATGATGCTTAAGCATTGTGGCAGCCGAAAACACCTCGAACATGCCGCTGTAGGTGAGCGCTAAAGTGCGAATCTTGAGTTTTATATACTCCATGATTTTGAGGCTTTGGAGATCCAAAAATAGGCACGGAGAAGATTCTACTCAGCCTAGCAGAAATATAAAGGTGAATGCTTCAGAAACGCTGGGGATGAAAAACAATCTGGGCCCATGAATTCGCTTCTGACTTGAAAGCAGCCACAGCACCTAAGAGGGAGTTCAGTGTAGTCATAATAAATTGTCCATCTTAGAGTTTATTTTTTTTTACTTCTTAGTTAACAGTTAATATGCAATACCATGTTGGTTTGAGGTGCACAGAGATTAGACATTTGTATAATTTATACACTGATCTTCTGGTAAGTCTAGTACACCCCGACACCCTGTGTAGTTATGGCAATATCACTATGTTCCTGGGCTGTAGTTTATATCCCATGATGATTTGTAACTCCCAGTTTATACTTCTCAATCCCTCACCTTTTCCACCCATTCCCCCAAACCCTCTCCCATCTGGCAGCCGTCAGTTTGTTCTCCGTGTCTGCGAGCCCCTCAGACACGAACACCTGCACTTATGCACGAACACATACACACACATGCCCTCACATGTAAACATGCTCATTCGTCATTAGGAGACCTTCATCATCAATGACGAAGGTGAGGAGAATGATTACATATGTGCCTTGTTATTCTCATAATAATCTGGCAAGCAAGCTACCAGTGCTCAAGTGAATCTAATTATTCATTCATGGAATTTTTAATATGCAACTAAGTAAATGGGAAAAAGATAAATAAAAAAAACAACTTGTGCCTCTGGGGAAATAATCCCATCTGTGTAAAGAACACGTCATGGAAGGTGAACTGGTGTCAGGATTCACAGAAGAACTAGAAATGCAACATCAAAAGGTTCTGTTTCTTCAGGAGTATATTGGGAGCAGAGGAGAGATTTTGGTGACAAGTTAAGTGCAGTGAAAAAAGGAGATGGTGAGGTGATTGCAAAGGAACAAAAAAAAAGGCAATAGCAGAATTAAGACCTACAGTGCAGATGGCACGCAGTAGAAGGACATGGGAACTGAAGTCAGTTTTAACAAATGCAAAGTCCTCCAAGAACATGAAGGAAAAGCACAAAGAGTTGAACCTCATGATAGAGACAGACAATAAGAGAGACCCCAAGACTGGTCTAGACAGTAACAAGTGTCCCTGAACTAGACATTAGAATAAAAGCAATGTTGAAAGATACAGTCGAAAAGTACTTTACTGAGTCAAATAAAATCTGAGAATATAGATTTAAAACACTGCCCATGTTGATGCAAACATCAAGGGCAGCGGCTCCTAGGTGAACCCCGACTGTCTGATCAATTCTATGTGGTACCAAAGCGCAGTCCTCACGGGTTCTGGGGTGTTTAAATGTGTTTCCCAATGGCTTTTGACTTGGTGGAAGGCCTTGGGCTATACTGATACTTCCCTGCGAATTTGGGGGGCTCTGCTCTGCAGGCCTGGTGCTACCTGCAGAAAGTCTGAAACCAGCCTGATTTTTGTGTGTGTGTCCCTCCCACGTGACTTGCTTTTTCTGCCTGGATACCTGGGTATTTATAGCTCTAACTTTTGTAACTTAACTTTCCCCAAGATTGTATGTGTAGGTCTTTTTAGGAATAATTTATGTGCAATTACTCCTAAGTGGCTATTGCCTTATCTTTAAAAAGAAGGCACCGATTCTTTGAAAAATAGCAGTGGACACAGGCCGGGAGGAAGATTTAGCTGAAGGGTGTTCGCAGTCGTTCCTGGGGTTTATTGTGTTTTACGCCTTGTCACTAAATCTGCTGCTGCTTTGACGCGGGGACACATTTCTTTTTAATTTCCTCCTGCGGCTCACAGCAGAGCTTTGCAGATCACAGGGTCTCTGAAGAGCATTTGGTGGCGGCGGTTTGGAACCCGTGCTCTCTCCCGCCCTCTTTGCCTTGCTCGCCTGTGGTCTTCCTCCATTGGGAGGCGGGGTGGTCGATATAAATCGTCCTGTGTTTTTCCCTTCATTGTCTCCTCTCTTGCTGTTCAGCAGCGTCAATCTGTTCTGCACAAGGGCGTGCCTGTCTGTCTCCTGGGGCGGCTCCGGGAGGGGTGCGCTGGGGGTGCTCCAGGAACTGGCAGGCCCATTTCTCACCCCCAGGTTTCTCTGTCTGAGACCAGTGGGCTCCACGCAGGGCAGTTTAGGGTTATTGTAACGTTTGTGTTACATCCGAGAAAGGGTTTCCTGTTTGTTTTTCATTCTGTGTTGCTTTTTGATGGGTATTAGGAGAGAGAAATGGAGAGTAAAGTAAATACTGTCTTTATTATCCAAATTCACCATGTTACCTTTGGTTACGTAATTGCATGGTAAATGCCCAGCTGCCCTCCCTAGAGGGCCGAGCCTTGTGAGGACAGGGACCTTGTCCTTTTTCCTTTATGGGACTCAGTTCCTCTCGCCTTCACATTAGAACCATCTTCCACCCCAGCCTTTGAGATTCCAGTTGTCCGTCCTCTCAGATCCCTTTGTGAAGGCTGGCGTGGGTCCCAGAGAACCTTGGACATCCACGCAGAGGGTGGGGGCAGGGCACTGGAGGCGCTATCCGCGCATGTGCAGTCCCACTCTGGCCACACCTCCCTACTGCGTGCACTGGAGAGGAGGAGTTAGGGGTGGGACGTGACTCCTGCTGTCTGTCAGCCTGTCTCCTGATGCTCCTTCACTGGGCTAAAGGTGAGTGGGCAGGGCCGCTCTTTCACGTGGAGGACACAGCCTGACCTTATAGGGCCAGCGCTCCTTCAAATAGGTACAAGTCTGTTTGTACTTACAAAGCTCTCTCTCTATACCTATTTTTATGTGCATTCTATAAATCCCTTATTATATAATCTCTACTATGTCTCTGTGTAATCTCTATGACTATATGTAAAATATCTCCTATTTTATAATATAAAATATATTTAGATTTGTGTAAAATCTTGTACATGTAGATGTATACTTAGATATATTTTAACTTGTCCATATCCTTTATTATGTATTAGTTATATATTTCTATAATCTATATAGTATCTATAAAATCTATATAGTATACTAAATAGTATGTGCTATATCCTTCTTATATTTTACTTAGGCTATTATATATTTAGTATACATATTATATAGTATATATCACAAACTGAACATATATGCTAATGTATTTAATAGATGAAAATACTATATCTGATATAATCTTTCTATATAGATATGACATATCTTATATAGATTATATTGTCTCTGCATAGATTATGCCATCTTTATTAAATAATTTCTCTATCAGCGCTCTATATTTTTATCTGGGTGAACAGCTTGAGAGTAATTTACAGACCTCATGACTGTAAATTCATGAATACTTCGTGTGTCTCCTCTCTGTAAGGATGCTCCCCTACATAGCCATGAAGCAATTTCACACTCAAGGAATTTAACAGCGATCTAAAACTGTTACGTAACATGTAGCCTAAATCCACACCTGTTAGTGCCCAGTCGTGTTCTAGCTCTGCTTCAGAAAATCAGACTATGATAATAAACCACTCACTGAATTTTGTCAGATCACTTTTGATCACCGCCTCCCTCCCAACTCCTCCCCTTCCCCCGTTTTAAAGACATTTGCCATTTTGAAGGCCAGTGGTCTCAACTTATTTTCTCATGTTGAACTTAAAGTAAACCTTTTAGAAATAAACACTACATAGATAATTTCTGTAATATCACACTAGAAAAACAATGTCCCTTCATCTCTTTATTAGGGATGCTCTATTATTTATTAAGTGGGTACTTACCCAGTCTCTCTACTGTGTGGTTATCTTTCTTTTTATAATTAATAGGTAATCTGGTAGTTGATACTTTAGCGGTGTGAATAGCCTGATGCCCAATCACCTTTCACCTAAATGCTAGAGTTCACTCACTGATCATTCTTGCCCACGGTGATGGTTGCAGTGGTGGTCACAAAGGAGTTTCATTCTTTTTCTTCCATCAGTAATCTAGCCTTTGGGATGCAGACACTTTGGCACCTATTTCTGGGTTTTAGCCTTTAGTGCATTAGCCTAAACTGGCACAGATAGAATTTCAGTATAACATCCTGATACACATTGCTATTAATATTTTTGGAGCACAGACTTTTGCTAGTTTTCCTTATCAACACTTCAGGGCCTAGCAAAATCCCTTCAACTTGGATGTGCCCCCAAAGCTAAGTCTGACTCAGTGTGAAAAATATTGTGCATGCACGAACATACATCCTTACATTAGAACTTCACACTGGTTCTCTGATGACCAAAACCTTTTAGATTAAAATAACACAAGAACTTGGGATTTTAAGAAACCTACTTCATTGTGCTTAAAATATGACAGTTGAGATATAGTGTCATGCACTAGTTAAATGTAAGGTTGAGATTTAGACAATCTGTGTGAACCTCAGCATATTTCTGAAATTCTCTAATTTCTGTAATATTTAAAATGGAACTAATAATATCCACGTCTCAGGAACCTTTTAAGGTAAAACAACATACTGTATAAATTGTTTGGCATTATGCCTAACACAAGGCCATTAGGAACAGGACACCTGATAAATGGTAACCGATATTATGTTTGCTTCTGAATTACAGGAATAAAAAGTGGTACTTCTCTGTCAAATATATTGGTTACTGAAGCTTTTGAGTTTGTGCAAGTACCATGTATAATTAACAAAATATAAACCGACTGTCCAGACTCAACGTTATCTGTTGGCTCCTCTGTGATGTGGATATTTATAAATATGCTTTATGAACTTCATTTATAGCAGATATTTAAAAACTGCTTCACAGTCACGTTGCAGCTTCCTGAAAACACAGCCCATTGTGTTTCGAGTCATGGTATGCGATATTTTTCAAAAGCCATTCTGGAGAGACAAATGCAGGCTGTTCAGGGCTGAATTTCCCAAGCACAGTGTCTAGTTTTGCCTGGAAGTTCCCCAAGTCGTCACGCCCTCTTTAGTGTCCTGACAGATTGCCCCGGTAAGACCTGCCCCTTCGACTCTCCTGGTTTCGCTCTCTCTCTCTTACTCAGACATTCAGGTCCACTGTGTCTATTCCTCCCAGGAACACGGCGCTCACAAATTCCTGCAGCTCTTTTTTCTTCGGCAATCTCACCTTGCCAAGCCGCGGGCTCTGCTCTCCGAAGGGTTAACGCCAAGTCCATCTGGTGTCCCGTAACCACATGCCTTCAGTCAGTCCATCTTCATTTTATCATAAATGATCTCATCCTGCTGCCTTGCAGCATTCGGCCAAATTGAAACAAGCTTTTTGAAGCCCGTCCTGGGCTGTCTGTTCTTCACGATTTCGCCTTCACTTGGAGCAGTGGGAGTCTACCTTCGCGCCAAGTCAGCTTCGGAGCCCTGGAATTTTAATGACTCCTGATGCAGTAGAAATAGTTCGTTCTGAAAGACTTGAATGGTAATATTTATAGAACTCTTATCTAAATTAAGCTGGTTCCTCAGGCTGGAAAAAACCTCCAAGAATCACCTCTGTCCCCCTCCACCTGGCTCCCAGGGGTGATTTTGGATGGCAACACCCCCCACCCCACAGCTGCTGGCTGCCTGCTCCTAGACCCAGTGGCTGGGCCACTGAGTGAGTAATCTTGGCTTGTGCTGAAGAGCTGGGTCCTACTGTGCAGGAATCCTTCTCAGTCCAGAGCAGTACTTTCTAGAGGGGCCAATATGTGCTGTTGAATGTGAAAACTTTGGAATAAGAAGCTGTCTTTTCATTCAGTCGGCTTAATGATGCTGAGCTTGGCTTTGCCTCTCAGAGTTGGCTTCAACAAAATCTGCTGCTTGGCTTCCCACCTGTTTCTGACAGAAGTATGGTTCGCCATCCTGAGGCCACGGTTTTGCTTAAGGTTTTCATGCTCAAGTGCCCCTGTGTGGATAGTGATCTGAGAATAGTCGGCAGTCACCTTTCACAGGAGCAACCTTGGTGGTCAGGTGGGGACAGCCATGTCGAGTTGGGTAGGCTTTTCAACGTCCTTGATTTCAGCTTCCTCAGGGATGGAGGAACAGGAAAGGGTAAAGGCCAGAGTCATGGGGAGCTTGGGCCCAGTGAAAGGACATCAGATGGGCAGCACTTTGGCCATGGTATTCCTGCCCATGGGCCTATGCCCAGCCCAGCAAGTGAGCAAAGATTCTGCAGCTCAGAGCAGCTGGCGTGGAATTGCTGCCTCCACTCTGGTCTCCTCTAGTCTCTGACTGAGGCGTTACCTTGGTCGCCACCTTCTCCTGTCCTCGTGTGGTACGCTCTTTCCTTTCCCTGCTCCCAGCTGGTGTTCACAGAGGGCTTAGTTCATGTTGACTCTGCTGTCCGCACAGCTTTAAGATGTCCTTCTCTCCATTCTCTGGATCCCAACCTTAATCCGCTTTAAGCCACTTTCAGCCTCCACTCGGAGCCTGGCTGGGGTGCTCCCTGTTGCTCCCCGAACAGGGTGTGTGACACAGTGTGCTAAAGGTCAGGTTGGGTGTCCGTTCACCCACATACCTGCTCCTGCTGTTCAGGAAGAAATCGTCACTGTTTGCATTTACATGGCCAGAGCTGGGAAGAAGACCTGGATGCCATTCTCCCCCTTAACTTACTTGCAGAGAGACATGGGCTTTTCAGAAATCGTGGTAATCCCTGCCTTTACTGTAGTAATTTCTCATAGGGTCTGGTGTTGGTCTTTATGCTATGGTAGATTATAATCAGTTCATGAAATAAAATAAGAATTTATAATATTTCCAAATCTAATGGACTCTCTTTGGCCTGTTCCTTAGTTAACTTCCAATTCCCTTCTTGGGATGCTTTTTCTCTTGGCTGCCGTGATAACACTTCCATGTTTTCTTCTATCTCTCCTCTGCCTTCTTTCTTAGTCTCTTTATTGGCCTCCCAGCCTCAGCTGAAACTTTATGTAGGTGCTTGGGCCTCGTCCTGGGCACTTCCCTCCCTGCTCCCCTCCCTGGACTATTTCGTCATGTCCTGTGGCTCTGCATCCTTTCCGTGTGCCCACGGCCCACACATTTATGCCTCCAGAGCACGCTGCGCCCTTGAGTGGCTTATCCTAGAACCCGAGTCCCCAAACGCCTCTCTCTCCTTTCCCACCCGCATCTAATCCACGAGCAAGCCCTGCGGTTTCTCTGAGCATCTCCCCCTCTGCTGTCCCACTCCGGCCAAAAACACCGTCATCTTTCTTCCAAGCTGCTGCGAGTCTAATGGGTTTCTTCCTTTGACTTTCCCCTGGAGAAATGTTAATGTTTTCAGTCAGTATGACAAGGGATTTGCAGCTCACGTACAGGAAGACCCAGGTCCCTAAGGTGCTTCGAGGGACTCCCTAAACGATAGTCGATGCCTTCTGCCCCGGACTCAAAAGTCGTTCTTTTGTGGTGTTCCAGAAGTACATCGTGTTATTGGATTCAAAGCATGTCTCACTTCCTTTCACCACTTATTCTAGAAGAAGCACCTGCTAAGGTGTGGGGAAAAATGTTGTCCAGGAAATTAAAACATATAAGCTTCTGACTGCAACTTATTTGGAGCAGGGGAATAAGTTTCTTCTTAGCTAGTGGCACCCAATACTCTGGAGGATATTACGAGAGAGGGCTGGTAGCATGCAGAATGAACAAACAGATGCAGGGCTAAAGCAGACCTTACTGCGGTCCTAATGGCTTTTCAGATGAAGGACAAGCAGTGACAGTTTGGACTCCCACCCCTGCTGGACTGGCCGTCACTGATCACCAGGTATTTGGTGTGCACTTGGCTCTCGTGCAGACTGGCTCACAGGGTGTCGCAGCCAGGCCACTGCAAGGGCAGACTCCACGTCTTCCAGCCCTGACAAGCCTTCATTTGCTTTGATTGTCATTCCGCTGTGGCCGAACGCCCATCTGACAGGGGATGCTTGTGGAGCCAGCCTGCTTTCAGGCTCCGAGGAGGGATATTTCTTTCCTCGGGGGCCAGCCCTGCCATTAGTCCACCCCATGTTTGCTGTTTCTTATTCCTAAGGGCTTAGGGCAGCTTGTGGATGGTTGGTAGATTATTTCACATCCGGCACCGCTGCCGGCAGTGTTAGTCTCAAGAAAAAAAGAACAGCTGTCAGGGCATTTTATTTTCTTTCCATACCTGGTGCTTCATCCTTTCTCGGCTTCTTCAATCTGTCTCTAATGGACCCTGGCGAACTAAAAAACTAGCAGTTAAGTATAGAAGCTTTCAAGGACAAAGAAGAGAAATGACTCCAGGTCAGTAAACATTATCTGCCTTAAGTAAGTGAGAAGAAAGGGCTTGACACAGACATGGAAATAAAATTTGTGAGTCCTGAGCACATTCGAGATGATGGTCTCGTCAATGGGAAAAATTGCCTTCTCAATGAAATTTGAAGAAGAGTGTCTTCCTACTCTTGTATGTTTTGCAAAAACAAAGACAATTTCCGCCATTAATTTTTAACACGGTACTTTGGAGGTAAACTCCACATGCAGTGAAATGCATATATCTTTGATGAAGACTTCAATGAGTTTTAATAGAAGTCTATATCCATGTAACCCACACCCTATCAAGATATAGAATGTTTTCACCAACCCAGAAGTACATCCCTTTCTAATAAATCTCCCGCCTTGAAGAGGCACATACTTTTCTTATTTCTATTACTATGGATATGTTTAATCTATTCTTGAACTTCATATAAGTGGAACCATTGCTCTACAGTGAATTATATCTGAGTTTCTTTGCTCAGCATGACATTTTTGAGATTTATCCATGCTGTTTTGTGTATCTAAATTCTGTGCATTATTATTGCTGAGTAGTAGCTTGTGTGAATACAACTGGTTTATTTTAAAAAATTATTCTGTTGGTGGACATGTGGGTCAGTCCTGGGTTCAGCCGCTCGAACATCCTTCTGCGAGTCTCTAAGTGTCTGTATTTTCATTCTTTCCCGGTAAACACCCACAGGTGTGATTGCTGGGTCAGAGAAGTGCACGCTCCACTCTGTGAGGAACTGTCAAACTGCTTCCCAACATGAATGCACCATTTTCCGTTGCTATAAGTATTGGTGGGTTTCTTTTGCTCCATGGATACTTCACAATAGCATAATTGGCCATTTCAGTGAGGGTTTTTTTTACATTCTGACAATTTTAATTTGCATCTCTCTAATGACTAATGTGCCCATTCTGATGGGTGGGGGAAGGATTGTTCATACAGATTGCTCTCCCCTTTCTCCTCCCACATTATCTACTGCATTTACTTTGGGGGGTATTAGTTGGAGTTCTAGCACTGGATTCCAGGAGATCTTGGGAGATGTAGGGTTAGAAGTCTGTGATAGGTTTAAAGGGAAAGCTACACCGCTTCTAGCAGTAGAACCCAAGTCCAGTTTTGTCATTCGCTATATTGTTACAAGATAACACTCCCTAGCCTTTCTCCTCTCTCCACCCCACTGGAAGGAGAAACCATCTGGTCAGGGAAAGAGAAAGGTGTTTTCATTGAGGATATGGGTCTTTCCCCTCCAAAATAGCAGAGGTGTGATATTACTGGTAGTCTGTAAAGAGAAAAGGGCACATGTTTCTCAAAGACCACGACCTATCTAAGTTAAAAAGTCTGGGTGTTCATAGTTATTTCTTTCCATACCTCAAATTCCCATGGAATGAAGACCTACCAGGAAAAGTACGCAGTGATTTCTGGTTTGGGCTCTTTGGAAGGTTCTAGTGCTGGTCGCTGTCATCTTTCTGCAAACTTACCGCTCACCCACCAGAGTCCTTACTTTAGGAAACTGGTAGATGAGTGATTCTCAAACTCAGCATCTCAGCAGAGTCCACATGGTGCTTGGGATTCCAAAGGAAAAATTCACGGGCCTCCAGAGGTCCCGATTTGCCAGCCGTGGGATCGGGTCTGGGAATCTCCATTTGATAAATAGCCCTTTTAGCTCTAGTTTCCTTTTACTCATTCTTCTTTTTCTACTCAGAGTGTGAGAGTGAGCCTCATGGGATTTCATATCCTGTTACCCTATTTATGTACAATCCTTTTCATATTAAAATGCTGTCTTCCCTTTAAACTTACAGCTAATGACCTAATGCACAACCCAGTCCACTTGTCACAGTGCCCTCTGAAGACATTCTGCTTGAGCTCAAGGAAGCAATTTTATTCCTCCTGTGCTGACCTCTCCAACCACCAACCTTTTCATGGCATATTCGCACGGGATTATTTGTTCAGAACAGATCTATGGAGATAAGACACAGCAGAGTATAATAATACCCAACCTCTATGGAAAGCATCCGCCGTCCAAATACTAGGACCAAATACTTATATAGGTATATAGCTTCTGTTGTTGTGCCTCATGCAATGATGATCTCAAACAGGTTTTAAAAATTAGCACTTATTTAGCTCATACATCTGTGGGGAGGCTGGGCTTGGATGATCTAGACTGGCCCACCTGGACAGCTCCATGTCACAGGTGTCTCCTCTTTCTCCTGGGCCCAGGGGCGGCGTGGGCATGGGCTTCCATGGCAACAGTGGCGTATGAGCATGTCACCTCCTTTCAATCTGTGGCCTAGGCAGGCCATATAGCTGAGCCCAAGCAAATTGCTGGGAGAAGAAATAATTTCCTCTGTTAGAGGAAAGAATTGAAATGTCATAGGGAGAGCTAAAGAATTAGGGCCAGTAATACATTCTACTACAGCCATTCATTCTGGCAACAATTCCACGGAGTGGGTATTCTTCTTACCTGTTAAAGGTTAGGGGTGATATGAGGGACACCACCCAAAAGCAGACTGAACTGTCTGTTACTGGCCTGCCACTTACTAGCTGTGTGAATTTTAGCACTTAACTCTTTTGTACCTCAGTTTCCTCATATTGAAATGGAGGGAATATTTTTACTTGCTCTATAAGGTGTCACCAGCAATAAATGAGTTTATGTGTAAGATGTTTAAAACAGTGTTAGAGGCATAGTAAGTGGTCACCGAGTGTTACTGCCACATTGACAGCTAACATTCCTGGAAAGTTAAATGAGTCCTGAAAACGTGTGACTCGGGGTCCACAATAACAATGAACAGAACAACTGACATCCTAGATCATATCTGCTCTGACTCTTTCCCTAGAATCTCAGGTACTGTTCTCCTCCTGGTATTCACAACTAGCTTATTTTTTTCACTAAACAATATTTTGAAGACCTCTTTATAGGTATTGTTACATTTCATAATAAAACAAAAAATACAGCTCTGTTAGTAAAGGCTATATATTAATTGAATAATAATGGTTATTGACAAATTTCCAACAATTTCACTGTCAAACAATTTTCAGGAAATATCATTTGATTTTCATGACAAGCTTTATTTAAAGAAAATGTGCTCATCATTCAAATGTTAGATTCTTTAAAATTTCTCTAGCTCAGGTGGACCCATTATTCATAAGTATATGATTTGGAAGCTTCAAAGGTGCAGGGAAGGTATAAAGATTTAAACCTGAATATTCTAAAACCCTTCATGAAAGATTCTGCATTTGAGGAGAGATCATTTTATCTCATGACAAAACACAGAAGCAAATATTTATTCAGTCACAACATGTTATGGACTTTCCCCTCTCAGAAAACCTTGCAGGAGTCATGGGGCGCACAGATGATTAAAATATTGTTCATATCTTCAGAGAGTTTACAGTCCGATGGAGAAAATCTTTCAGAAAGTAAATGATTGCAGTACAGCGTGATGGGCTCCAATAATTGTCAACACAGTGTTCTGGGCATCTTAACCAAATACCAGGAAATTTAGAAAGCTAGAAGTGAGCCAAGCAGAAAAGGAATGTGCAGGGTGGAAATCACGGGGCCTGTCAGGAGATCAGAGGGAGTGTCGGGTGCAGGTTTCAGGACTCTGACAATAAAAACAGCTTGGAACGGATGGAGCGACGAGTTATGGCAATGGGAGTGATTCCGTGACTCTGGAGGAGTGGACAAGGTTCAGGTCTTCGAGGACCTTGGATGCTGCTGTAAGGATAGGGGACTTTATTTAAAAGCACTGGGCAACCAAGGAAGATTTTCAACACAGTCTCATGTGCTCTTGATCCTTCTAGCTTTACAGGCAATGGGCAGGTGAGAGGGCAAGGGCAAGTAGGAGGCTCTTGCCTCCAGGTGGGAATGAATCAGGCCAGACTTGAGACACAGCCAATAAGAATGGAGAGAAGGGAAAGGATTCCAGAAGCACTAGAAGGTCCTGGGCGTGGAGCCATATCCACCATGTGCAAGGAACCCCTTTAGGGACTTGCTCTCCCTGCCTCCTAACCTGGCAAAGTGAGTACATTCAAATACGCACATGTCAATTGCTGCTACTCGGTTCTTCCGATTGTTTTCTGTAGCTCCCGGGAGAAGATTTCAGGCATTAAGCGGGAAGCACTTGCTGCCACAAAGCAAGGAGGGACGCACAGGCTGTCATGAAGATCCAGATCTATCAGACCACTAAACTGGCCCAAACCAAGAGTGCTTTCACTAAATTAAATCTGGTCTATTAGCATCTGAAGGTAACCACACGCACCCATTGCTCAGATGAGGATACTGAGGCCGGGAGACGTTAAGGAGTTGTCAGTGACAAAGTGCCGTTCAATTCCAAGTAGTCCAACTTAGTTTGTGACACTTTCTACCATACTCCACTGCTCTTATTGTATTTGTGCATTATCTTTATTTGAATTAAACTGTTTCCCTTGTAATTCTTAAAAGGGTCATTAATGATGTGCTTGTATTTAGTGTCAACATTTTATTCCTACTCATTTTCTTTCCATTGGTATTTTTAGTTCCACTTGACAATGTTCCTTTAATGGAATAAAATTTTAGCTTCACTTTGTACTGCAAAAGAAATGGACAGAAATAAAACTTTTTAAAAGAATAATTTAGCCTCCAATGCATCCCACAGTAATTTGATATTAGAGTACTTTAAAATAAATTATAGTTAATTAAGCATGCAAACACACTAACTTCTTTAAGTACCCAATTAGCTACCTTAACTGAAATAATTGTCCTGAATTGCATATTTTTAAAGGCATTTTCCAAGGTACTTCATAAATCTTTGTCTCTGGTGTAAAAAATGTAATTATGTGGCAACAGCTGATTGTCCAGGAATACAAACATCGCTTGAACAGTAGTTCTCTAAGACCCGGTGTCTTCATCTGTGAAAGTGCCTGACCTAGAAACACACAAAGGTTTCCCACTTCTCTAAAGTCTTGCAGTCATTCACCTGGGAGCTGCCATCTGGGGTTCATGTTGTCTGTGGGACCCTGTGCATTCCCCCGAGTCTGACTTCAGGAGCAGCCAGCAGCCACACCTGCACCACGCCGCATTCCAGTCCTCTTGCATCCCATTGTTTTCTGTGTCCCACGAAATGGCCAACCTCTTGGAGAGACTATTTCATTATCTTGAAAAATACCCCTCGAGTTCTGACCTGAAGGTATATCCTCAAAGTTCTGCCTGGCCTCTTGTTTTCTGTTGTTTAATTTTTGTTTTCATTTGAATCCCCTTCTAATGAAAGCTTTCTGGATTATCTAGAAGACACCTCATAAGCAGTGGTGCTGCCTGGTGTCTGTGCCTATGTTATATTTTTAAAGTCACACGAAGGATGGATGAGGAACACCCTGTCCCCCTACCCTAGGCTTGCATTTTGTTTTCATTCTTTTAGTATTTCCTTTAATGTTCAATGGGCGTTCTCATCTTGATACAGTCTCTCAAGAGGAGAGCACCCTGACCCTCACCTTGACAGGCTTTTATTGGCTTTCCAATAGCATACATCAAAGAAGGTTTTCATTCATTATACTCAGGTTTGCTTTAGGTAATTACTTTTTATTACTTCCTACAGATTAACAAGGAAAAAATGTTGCAAATGCAAGGGAACAATAAAAGAGTAACAGGTCTGGTTACACTTCAGCCCTTGGGAGAATTCGCACAGACTTCAGGAAGTTACTTGAAAGACGTGCAGCAAGGGCTTGCTGCCTGAACTCAGGTCGAGCGAGTTTTAGCAAGAGCAAGTCACAAAGCAGCCTGGGTACAATGCGGGCCTGACTTCCCACCAGCGAACTTCTTCACGGGCGCGGTCCTGCATGCCGACTTGCTCCCCACTGGTTTTCCTCATGGGTGCTGAGCTGCATTTCCATGCCCTGTGAAGCGGTTCTCTACATATGGGTATTAAAAATCAACTTCTGGGCTGCAATTTATATACCATAAAATGCACATACATGAAGTACACAATTGGATGAGTTGAAGCAAACAGACATATCCGTTTGATTTTTAACACCCTCCAAGTTAGTCGCTGTTGTTATATGTTAGGTTGAATCACATATATTTACTGTTAGGGTTCAACCTAGTTTTTATTATATTTGAATTTAGATTTACTTACAATACCCTCCATTCCTTCACTTCTTTCATCCTACTCTTTGGCTCTGTGTTCAGTTATTATTTTTTTTTTCAGAAATACAATCTTCAGTCTCCTGTATACAGAACTCTAGTGCTGTGAGTTGCCATTGAGGACATTAAAGGTGCTTTTTTCCTCTGTTCTCTTCTCTGGTCATTGTTAAGTCTGCTGTCAGTTAATTGTTATTCCTTTTAAGTGATTCATACTTTCTCTTTGGCTGCTTTTAGGCCTCCTGCAGTTTCACTACAATTGTGTTGTGAATTTACTCCTATTTATTCTCCTTGGGATCTAGTGAGCCTCCTGAACTGGAGAACATATACTGTCCATCCGCTCAGAAATTCTCGTCATTGTTGCTTCCTGTAACATCCTCCCTTTTCTCTATTTTCTCCTTTGGTGTCTCCTACTTAGCTTGGTATTAGGCTTTATTTTGTCCGTTGTGTCTTTTCACCTTTATTTCAAATTATAATCTGTTTACTTCTCTGTGCTGTGTTCTGGGCAGTGTCCTCAGTTATATACTGGTGTCGATTATTCATTTGGTTGTGTGCGACACGTTTAACCTGCTCGTGGAAGTTTTAGCTGATACTGTCTGTCGGATGTTATCTGGAGTTTGCATCTGAGTCTCCAGTGAAACCAAGTTTGTAGTCGCCAGCCCACGTCTCATGAGGCCGGGCAGACTTCGGCGAGACGTCCAGGCTTCTGTCGGTCCGTCAGGCATCCTCCACCCTCCGGGCTCTGGGATCCAAGTTCAGGGCCCCACACAACAATCCAATAAAGACTGGGCTTGGTGTTTAAAATTAATATGCAGACACTTTATCGCACACCTTCCCTTTATTTCCAGCTTTGTGTCCAAGAGGCGGGACTCTAGTGGTGTTTGGAATGAACCTCAACATACTCCTGCTCTTTGCACACAGAGGGGTTTACAGGAGGCACACACACTGACGGGAAGCTGGACCCTTCCTTCATTACACCGCCTACCAAGTTGGAGCATCTACCAAGTCATGAAGTCTCATTATGTCCTACAGTGAATCAGTCAGAATCAAAGAGTATCTGGAAGTCGCTTTTTTTTTTACCACCACAAACTGTGTGTGTACACACCCCAGGGCTACAGTTCCTCTGATTAATAGCACTTTATTTTATATTCTTGTTGAATATGATTATGACGTTGTTGTGATATTGACTACATCAAGGACAGCATTGATCTAGATGACCTGGTTGGAAGGCTCTGCTCCCAAAGTGTTAGTCTTGATCAGAAAGAAAGTTTTTTCCTTGCCAAAGAAACCATAGACATTTCATGCCTTGCAAGTTCTGGTATATGTTACAAACCTACGAGGAAAATGGAAGTAATATTTACTAAGAGGAACTACTTTCCATTAAGCTGTGAAGAAACCAAAACCTTAGGAAAGGATTCATTCTTAACACTGTAGTACAAAGTTAAAATACCACTGCCTTATTAATAAATAGTGTAAGTATGAAATTATATAGTTGCTCAGATTACTTCTAAGTGCTTAAGCAAGGATTTGAACCTGGGTTGGACTAAAGCCTGCACTGCGGACCACTGATCCCATGACTTGTGATTTACCTCTCCAAACAGTACAAATCATTTCTCTACTATGTAGCTTGACATTTACATTTGATGAAATTTGTTCTTCAAAAATTTTAACAATTAAGTTACTAGTAAATACGAGGCAAAGTTCCATGAAAAACTATGCATTTCTTCATTCTGTCTGAACAGGTAAAGATCTCTTTGGAAGCAGCAATTAAAAAACAAACAGATGTGCCCTGGCTGGCGTAGCTCAGTGGATTGAGCGCGGGCTGCAAACCAGGCATCGCAGGTTCAATTCCCAGTCAGGGCACATACCTAGGTTGCAGGCCATGTCCCCCAGCAACCGCACATTGATGTTTCTCTCTCTCTCTCTCCCTCTGCTCTCTAAAAATAAATAAATAAAATATTTAAAAAAAAAACAACAAACGGATGTATATAAATCTAAGTATAATGAACTTCCGTTTCTGCAGGAGGGTTGACAAAGATGGTGTCGTCAATAATTTTATAGAACTCTGTATGTTACAAAGCGTTCTAATGCATCATTCGGGATTCTCAGAACAGACCAGTGAAACCAGTTTTCTTGCCAATTCAGAGTTTAAGAGACGGAGGCATGTCAGGTAATTGCTCCTCGCCCCTCCCCACCCCCGCCTTCTCGTATTAACACAACCCTGGCACTGAAAGATACAATGCTCTTATATTGATGGGTTGGAACAGCTTATCAAAGAAATAATACCCAAATTGTTGCCTAAGTTTTAATCTCCTAAAATCTTCCAAGTGATCAATTTTCTTTTCCTTATAGAATGATGATTTTTCCTTCACAGAGACTGAAAACTTAATTAAACTTTAGTTGCTGTTTAGCCAAACTACAACACAATTCCATTGATTAGGAATGATGAATCATATTCATAAATTCAATAGCATTAGGAAATGAAAATATATAATTCAATACTTCAGGAGAAGTCACTTTTATGAAAGGAGAGTAATACACCAAAGGAATTTCTAAAGAGAAAAACCGTATAACATTCATTTGACCATCTTGTTTCTTTACTAACAAGTCGATATCAACCTACAAACCCATTTCCTGCTGGATGTTGGTAACAAGAGCCTAGGCCCATCAGTCCATATAAGTAGCTACAGACTGAGAGAAGGGGAACGTGTTGGACGTGCAGTCTGAATTTACCACGGTAGGTGTACATAAAAACGCCACCTGTGGAGTGATCTGCGTGTTCCTGCTTACCCAAGGAGCAGGTCACCTGAAGAGTTGCATAGAGGACTATCTTCAAATTCCATGTTTGTGTGGCAGCAAAGCATCGCTCACATCAAAGATGCACTACATGTTTTTCTTGTTCAGAAAAACATTTTAACGTTATGTGAGAAACAGATGAAAGATACTTTGATGTGCTTTGCATACTTAATTCAGAATTATTTATAGAGATTATAAATGATATTAAGTTGCAAAAAGACGTAACTGAACTATATTTAGTAGAATTAAGTGGGAACTCTGGCTTACGAGAAGAAAATGACTAGTAAAAAAAATTGTAATGTCTCTTTTCATCGAAGTGAGAACATTCTAGAAGATGAACACCTTAAAAATGGGTTTCCTTTGATTTATTATTTGCATTGGAAAGGAGCGTGACATGAAATGTCAGAAAGGAAGTGTGAGGTGATTTGGGGCTTTATGTTAGGAGACATTAGTACTTTGAAATAAAAGTGCCATCCCTTACTCTGTGACTGGAGTGGCTTTATTCATTGAGAAAAGGTTTCCTGGGGGCAGGGAGGAATGCTGAAAAACAGTAGAATTAAAATGGGGATTTAAAAGAGAACAGAGAATGCTTTACAGAAAAAGCTAAAACAGAATCCGGAACCCGCCACACTGTCCATCTGCTTCATTCAGCACCCTGCAGTTCCCAGGATCGATCTCAGTGGGACGGGACTTGCATCCATCATCTGGCATACAATTGCAGGGGGAGGTGTGAGTCCGACAGTGTCACTGAGAGAGGTCAGGAGCAGTCCATGACCCTCAAGGACTTTATGTTCTAGTTGAAGGATAAGAGAAGGGCAGAAAGAAAATAATAGAAAGCACGAAGTAAGACATTTCTCAAGAATTATAATAGTATGTTGCACAGGGTCAGGGGAGGGAGAGATTTTACTTAGCCTGGAGGACCAGGAAGGGTTTTCCAGAGGAGGGAGCTTTTGAGACTGGTCCTGAAGGATGGATAGGCTCTGAGTAGGAGGGCTGCACTTGGGTAGAGTGTACACAGAGCTTCTCGGCTGCAGTGAATGGGGGGGTGGGGATGCTGAGGATGAAGGTGGGTTGAACCGCGGGCTCTCGGAGGAGAATAGGGAGGGGCAAGACTGGGAACGCCTGCAGGGGCTTTGCTGACCGGGGTGGGGGGGTGGGGGGTCAGGGATGAGTGCCAGGCAAGGAAGGCAAGCAGAGGAGCCTTGGTGGCTTCAGACAGGCAGAGAAGATTCTGCTCACAGGTGCGGGCATCTGATAGAGCTCGGTGTACATCCATACTCTGTTCTTCATGTGCTGTGTTTCCTCGAGCAAGATTAAGTTTCCTGGAACATCTGTCTCCCTTTTGACCATAAAAATGATGACTTTTAGTGCCTGCCCCAGAGGTCCTGAGAGTAGAGAAAGAAAAGGAAGCTACTCATTGCATAGCAATGCTCATCCTGTGTTTACGATCGGCATTGTTGTGGGTGCCGTGACGGAGGGAGACGTATGTCACAGCTGTGTGCTCGGCAGGTTTGGATACGGACAGTGGGAAGATGGGTGAGGGAGCTTGGCAGAGCCAATCAGTGTGGAGACAGAATTTATGGGATTTAGAAACAGGTGTTTACATATCATGAAAAGAGGCAGTCAAAGGTAACTTCAAAATTTCATCCCCATTTAGAGGCCAAAATTAGAATACCATGTAGGTTTTTCTTATGAGTAGGTGAGTTAGATTTATGACGTACTACTGAGTTTGTGCTGTGGGCAGGTCATTTTGATACTTACAAGAGGCGGTTAGAGGTGCGGGTGGGAGGCTGCAGGGAGAGGCTCAAGTTAGTGGGCTGAGCTTGGGAGCCACCTGCTGAGGGGTGTCCTCTGGCCCAGTACCCAGGAGGCAGTGAGATCAACAGCGGCTGCCATAGAGACACAGAAGATTAAGGACTGAAGGCTGAGGATCACCTTCGTGTGGGGCTGAGAATGGGGTGGGGGGCCCTCCATCAAGGCAGAAGGGCAACAGAGCAGGATAATCCTAAGAGCACAGTCTCCTGGAAAACACTCAGTGAAGGGAGGTGCAAGGAGATAGTTGGAGAAGGTACAGAAATGTCAGAATGAGGATTCTAACAACCTCCCTGCTCAGTGCGCACCAGGCTGATGCCAAAAGGCTGCCTCCTCGCTCC
The DNA here is from genome assembly GCA_004024845.1 of Tonatia bakeri. Lineage (NCBI taxonomy): Eukaryota > Metazoa > Chordata > Mammalia > Chiroptera > Phyllostomidae > Tonatia > Tonatia bakeri. The sequence goes on along the minus strand of PVIA01002877.1, from coordinate 77,360 downwards.
AGCCTGGCAGGCCTGGGCTGAAGCTGCCCCTCTCCCCTGTCACTCTACCTGGCCTGTCCCCGTTGCCTGCACTCAGTCCAACCTAGGGCTTCAAGGAAAAAAAAAAAAAACGTTCTTTTTCTGTAAAATCATTTTTAAAAATCACACCTTATGAATATTGAGGCTCCCAGGTAGAATCTTAGACTTGCAAGTGCCGGCAGAGGTGGTCTGATCACACCTTTGATTGTAGCCCAGGGCACTGAGCTAGCCGCTGTGGGCCAGGTGGTCTGGGACTGGGACGGGGTGTGTGGCTCCAGTCTCCTCTGCCCATTGGGGAGATGCCGGCAGCAAGGACACAGCTCTAGCAGCAGTGCCCACAGGCACAGGGTGGGGATCAGCGGTCCAGTCCAGGCAGCACCTAGCAAGAAGATGAGCCCAGGGAGAGGATCCTAGTATATCCAACGCCTTATTAAGGGACTCAGGGACATGGGACAGGACAGGGATTTGGGTAGCTGTGCTGGAACACAGATGAAGTGTTTGAAAGTCAAGGGTCTGGTTCAAAGCACTGCAGGCCAAGGCCAGGAAAACAGAGCAAATGCGGTTCTGTGCCGAGCGCTGGGTTTGTTCCCTGCGCTCCTGGCCACTGGTTCCCAGTAGCGAAGCAGGGAAAGTAGTTTCTGGGTCTCGGTTCCAGGCAGAATGACATTCACGTGTTACCTTTAGTGCGTACTGTTCACTGGGGAGTTTATTCAACATCCCTTTCCCTCCGTTCAGTTTGTGCATGAGGGAGGGAGAAGAACAGCACAGGCTCCGGAGAGCTGCTGAGAAGAGTAAACTAGCTCACACAATGTGAAGTGCTTAGAACGCCTCGTCAATGCCATGTATTAATTTATTAAGATCATTTATTGATGACATCATTGACACTGACTATTGTTACCGGGATCAGCTGTTATGCAGGGATAACTTATGGCCCTTGTATATGTGATATGGTGGCAAGAGCAATTCTGTCAAGTAACCAGCATGGGCCACTCCTGTGTCTTGGGCAGGCGTGGCTGAGAGACCCTGGCATTCTTCCTTAGCGAACTGAGGGGTAGCTTCCGGACTATTCTCTGCAGGGAGGTCCGGCCAGTTCCTCCCGGTCAGTTAGGGCCAGCGCCAATGTGACATCTCTGTTCAAATGTTTCAGTTTCCTCACAGCCCCCTAACAGATGAACACTGAGCTTTGTGATAAGCCTTTCACTGTCGACGAGCTTATTGCCTCCAAAGCCATCTGCTTCCTTGTCAGAGTCCCTAATTCTTCCACGGTTTCGGTGGGCCATCTATGTCTTCCTCGTTTACTGAATAAAATTAAAAAATAGAAATTCACAGTTTATCTCAAACTCTTAAAAAGATTTGTTTTTACTATCATATCATATGTACAAGTATATAGTAATGTCTTATACAAATGTCTATCAGCCTTTATGTTCATATGTATTATAGTCAAAGAAATTGTCAGGTATTCTCTGTAGATGTTACTTTCATTTGGCAGCTGGCCTTCAACACCAAGTTCAAAGCTCTTTTTGCAGATATGACTTTGATATTTATACCTATCAGGATAAACACTCTTCCTTCCTTCCTTCCTTCCTTCCTTCCTTCCTTCCTTCCTTCCTTCCTTCCTTCCTTCCTTCCTTCCTTTCTCTCTCTTTCTCTTTCTTTCTTTCCACTATCACATACATATAAAAGTAGCAGCAGCAAAGACATGAGCTGAACTTCCATAAAATATTTTTGAATTGGTGTACCCTTATGATTGTAAATATGAATTTCTTCTTTAGTCATGAGGTTTAATTACTACTTAAAAAAAAACCTCTGAAAATCAAAACTTCAGTGATGCTAGGTCTGAATATTTTGGTGGGAACTAACATTAAGGACAAACAGCTCTCTTCTGGGTGATTGGTTTTGTTCAGATAAAATTGTTAGGACTTCATTAAAACAAAAGACAAAAGACACAAATATTTTTGCTGCCATTGCTTTTCCCCTCTATTGTATAGGCTCCTAGGTCCACTCTTCAAATATTTCAGAGGACATACGGGTGCACGACCTTCGTGTTTTTGTGCTATGTTGTTTGGGGGATCTCTTCACGCCCAGGGTATGTTTCCAGCATTCAGGCCCCTTCCGTTCTGCCGCCCCTTTGCCTCTTCCCCACCGAGGCCGTGTCTGCGGGACTGTGCAGTAGCGCCCGCTGGTTTGAGGGAAATCATTTCCGGCCCTGTGCATAATGTCCCAGACTAATAGGAGATAAAATGATTCAAAATAACAAGCAGCTATTGAACAACGTTTACATGTAGGCGATTAAATATTTATCTCTAATTACTTTAATCCCTCTAAAAGATGATGTGTGTAACCCTCATTTTGCAGATGAGGACACTGAGGCTCAGCATTGAAGCTGCTCGCCCAGCGCCTCTCTCTGTTGAAGTAGAGCTGGTGTTCGAACCCAGGGCTGCTCAGTCTTGCCCAATCCCCTCGCAATCCCCTGCACCATCCCGGCTCCCAGCGGGATGGGAGAGCTGGTGGTTATTGAGAGCACACGCCTGGCCAAGGAAAGGCAGAGCAGGTCCTTCGAGGCTGTCTCACGTGGGAACCCACGCAGGCCAAACATCTCGTTGCCTATGTCAGACTCACGAGGAAAAAACTCTTAAAAGGATGAAAATACTCTACAATGGAAGAAATCCGTACCATGGAAGCCCTGAAATTCATTATTTTCGCCAAGTCTAAGATCTAACACAGAGCCGCACGAAGCCTTCAGTTTCCGCACTCAAGAGAATCGCTCTTCTCCGTCTGTTCTTTCCCCGGCGAGCTGTCTCCGGCGCTAGTCCGACTCTAATTGGCAGCAGCCTTTAATTATGGCTAGGTGAATCAATCTGTGTGAAACAACAAGCATAGACTCCCTTCCATTTTCAAAAGTGAACATTTGGGCAAATTTAGATGGTCTTTTTTGGTTGGGTTTTATTTATTTATTTTACCACTGTATTTATCCTTCAAACTAATCTCCCATTTCTGTGTAATTTATGTCTTTCAGACTTTATGTTATTACTGGTGGAATGTGGCAGGTAGAAAGAAGGTACAAGGTCACTTCATTATTTCTGAATCTGTTTCCGACGTATCAGTTTCTTGGTTAAAAAAAAATCTATATGATAAGTTGGCAGTTTGATTTTCCATTTTAAATGCCTCCTTTCCTGATGATAGTCCTTGAGCTGCTAGATTCAGTGGAAATGATAATACAGATGTTGAACTCCTCACTGAGTCTTCCACACTTTCCTTTAAAAATATAGATTTAAAAAGTCAAGCCCCCTAGCTGATTCTGGGAAGGTGGCATTGGTGGCAGCCCAGTTTGGGGGGTCTTCCTGATTCCCCACATAAAAACAGAGACTAGGAAGCAAAAGCTGAAGGCCATCCCAATGTTTACAGCAATAGCAGGTGTCACCGCAATGCCGAGAGCCCTCAGGTACAAGCGGGTTGGGATCAGCCACCAAGAGCCACAAGGCCCGTGTGCAGTTGGCAGTGTCTGTGCCAAGGGGCGTAAAGGGAAGCCATGTAGCCAAACACAGATGTGCCCCTTTAAGTTGCCCTGCTGGAGCCAGGCTGTTAGCTGTTAACTTCCTTCCAATCTGCTTCACTTTTGAACTCATATCTTCTGTGGGGCAGCGGACCCAGCCAGTGCCGCAGAGGGACTGTGATGCACCGTCTAGCCATTTACACCCAAAGGAAGCACCTCTGACACAGAATGGTGACCGGGGGTCTGCACGGTGGTTTGGTGCTGCTCTCACCAGTCTTGCTTCCTCTCCCTCCCTTTCAGAACGTTATCCTTTTGCATTTGTGAGTCTCCGTGTCTCCTTCTGGGGCACTCTCCTGGCACAGAAAGGGGAAGGGAGGCAGGGAGATGGGGTGGGAGGTGGCATCATCCCTGGCACAAGGTGAGGGATCAGCTGCCCAAGTGTTCCCTGGTGTGATGTGCGAGAACATTTTGGTGGAGGAGCCTCAAGGGTGCAGTGACTCAGGCTTTGAACATGCGTGGGGAGAACAGTGTTCCCAAAGACAGTGGAACTGGTTGGTTGGTATGTTTCACTGGTTGCTTACAAAAGATGAATGGGAGGACAGCGAGCAAACAAAACTACGTGGGTAATCCAGGAGGTTTCTTCGGTGGCACTGAAAGGCCTGTTTCTATCTCCTACAACACAAAAGCTAAAAGCAGACCCATCCCCCTAGGGAAAGACACTCCATCCCTCACAGCTATTAGAAGCCCCCTCAGGATTGCCTCCTTCTTCCACTTCTGGCCACCAGATCAATAACTAAGATTAAGCTGCAGCTTCACTCAGCCAGGGACACGCTGGGCCTGGTAAGGGGAGAGTGGAACAGTGCTGCCAAGGAGCTGCCAGAATTCACCAGAACAAAGTAGAAGGAGCACTCGGAGATGGATCTGAAGAGCACTGGACCAAGGGGACCGTGATGAAGACTGAATATGGGAGAATGCATTGACCTGAGGAAATTGTCTTGGGATGTGACATGCAGTACCCTGACAAGGCCCTCAGAAGGTGGTGCAAGCTCATTTCTTGGGCATCTCCTAGAAACATGGAGAGAGCTACTGCCCAAGCTGAGAGAAATGGAACTGTTCATGAGAGTCAGGGCGCACTGGGACGGCCAAAAACCGACCGGGGGTTCTCAAAGGACACACCCTTCACCAAGGCCCTTGGACATGGGGGAGGGAGAAGAGGACCAGCTTTGTCCGGGTGTTCACTGCTGGCTGTCCCCTAGATAGTAGGGCTGTGCTGGTAGGAGAAAGTGTTACAGAGCTTGGCTTGTGCATAGCAACCGGGAGGATGGGGACCTGAAGTAGTAGAGGCCAGGTGGTGGCACTGAACCTCTAGATGTCGTGAAGGGGCAGCCAAATGGGTTTGCCCTGCAGATCGTTGTAAAGATGTGAATTGACATGGTGATCACAGGGAGCAAAACAGGGGCAGCTCACAAGGTCACTGCTGGATGTACTGGGCGAACAGGGAATCGGCAGCAGGAAAGGGGAAGGGAGGGCCCGGAGGCTGAGAGCAAGGTCCCCCATAAAAAAATCATGATATCTCTCTGGATTCCAGACTTAAACCATTCTTCAGGCCTGGAATTCGTTGAGCAGTGTGGTAGCTGGGTCTCCGAAAGGAAGGACACACTGACGGGAGTATGCTGTAATGACTGTCCTAGCCTTCCCTGTAGGACCTAAGCATCAGTGGGTTTTGGGTCTGAAACAAGGCATTTGTGTTCAGGCAATTCAAAAAGAACTCATTGATGTTTAAAGCCACATGGCCCACAAAGGTCAAATCGAATCCTTGTACATAGCTTTCCGTGTTGGTGTCAGAGTGGTTGGTTCCATGACAAAATGGTTGGTGGGTCGAATAGACCATCATATGACTCATTATGCTGCCTTCATAAACCAGGCATAATTCTCACCAACCAGTGGCAGTTTTTTTTGTCCTTTCTTCTGCCTGCTTGCATCGTCACACTGAGTCCACAGGCAGCTCCTGCAGAAGACTCTGTAATGGCAGCTTGCGATGGAGCAAGATGTTCGAAGCCTTGGCCTCAAGCCAGTGTCTGGTGGGCCAGGCATGGCTCCGAGGTCTGTGCAGCCTCCGAGTCTCTCTTCTTTCTCTTCAGCCCGAAAATTGAAATTCATTTTCTATCCCATCCTGTTTCTGTCGGGTAAGCCTGCTCAGTTCTCGCGTCGCCCATGGGTGAGAGTCCTAACTGGGGCTTGTCCCACTAAGATAGTCTGGTTTGTGCTGGGCTGGAGGGCAGGGAGTTCATGCACTTTTCAAGCCTCCCCCAAGTGATTCTAAATGCAAGCAGGGTTGGGGGCCAGGGGTGTGGAAGGGTCAGGAAGGAGCGGACTTCCTAGTAGATACCTCCCCGCATCCAGTGTACAAGACGGGGAGCCCCCTAAAACTGGAATTATCTTCTGGACTACAAGCCCCTTGGATTACAGCCTTCTCCCACTAGGTGAGTGTTCTAGGAACCCATCTGTATCCCTGGACCAGCTGGCGTTGTTGTGAGAGGGTGTGTTCAGTTTCAGGGAACTTTATTTGAAGAGTCAAAATATTCTCCCATTTCAAGATAGGAGATTTATGAGTGTACCTGCCCACACTGTGCTGAATGTTCAGCAGTTTTTGACCAAACATGGCATGACCCCCGTGCCCCACCCTCTCTATTTATCCAATCTCTCCCCTAGTAACTCTTTTAATCCCCAGAGGAAGAAGTCCTCAAAGAGAAACATTTTGCCAATGTGGAACAGGCAAAACTAACAAACAAACAAACAAATGTCAGAAGCCTTTTGCGGCACCAAAATGGATGAGTTCGAATTTGCTCTGAGCCGTAGGAATCAGTCTCGGTAGGTGCATTGCATCAAATAGAGAGCACTTGGAAGGTGACTGAAGTTTAAACATGTAAGAAGGAATACACAAGCTTTTATAAGTAAGTTCTGGTTTGGGGGGTCTGCCCCCGCAGAGCTGCTGTCTGGCGCAGAGGCTGGCGCCGCAGCACCGAGGAGCTCAGTGGGGTGCAGCACTTTCTCGAGACAGCTGGTCCCAGACGCGCAGCTGCCCACGGGGGCCCAGGTCTGAATGCGCTTCTCACGCTGAATTACCAAGCATTGCGCTCTAATGGGTGACTGAGATTTTGGCAACTGAAGATTGGCTGAGGGTTGGAAAAAGCATTTTCAGTGTGCAAGTAATAGTAATTGCTTCCGTGGAATTTAATTAACTTCCTTTTTACCCTCAGTTGTGTGTCTGTTTTCTTTCTGGAAGTCCCCAGTTGGTCTCTCGGGGATTAGATTCTTCAAGGGTGTATGCAGAATTGCACTGAAAAGGACGTGTTTCTGTTCAGATTGGAAACCCGCTGAGCACATTCTTTGAGTCTCCTGTGTCCAGGTCTACAAGCAGACCTGAACTGGGGACACGACTATAATCAGCTCAGCTCCAAAGAGTTCCTAGAAGATATCCCCGTGGCTGATAGGCAGCAACTTACTTCCGCTTCTCACCTCATGGCTTGACTGGGTGATGGCGTGTAGCGATTTGACGGACCCAATTTTGCTACTTGTCCTGGGGATGGTATTCACCGGGCATTCACGCCACCACCACCCACCTGGGAGCCCATGGAAGACGTGGTCTTTGAATCACAGCACCCTTTCACGCCGCGCCTGATGTGGCCTCAGAGTCCCTCTGCAGAGCCGCTCACGGCGGCACTGGCAGGTGGCCGGAAGCGCCTCACCACGTGCTCTGTAGTGTGGTGGGGAAGGAAGTTCGGGCGACAGAATGGAAAAGAGCCCAGGTCCCCTCTCAGGGTTTCGTGTGTCCCCCACGTGAAGTGCGACAGCTGGTCCCTCCTCAGTGAGCTCCCATTAGTGTGAGGCTCGGCTGTCCCAGTAGTCAGGGGCATTGGTTAGTGTCTGCAGTTCAGTAGCTTTAGAAATGTCAGCCAGCTCATTCCATGCGTGTTTCTCCAAGGTCTGTTCCAGCTGGAAAAGGGCACCACCTTGACCTTACCTGTTGAGTGGTGACAGGACGCTTAGGCTTCTGCAGTGGTGAGTACATTTGGAGATGGGCACCAGGGAAGGTGCATGGCACTCAGAAATGCCTTGTCGGGGAGAACGGCTTCTCCCCAAGACAAACAGTGGAGTTCCTTGGCCCTGAACCTCCCTTTCTCTCAGACCTTTTCCGTTTTCTGAAATCAAGAATACTGCCTGTCCTACCTTCTGATTGGGTTGGCACATTTTCTCTTAGAGTCGGCTCTTAGATTGTTGACCGACTTCCAGACAGAAACTTCCAAAGCTGGGAGTCAGCAAAGTGCACAGTAAGATGGAACGCCAACGTGGGACCAACAGTTCACCAGGAATCCCTCCTCTTTAATTGGCCAGTGACCAGCGCTCTCTCAGCTGTGGCAGCTCACACATGTGGTGCGTTGTTTGAGTGAAGTGCCGGCCAGGTTCTACCAGGTAGCTGGCTCGGGGCTGGGTTCACCGTCTGCTTCGACAGCCTACAGTAGGCAGAAGGCACTCACTGAGAACAGTGCGTTCTTTTTTTCTCCTGGAACCTGTCGGTTCAAAGGTAAAAAGAAACCGATCAGTATACTCCACCTTACATCTCAGCTACTGCTACCAGTGAGGGCAGAGATCTTAAACGGCGAAGACCTTCCCGTTTGTTCTCCCTTTAACCTGAAGGACCCACAAGCAATCCTTTCTTAAAGCTATAGTGCATGAAGCAAGCACTGTGCTCTTCACGGGTGTTACCCAAAACACAAAGGTGTTATTCATAATTCCTTTTACTGTAGAAAATGCTGCTCCCTAACTTGGGCTTTACTCGTGGTTATAAGAAAATCTGTAGATGGAGCAAAAGGCCAAGAGGGTGGCATCTGGTGCAACAGACTTTCTAAGATGGTTTTGGCATAAAGCCTGCATTAAACAGCACAAGCAGGGGGAAACCTATCCCACTAAACAGAAAAAAATGAGGACAAGGCAACACTGACTTCTAATCTCTAGCAAACCTGGTTAAAACCAGTGCGGCCGCTTTCTGGCTGTTATGACCTGAAATGGGCCATCACCTCTCATACTGGCTCTAAAAGACGGGACACTATGACCATGTGATATTTTCTCAAGTGGCGGAGGCTAACCGTCTTCATAAATCCCTAGCCAGGGGACCCTTGACTTTACCACCCCACCCCCACCCCACAGCGAGTGACACACAAAAATGTCTTCATTGTTGCAGGACCCTCTTCACTTGACTTGTTTGGACACTTGCTGTGCGCACAATCTACCAAGTGCTGCTGGAAATAACAAGGAGTACATTTTGTCTTCAAAACAGCAGTTGCATGGAAATTGTGATCCCTGTAGCTTGAAAAGAAAATAATACACATCTTGATACAAACAAGGAGAAATTAGGATAAAGTTTCTAAGTCATGGAATTACTCGAGACCCTCTGTAGAGAACTACCTTTGCAGGAAACGAGTTTGAGAGTAGCAATTTCACGGTCCCCCATTTTTCTTAAACTCTATTATTTTGCCTGTGTCATCTCAGCTTGAAATGGAGTGGGTGGGAGGGAGGAAGGAGGAGGGCTATTCATTCTGGGTGACCAATAGCCTGCTGTTGCCAGCTCCCAGGCAGCGCTTTTGCTGGATTCTGAGCGACCATCCTTCGGTTATTAGTTCTGATCTGAGTGGTCTCAGTCTGTGCCTGTCACTTTGCTGTGCATGCATGCCTGCGAGGTGATCGAGCCATGGCAACAATTCTGTGAAAAATCAGCCTTTGTGTTTGACCTCGGACCCCATTTAATTACCCCGGAGCTTGAACTTGACCGATGGAAATCCGTACACCTTCGCCCTAGTTTCTCATGTGGAGATGAAAGTGAGCGTGTTATCCATGGTGTGACCTCCATCTGCACATGACTAGGTCTCAGTGGGAGTTTGGCATGTGAGTCGGGGGCACAATATGGCCTTTGAGAGTTGTTTCTAAATAGAACCTTACTTGATTTATAAAGCCATGAGTCCAGAGATTGAGCCGTATTTGTTGGCTGAGAGAGAGTAAACTATACCAACAAATAACAGTATGCTACTTTTGTATACTGACTCTGTAAAGGCCTTTCTAGGGGAGAGTCCTTTGACCAGACACTAAATTACATGCATTTTTGCTCCTAATTTCCCATCAATTCTCATACAAAAAGTTTAGGCCCTCCTATTTGGTTATTTTAAGTAAAGAACACTTACAAATAAAAGCAGACTGGGGAGAACGTATTAAGTGAAGGGAGGGGAGATGCTGAGAGCTTCATCGAGAGGGGCTGCTCTTGAGCACTCATGAGGAATTCAACTCTCCTGAGTGTCGAGTTGACGTGGTGATAAAGGGCAATGGATTTAAAAACTGTCTCTCTCATTGACCTGCAAGAGCAGTTACTCCTTTTAGGAGTTATCGAGTGTCCCAGCACCTTCCCTTCATCAGACTGGGTTTGGACATACAGAGAGTAGATCCAAAATGGCAAAGAGTCCGAGTCACACATGGAGGGTGTGACTGTTTGGAATTAAGGAGGAAAGGGAGAAGAGTGAGTGAGTAAAGGTATCGACTCTGAAACCAGCTGGCACTTCCAGTCCTACTTCTGCCATCAGCTCTGAACTTGGATGGTACTGCCGGTCCTATTCCAGCCACTCACTGGCTCCGTGAGTCATTACAACCCGGTTCTCTGCAACTGGGGGATAACCTGGATGGGTATGGTAGATCGGTCCTCAAAAATCCTCCTACCCTCTTTCTTGTCTGCCTTCCTCTCTGTAGTATGGAATACTAGACACTGCCTTTCTGAGTTTCCTCACTTCTCCCCATGAAGGATTGATTAGCTTTTATAGGAATTGCTCTTCTACCACAAGCAACTCGAAAGGTAGACAACATTCATGAAGACAAGTGTTTTCACAAATTGGACAGCAGGTACACAGACTGACCCTGAGAGAAAGGAGATGAGTGTAGTGCCCAGAGGTTCACAGCTGACTGCCAAGAACATGACCCGGGTCATGGCATGGGGAAGGAACCAAGGAGAGCCCAGTGGCCTTGCTCATTTGAGAAGATGGAGATTAGAGTCCTGGGAAGCCAAGATTGCTGTAATGTGCAAGATCAAATGCTAGAAAGGAGAAAACTGTAAAGAGAGGGAACTCCAAAGATTGGCAGAGGGGTTCCGTGTAGTCTTTGCCAGTGTAGGTGACCATGAGGTGAACTTTTATAAGGCCAGGGTGGGCAGCGGGGGAACACTGGCAGTTGGAATGCCCAATAATACTAGGAAATACTCAAATTCTTCCAGCCAGAGTGGCTATGCACTGTAATGCACATGCCACTGGATAGAGTCCCCAGCAAGGTAAGGCTTCAGTAGAGGAGATGGATTATCCCAAAGGGAAGACTGTTATGTGTATGCCAGGGAATTTAAAAAAAAATACTTCAAAGCCACAAAAGCATCAAACTGAACTGAAAAATCATTTTATTTTAGGCCAGAACAAAATTGGACATTTAAAAAAGAAAATAATGAAATCCAGCACTGATTATCTTTAAATGCACAGTATCTGGTGTCAATGAAAAAAGAACCAGGCAGGCAAGGAGGTATGAAAATATCATCCATAACCAAGAGGAAAACTAATAGAAAAAGATTCATAAGTGATGGAGATGATGGAATTGACAGAAAGGAACCCTCAAATGGTTATTATGAATCTTATAAATTTGTTCAAGTGTATGAAAAATGGAGAGAAATGAAAAATAGGAAAAAGACCCAAGGAGAATTTAAAGCAATGAAGATGAAATATCTGCAATGAACTGGAGAGGATTAATCACAAACTAAACAGCACAGAATATATAATCAGTGAACTTGAAAACATGCCTCGAGGGCTTATTAAAAATGCAGCATGGAGAAAGAAAAGTCTGACCGTCAGCAACCTGTGGGGCAATGCCGACATGTCTAACATACTCACTAAGAGTCCCGGAAGGGAAGGGAAAAGGTGGAGTGGGGAGAGGCCAGAAGACAGTATCTGAAGTTAATGTTGGCCAAAATTTTTCCAAAGTATGAAAACTTAAACCCATCTCAAGGGAGCCCAAGAAACTCCAAGCCAATTAAAATAGGGAAAGCGATATCAAGGCAAGACAAAATCCAAGTGTCGTAAAAAATGCCATCATGAGAACATCTTAAGATCTGACAAAGAAAAGACACAAGATATTGTTTTAAAATGATGGCAAAATAAGATACTTCGTAAACAATCAGAAGTTAAGAGAACGGTTTGCCAGTAGACCTATATACTACAATGAATGTTGAAGGTATTTCTTCACGCAGCAGAGAAGCGGTACCAGATAAAATCTGTACATGTTAACAGCACATGGAAAAGACCCTAAAGTGCTTTGTACTCACTTTAATTATAATAATCTCGTTACCGAACAACATATTTCTTGATGAAAATTAACTATAAGTTCCCAAGACCCTCAACAATGAAAAGAGTAGCATTTTAATTAATTATTTATTTATTTTATTGTTGTTCAATTACAGTAGTCCTGATTTTTTCCCATGGCTCTCCCCTGCCCCCCACAAGCCCCCACTCCACAACCTCCCAGCCCCACTCCCACAGTCAGTCCCCACACTGTTGTCCCTGTCCCCATGTCCATGGGCCATTCGGGTATGTTCCTGGACTGGGCCCTTCCCCTTCTCTCTTCTCTGACCTCCCTCCCCTACTTCTGTGCTCTGTCAGTCTGTTCCTGGTTTCCATGCCTCTGGTTCTGTTTTGCTCACTTGTTTGTTTTGTTGATCGAGTTCCACTTGTAGGTGAGATCACACGGTATTTGTCTGTTACCACCTGGCTTATTTCACCTAGTACAATGTTCTCCAGACCCATCCGTGCTGCTGTGAAGGGTAGGAGTTTCTTCTTTCTTTCTGCTGTGAAATTTCATCGTGTTGATGTACCACAGTTTTTTGGTCCACTCAATTTACTGATGGGCACTTAGGCTGTTCATTTTTGAAGTTCTATTTAATGTTTGATTTATTAAAAGTCAGGTAAATTCTCATTTCTGTTTCAGCTTTTGATTTGTTGCAATATCAAATAGTGTAGCCTCTAGAAAATGTCATTGAAAATGTATGAAAATGAGAGTGAAAAGATATATATGGTTTAGTGTTACTTTAGAAACGATTTTGACTTCAGTGATCCCTAAGAGGATCTCTGGGACCAGACCACATTTTGAAAACCCCTCATACAGATCAGTGGAACAGGGTAAAGTCCAGAAATAGAGCCACTGATCTATTCAATTGATTTTGAGGAGAAGTACAAAGGCAACTTAATGGAAAAAGAGATAATATCAACAAATTATGTGGAGCCATTGGGCAGGCATACCTGGAAACTGAACCGCTGCCCTCCCTCACGCCACCTAGCAAAGGAACTCAGAATGGATCATACGGTAAACACAGGGCTGAAACCAGAAACTTTCTAGATACAATTCTTTGTGACTTTTGGTTAGGCTAAGATCTTTTAGATAGGACTCAGATAAAAGCATAAACCATAAAAGGAAAAAAAAAAGACAAATCAGACCTCATCAAAACTTTTGCTTACTGAAAGAAGTGGAAAAGACAAGTCACTAACTAGAAGAAAATATTAATCAATCATTTCTATAACAAAAGACTTTTATCTAGAATATGTAATCAATTGCTGCAGCCCAAAACTAAGAAGACAAATTACATGGTTTTCGCAATGAAGGTAACATTGGAGCAGATTCTTCACACACAGAGTTATGTGAATGATACATAAACACTATTCGTCATTACTAGTCATTAGAACAGTGCAAACTGAACTGCAACATGACACAGCACACACACTAGACGGAGCAGGAAAAGGACCAACTGGCCAGGATGGAGCCACGAACTGGAAACAACCTCCACGGCCGCTTCGGTTCACAGGTAAGCAAAGCGCGAGAGCCAGGCAAGGGGACATTGCTCAGCATCAACAAGAGACACACCACCGCTGATGCAGGCAGCACCCTGTAAACCCAGAGGCCTCACACTAAGTGAAAAGGCAAACATGAACGACAGCATGATACACGATTCCATTTATATGAAATTCTCGAAAAGGCAAAACCAGAAGGGTAGGAAGTGATCCGTGGTTGCCAGGGGCTTCAAGTGGCCAGCCATGACTGACTGGGAGAGGACAGCAGTGGACACTGGGGAGGTAGTGACAGTGTTCTCTGTCCTGATCAGAGTGGCAGTTCCATGGCTGTGAGATTTCTCTAAGTTCATTGAACTCTAATAGTGGAAACTTTTCTGGAAACGACATGCCAATGAAACCAACGATAAAGCTGCATCTTGCAGTCTTGCTGGAGTGAGGGCTCTGGGTCTGATAGACATTACCCCGTCAGACACATTTTTTTGAAAGGCTGAAGTGACACAGACGTCGGGCTTTGCAGCTTCAGCTTCTGCTGACAAAAAGGGAGAAGAGGCGTTTAATTTGTTCTGGGGCAGCCTTAGACTGAGGTTTGGGAGAAAAAAACTCGACAGTCGATTTTTCACTCATTGTCTTAGTTGGTTTGGGTTGCTATAACAGATTACCATCGATGGAGGAGGCACTTAAACAACAAAACTTTCTCACGGTTCTGAAAACTGGAAGTCCACGGTCAAGGTGCCAGCAAACCTGGTGTCTGGTGAGGACCCCTTTCCTGGCTTGTGGATTGCTGCCTTTCAGGGTACCCACACACTGCAGAGGGCAGCAGGCCCTCCCGACTCCAGAAACACCAGCCTTTGAATGCTCTGCCTCACGTGTGCTAAGTTTGTATCTGCCTCTGGGGATACTAAGTTGGACTGTTGGGGATCTGACTTCTGCATCCTAAATAAGTTCAAGATGTAGGTGACTTACACCAAAGAATCCTCAGAAAGCCTGGAGGTATGATTGTTGGTGTTTGATAAGTTATAAAGAATATGAAATGTTCCAGAAGGAGGAAGGTTGGCAAATACCCTACCAATTTTTTTTTTTAAATAGGGAAAAATTACATTTAGAAAACTGGAGCCCTAATGTAAATATCTAGAAAAACTGATGAATATATTATATGGGTTTTGGTGATTCGAAGGAAAGAATGTTATTAGCAAGAGGCAGCTTTAGTTTACAAAGAACAAGTTCAGTCAAGTTCAATGTGCTATTTCTTTTTAAAGGAGGGTTATATGACTGGCAGAATAAAGGGAAGCGGTAGACATACTTCTGCAAGGAAGCTGACAACGTTATTGTATCTTTAGGAATAAGATGGGGGAGCATGAGCTGGCTCATAACACAAGGCAGTGACCTATCTGACTCAGCATATCTAATGTGGGGCCAATTAATGAGTGCCCACTGGCAGGCTCATCCCCTCCTGAGGCTCTGAGACCATATCTGACCCTTGTCAAGACTAAGGGCAGGAATTCTGTGGTTTAGCATGCATGTCGGCCTGATCCCTTGTTTTCCCAGACATCCTGCTTGAAATCTTGATATGGGACCATGGAGTCCTTCTTGCCATTCCCCCCCCTTCCTACATTCATCAGCTATTAAACATTAATTAAGTTGGTCTTCTCCCAGTCATCCCACCTGCCATATGTTTTAGTGTGTGTCTCCTCTTCTTTCAACTATTGCAATGGCCTTCTAACTAGTTCTTTCGCTACAGCAGCTCTGCGTCTCCCCACTGGTCCTCCAGACTGTTGGCACTTATCTCCCCCAAAGTCCAATCTGACTGTGTCACTCTCCTGATTAAATATCCTCAAACAAAATAAAGTCAACACGTCTTCGTAATCTGGCCCTGATCTGGACTTCTGGATTCATTTCCTGTGGCTGTCTGCTAGCACACAATCCTCATGTTCAAAAGCACTCCAAGTTCTCTGCGTCTTGGGCCTGCTAGTTCCATTGCCTTTCTCATCTACATCCTCACCATCCAATGAGCCTGCCTTTTTTCAAGGCCACTGAGACTTAAGGAAAAATTACACCATGAATCGTGGCCAAGTTTCAGAACTCCACAGTCTCCATTCACAGCTTGTGTGAGAGATTCAGCCCACAGCTGGTGCAGGCAAGCTCTTCACTTAGAGTTCAATGTGATTGACAGGCCTGTAGTTCAGACACCGGGTGGCCATGAATATGCCAAGTCATAATGCTGCAGTGTCCAAATTGTCTGCAAACAGAGCACAGTTAATCTCCCAGAATTGTCCGTGTATTCCCCACCCCTCTCCTTTCCAGGAGTGACCCTATGAGCTGTGGCGTTACAGTAAACATTTTAGATCTTCTAAGGTGTTTGCTCAAATAAATAAGTGCACACACAGCGTATGGCTTTTTTCTTACGGGAGTGTGAACATAATATGCATTTTGTGCTGTGACTTTCCTGCCAGGCCTTTCATTATGCCTTGGAACGTGCTGCTGGGCGATGTATCTCATTCCTTTGTAAGCCGTTTCGTTTGTCAGGATTCGGTTCAAAGTGTCTACGTTTTTGTCACACTCCTTGGCAGCTCCGTTACCATTTTATGAAATTCCTTAACACTGCACATTCCTCTGTGTTACGGATTAGAATGAATTACAGTTTTGTCTCCACGAGTCTTTCTGTTTTCTCCCCAAGCAAACTCTGACATCCTCAGACAGACGTTGGGTCTTGGGAGAGTTGAGTGGCTTGAAAAAATTTCTAGGAATGACAGTTACATTTGAGTCTTCCTCGCAAGCCCAGTGGCAGATGGTTAAGGCAGCAGACGCCAGCAGCATGCCCTTAGACAGTTCTTTGGATTGAAACGGTTAATTCCTGAATCTTTGACTGTCCAAGCAGGGGTATTGATTACCTCATTTTCTGGGCATTTTGAAGGCTCTCTTTGGTAACATTTTTGGAGCATTCTGTAATTTGTAGTGAAATATGAGATGTCACAGTGAAATGAAAAATCGGAGGGAAAATTCCCATTCTCCAGGTTGACAGTGCCTCCAGGCCCTCATTCAAGTGAACCAGAGTCATTTCCTAGCCCACCTCTCCCTTTGCAGATACGAAGGAAAGCTCCTTGAAGAGCCCACTCTCGGTTACTTTACCTTCCTCTTTTATTGTGGTATAATCGACATAGAGCATTATATTTGTTTCAGTGTACAAATCAATGATTTCATATTGGTATGTATATGATAGAACAATCACCACAATAAGTCTAGTTAACCTGTGTCACCATATGTAGCTACAATTTTTTTCTTCAGGTAACTTTTAAGACTTACTCTCTTAGTAACCTCAGATATACCCCACCGTGTTGTTAACCACAGTCACCATGCTGTACGTTACACCCCACACCATGTATTTTAGGTTCGAAGTCTGTACCTTTGATCTTCTTCACACCCATTTTGCCCACCACCCACCCCCTGCCTCCGGCAACCCCTGACCTCTTCTCTGTATCTACGAGGTCATTTTTTAAAAGATTTTATATATAAGTGAGACTATATGGTATTTGTCTTTCTATATCTGACATATTACTTAGTATAATGCCCTCAAGGGCCATCCATGTTGTCTCAAGTGGCAAGATTTCCATTTATAGCTAAATAATAGTCCTGTGTGCGTGTGTGTGTGTGTGCATGCACTTGTGTGTGGCCACACTTTTTTATCCATCAGTCTGTTGATGGACATATAGTCTGTTTCCATGCGAGGCTATTGTAAATAATGCTGCAGTGAATATGGAGGTGCAGATATCCTTTTGAGTTCGTATTTTTCTTTTCTTCGAATAATTACCCAAAAGTGAAATTGCTGGATCGTATGGTAGTTCTGCATCCAGTTTCATTCTTTTGCATGTGGCTGTCCTATTTTCCCAACAGCGTTTTTTAAAGAGACCATCCTTCCCCCATTGTATATTCTTAGCTCCTTTGTTGTAAGTGAACTGGCCATACATATGTTCGTTTATTTTTGGGCTCTCTATTCTGTTCCACTGATTAATATGTCTGTTTTGATTTTATAGCTTTGTAACGTAGTTTGAAATCAGGGCACATAATGCCTTTCCCTTCCTTTTCAAGATTGCTTTGTCTATTTAG
This sequence comes from Tonatia bakeri, assembly GCA_004024845.1. Classification (NCBI taxonomy): domain Eukaryota; kingdom Metazoa; phylum Chordata; class Mammalia; order Chiroptera; family Phyllostomidae; genus Tonatia; species Tonatia bakeri. The sequence continues at coordinate 59,834 of PVIA01002877.1, read as the reverse complement.
GGTCTTTTGTAGTTTCATACACATTTTAGAATTGCTTGTTCTATTTCTGTAAAAGTTGCTATGGAATTTTGATAAGGATAGCATTCAATTGTAGATTGCTTTGGGTAAAATGAACATTTTAACAATATTGATCCTTCCAATTCATTACCACAAAATACGTTTTCATTTATTTGTAGACTTTCAATGGGCAGTCAGTTTTATGCTGTGTTAATTATATATCAATAAATATGTAATTAAAAGAACTTTTTTAACCAAAAATTTGAAGAAAGAAAAGCAAGAAAGGGAAAAGAAAGAAATGCTTTTATAATTTTTTCTCCTTAAAATGTGCATGAGAGTGTGGCAGTACAATAAGGGAGCATGAAAATTGTTTTTAATGTCAGCTTTCTACTAAGCAATTTTCCTGGCATCTCATTGAGGCAGAAAGATACAATCTATCTTCAGTGAAAAACAAGGGAAAACCACTAAAAAAACTTGAGCAAGTCATCCAATTCCCTGCAGAGGCAAAGAGGCTTCCTACGCTGTCATAACAACCTAACCTGCCTGGAGGAGGGCAGTCACATGGATGTCACCCCAGTTCTTCCTATGGCATGTCAAATCCTAGACTTACGGGGTATCTGTAAGTTTCTGCTTTGTTCAAAGTGATCACAGAGTTCCAACCTAAGATCCTGTAGCTCATACATAAGGCCAGTCGTTGCAATAATATTTGCCAAAGCAGAAATCACCCGATATCCATCAACAGAGGTTTGATGGATATCAATAAACTGTGCTAAATACATACAGTATCTCTATACAGAGTGGAAGATCTATCTCTGGGGTATACTCTCAAGCAAAAGAGATGTCAGTGGAAAGTAGTGTGTACAGTTTGTTACCACTTATCTAAGAAAGAGGGAGGCGGCTCCCTTTAGGAGGAAGGGACTGAGAGGTAGTAGTTTGATTTTGGGGATATACCTTCTTTTGTAGATTTGACTTTTGAAATGTCACAATATTTTATGTAACTCTGAAATAAAATTAAATTTAGAAACCAATCTTAAAGATTGAAATAAAAATGAAAATAATGGGCAGACCATTTAATTGTATTTAAAGTTCATATTTTTTACATGATGGAAGGAAAAACCAAAACCACCTGACCTCAGAGAATTCTAGTTAGGCGTTTTGGGGCCATGTCATCTGGCTTTTTGTGATTTGTCCAATGACCTAGAAATATGTATTAATGCTTTCGTTAATATTTTGTTACTTTTATACCAGACTTATCACGTAGCCACCCAGCACTAAAACCTCCCCTTCTCGTCTAATTTGTTCCCCACGGGGACACAGGCAGGAATGATCTGCTTTGACAGCTGTGACCACTAAGGCTTCGGGACATTGAGTGACCTGCCCAAGATTGGTTTGACCCACCCAGGGTCAGCAGCTCGATGCTCTAATCTGCTGCTCTTAATCACAACAACATTACTCTTATTAAATTGATACCAATGTATATACTGGTACATAAGCATCATCATCAGAATGAATTCATAGAAAAGCCATGCTTCACTTTGATTTTCCCTTCAGGTGCATTTTTCACCTCAATTCCAGTAAGAGCTCATTCAGTTAACTCTTGTACCATAAAAGCAGTGTGATGTTTGAACATATTTTTAATATTCAGAAGCATTTTCACTTACATCAGCATGCTACTTTTTACTTAATATAAAATTATAATTTTATAATACATACTATGAAATTTATATTAATTTATTATGTAAAATTATATGTCTTAATATATAATTATATAATTAAAACAAAATATTATTACCCTAGTAAATTCTTTTTCATTACTATTTACTTAGAAATACCAAGGGATAATTTTTGCCATTTTATAGACTTTTTGATTAAACACTCGGGGGCAATGATATCTACTTTAAATGTGTATTCTCATAACACTTATCACAGTGCTTAATATATTCTAGATAATAAGGGTTTGGTCAGTTAATGTAAGAAAATGTGCCACAAATAACAACAGAATCCAGTTTCTGAAAGAAACAATAATCACCTTTTAAATGGGTCAAGTGATAACCAAACTCAATGTCAAATTTCCTCCCTTGTGATGATCTGTTTGCTTTGCGTGTTCTTCCCTTTGCCACCGAGTGCTGCGTGCACCCCCAGTGCAGCAGACCCTGCTCGTCGGCCGGAGCCCTCCAGTGAGCTCCAAGGGGCTCTTCACCAGGCCAGAGTCCTCCTTGCTCTGGAGTCTGTCAAGGACACGTCCACAAGAGGGACCCTAACCAGAGGGGGACTTTCTTTGGCTGACTTCTTTAGGCAGAAATCACCCGCTCAGATGTCCATAAAGCCCTGTTAGAAAACCTAGGGAAGGTGATCTAGGCAAGGAGCCAGCAGGAGTGGTGGGATCCTTTTTAGCAAAGCGGGATTGCACCAGCCAGGCCCTTCTGTTACCATGACGGAGTGTGGGGCCTGGGTGACAGGGAAGTTTCCATCCAGGGAAGGTGGGAAACTGGATTTTTATTTAAAATATTGCTACCTAGAAATGTTGACAGTGAGTGAAAAAAAATCAAGCAAATTACAAAGAAAAAAGGCAATGTTTAGGAATAACATGTGAGCCCTGCATGGTTCGGGCTGAGTAGAGCCCAGCTCACTGACTGAACTTGGCCTGTAGACCAGCACTGGGTGACTGCTGCCTCACAAAATGTTCTCTGAGGGTCATCTCTTCTCTGGGGGGTTGGTGATGGGCATGTTCGCACCTTTCAGGACAGACTCCCACTGCTAACCAGTCTTGGCCTCTTTCTATGATCTCACCAGAACAACAGCCTAAAACATAACCTAAAATGCCGGCATCTACACAAAATCTATAAATTTCTACTTCAAGACCCAGAAGCATAATCTAGAGTCTCTTTGTATGCATGTTTTACAGTTGTCTCTTTCTTTTATGCTGCTCAATATTTCAGGCTTCTGTTTCCATCATTTGTACTCTTTTGCCTTTGTGCTTGATGCCAAACACATTCAAACTCAAACCAGGATTTTGTAAAGCAGAAATAGTTTTGGAATGCGGTAACACTTCTGAGTCTGTGACTTGGTTTTGATTTCTTACATGTTTCTAGCAAAGGCGACATCATTCTCTTGGAACTAAGACATATGACTGTCAGTTTTTAGACATTAGGAATGTAGCTGGTTCTTTGTGCTCACAACTCAACTCTCAGGACCCATTCGCTATCACCTAGAGACCGGAGTCACAGGTAATGATGGATTTCCTCCTCGTGGCCTCTTTCTTACATAAAATGCTAACTGTGGAGCTAGAGTAAGAAATTTGAACTTTCAGTTCCTCCTTCCCCACTTCAGTTTGAAGCCATATTAGAATTCGGGAAATGATTCCTTAAGAATGGGGAGAGGCAACTAATCTCTGAAAACCACTGGTCAAAGAATCAATACCCCTGGTGGAAGGAATCATGGACTTTATTACAAGAATATAGGTAGGACACTGTGGTAGATATCGGCTCTCTCAGTGCCCAACTTAACCTATTTCAAGTGCACTTCTGCACTTCAGAGTCTGGAAAGTAAGAATTCCCTCAATACTAGGAGTTGAGATGTAATGTAGAGTCTCCCAGGTTGATGTGCTTTCTTGAGATTCAAATTTGGAGCTGGGATGAATGAAGCAGAGAAATGTGGTTCTACAGTCAGTTGGTTGTCATGGTGACACCCTAATTCCACAGGGAGCTTCTCACTGAAGCAGGGGCAGAAGCTCCCTCAGTGGTCCTATTTTGCAATGGGGTTTTGCTGTTATTCCTAGAAGCTCAAACTGGAGTCTTCAACCCTCTTAATAATCCTGTAAATCACTTGAAATTCTGTAATAAGCCCTTTCCATATAGTTAAGGTGAAGAGTTAATTCCTTTGTCGATCTGCTAAGTTTTCCTAGAGCCAAACCAAAAACATTGAGCTTCCAAAGAAATATCATGCCTCCATGTCTGGGTAAGGTACGAGGTAACAAAGGAACATTAATTTGCAAAGGAAGGGAAAAAGCTTCGAGGAGAAGAACTTGACCAAGAACCTTACTATTCCTGTCTAATTACCCAATCATGTCTCAGGGACTCCAAACTCCCCGGTCTCATAGATAGTTCCCCAAAGGATTTATGGTGGCCTGGGATTGGGATTCAGGTGGGTTGTATGATTATGAGTCACCAGTGACTAGCTGGTCATACACCCACCAAATCCCCACGTGCTGTCAAGTTCAGAGGCTTCAGAGCTTTTCCTATTCCATAACACTGTAGGGATGGCCTGCAGATCCAAACTGAGACCCGTGCAGACCCATTGGATGAGGCTCAGGTTTTACCTGGAGCCTCAGCTCATATCACCCCTTAGAAGACATTCATGCCCAAGTTGTGCATCAAGCCTTGAGATAGGAAGCCCCTCTTTGTTTCATATCCTTGCCACCCCATCATCTAACCACCATCCAAAATGTAGCTCCCTTTGCTCACCTAGCATTTTTTTAGGATCTCATCTCCACTTCCTATGCTTTTGCTTTCTCTGAGATTACCTGTAACTGATTTCTTCCCTCACAGTCTTCATATCAATTCCACTGGAATGTTTCATTAGTGATGAAGGCACTCCTATGTGGCCGTCATCTCTTCAACTGACCTCTGCTCCAGGTGCATAACCTGAATCAAATCATGGGGAAACAGCAGATAAACTCAAGCTGAGGAACATTCTACAAAAAAAATTGGCCCACAACCTTCAAAAAATAGCAAGTGCTGGAACACCAGGGAAAGACAAATTGCTTCAGATAGAAGGAGACTGAAGAGCAATGACACTACTAAATGTGTGTGATCACGGACTAGACATCCTTTGCTACAGATGACATTATTGGGACATTTGTTCAAGCCTGAGTGAGGTTTGATCACCAGATGGGAGTCTTTTATCAATGCCAGCTTCCTGATTTTGATGGTGGCTTTGCAGTCATGTAGGAATCAACAAATAAAGCAAAAAAGTTTAATGTCATCGTATTTTATCCTCAGGGGCTAGTTGAGCCTGGATGATTGTGTTAGAAACAGTTAGCTGCGCCCTTTGCATCCAGGTCTTTCCCTCTCACTCATCTGGACACACTGGAATTGTCCCTATTCTCTTCCTTCTCCCACTCCATCTTAACTGCTCCCCAAGGACTCCAGTGACATCTCAGTTGACCAAACTTGAGCCACTTAGTGATAGTGTGGCCTTACAAGCTTAACCTGCTCATGATTCAGTTCATTGTAGTAATTAATTAAATGGGAGATAATATAATTATGTTCAAGATTTAAACACATATAAGATGCCTAGAATTGTCCTTGGCATATATGAAGTGCTCCAAAATAGTTGTCTGTTCATTAGCATCACAGTTATGTCTGTCCCAGAATTCTTGCCTGTGATCCATACGTATACATTCAAAGGCCTCCTAGACATTTTGACTTGGGTGCCCCACAGACACCTGGGCCACAATTTGCCAAAACTGAGCTCTGTAGACCAGGACTTGCTCCTGTTCCCATGTTCCTTATCCTGGTGAATGTTTAAGTCAGAAGGCTGAACATCATCCTTGACTTTCCTTATGGGTTTTTTTTTTTTTTTTTACATATCTTATTCAATTTATGGCCAAAGGAAGTTAATTAATTCCCTTATTATATTGTTATTCTATCCCCTCTTCCTCTATGGGCATTGTCACTCTCTTAGTTCATCATCTCATTGTCTCTCCTCTTACTGACTACCATCTGCCTACTTTTCCTGGTTACCCTTGACCATCTCCAGTCATTTTTCTATCTGGCCTCAAAAGTGATCTTTCTAAAGTGTAACATAAGCAAGTCCACCCTTCTCCTTTAAATGAATTCACACTGTCCTTAACATACCCTTTGTTTCTTTTTCTTTCTGTGGTTTCATCATACATCTCCAAACCAACTAGGTACCCACACGTGCCAACTATGTTCCCTCCCAGATCTCTGTATAAGCTCGGTTCTTGGGGTGCCATTGCCCAGGTCTGCTGAGCTGACCTTCACTCTCTCCTCAGACGCAGCTCACGCGTCATCACCTGCTGTGCCTAAGCCTGCGTTGGTTAGATTCTTTTCCACCTGTGCTTCCTTTGCAGCCCTCAGCACATAGTCTCATAGGTGTATATTTTCTATACTTGAATCACACTGAAAACAACCTAAGGCAGGGACTTGGGATGTGAATGAATGTATGTCTACTCATCTCTTACACTGTGTTCCTAGCACCTGGGACGTTGTCTGATGACAATTGGCATCCTCTAGGGAAGTTTTAAAAGATTGTTGAATAAGTGACTGATACTACCTGTACTAGTGATTTTTCCCCTATTCCTACATTATTTTAGACTGATGTCTATGTATAGTCCATTGACAAAAGATCATGTGATTATAGTATATTGGCAAGTTAGTCAATATTTACTTTCTAATCTCAGTATCCAGCTTTCAATAAGTGCTCAATAAACATTTTTTCTTGATAAATATTTTAAATTATTATACAGTCTGTAGTTAATAACAAATTAAATAAGCTGTTAAATGTTAGTTTACATTTTTTTCTTCGAAATATCCTTTTCTGTCAGCCAAATGTCTCCGCCTATAGTATATGAACTTTCTAGAGCCTTAAGATCCTCACAATTTTTATATCATCTGACTCATTAAAGATGACAGTATAATTTTTTAGGAGATCCATTGCTACCATGCGTGGCAGTGGCATTGGGACAGTTTCCCCACTGCAGCTGAGGCCAATGAGTTATTTTCTTTGTGTTTCCTGTAGATTTATAATCATCCAAACCTCATATGATCCCCAAAAGCAACCAAGGTATTTTATACCACAGGAGTTAAGAGTTCATAAAACAATAAACATAAAAACAATCAATAAATCCTAAAAATGAGTCTCTTGAAAGTCACAAAAGCTCTAAGGCGTACCTCCAGGTACATGCAGGCATCGCTTTTAGAAAGTTCTAGATTTCTAGAACTTCCTTGGATATGAATGAAACTGCAGCAGCTTTAGCTCATGTGACTGAATCAGACATGACTAAAGAGGGTTTTTTTTATCATTTCATACATTTTTGTGACCCTGAATTAGTATTATTAGTATCTAGTTTACAGGGTGGAGTACAATAATGTACTCAGTGTGGAATCACCAAAGATTTCACCAGTGGATCCATGTCTGGCATTTCTTTCCAATGATATATAAAGAGTTGACAGTGAAGTACCTCCATGTCCAGGATTCTGTCAGTGTTCTTACGAAGGGCTGACTCCATGGGTTAGCTCTGTGCCGCCATGGCAACAGAATCCATCTGTCTACATCCCCAGAAGAATGAATCCCACTGAAAAATGATCAGGAAGTAGTAGGCCAGGCCTTCATTGAGCCCCATGCTCTGACCAATTTACTAGGAAATGATGCCTCCATCACTCACATATGTATTGAAGATTAATGTTTGTCTTGGGACCTGAGTGTCTAGGACACTAGGTCACTTAAGACATCAATAGGGCATTATAAAAGCAAAGCTTCTAGAGGAAAAAAGGTAGACACTGTTGTAGTTAATGATCCTTGTCAGCACCACAAGAGCCCCAGGGCTGGAAGGTTAACCATGCTGTACACTCAAAGGACGTGGCCGAGAGGACTTGACAGTCCTTGGGCTCTGGAAGGATTCTACAGCCAAAGGCCACCACGTTGGAGCCCGTTTACATGGCCACTCGCTGCAAGTCCTGGGTGTTCCTTCCAGAGAAAGATGGTTAAATTATCAGAACCATCAGAAGGTGAAAAGGGCCCAAGATTCTATCACAGGATTAAGGAAAAGTAACTTATAAAGAGCAATCAGAAAATAGGTTAGATCATCTCTAATGTTTCTTTCTAATTTAATGCCCTAAGTCAGCCCAAATGCCCACAATGCCTTCCTAAGAATGTCCACATTTAGGTAGAAGGTGTTCAATAGATTTAACTCGGCAACTTCAAACAAGTCATTTTCTGTCACTGACACTCAGAGGCAAAGTGGAACTTGGTAAAGTGGAGTCTGTAATATGTATCTCAGAGGGTCTACTTGTATAACCAGCACCGAATGAGTGGTAGCCTTGGCTTTAGTAATTCTCAAAACCCTATGAGCCATTGGGAGTACTTATTATCTGCATAGGAAATAGATTGTTGAGTAATTATTTCCACTAAGTTTCCTGTAACTTTTGCCATGTATACACATGTGAGCTGTTTGAACAAATAAGCAAGTGGTCAGCATAACTACAGGAGGGACACCATATTCCGCATCTACCCAGAGTGAAACAGGCAGGAAAACACAACAAGATGCAAAACAGAAATCCATCCTTTTATTTTAACTATTTGTTGAAATCTATCTGCCAAGCGCTGCCATCCATGTCTGTGGAGCAGAGAGGGTGCCCGTCTGCGGGTCCGCAGTCTAGCGTGAAAGATCGGGTGCTGCTGTGATGAGCGGATGATATAAAACTTAAGAACACTATTTTTTTCTTGTTTTATGTCACAAGCCCCCTTCTGCAATGTGATTAAAGTCCACTATGGAACAAATTATAGTTCATTTCATGAATTTTGCCGTTTAAAAGAAATTCTAGCAGAAGTGATGACTATAGTTTTTAAAGGAGAATTATGCCAAATTTGGTCAAAAGTAACCATGGCATAGAGTCTGAATCATGTACTGCCGTCAGGCAGAATGCATAATTTTTTTGGTTGAAGGGCCTTAAACGAATAACTCATATATATTAGCTTTCAGCTTTCTGGTTTCTAAGATATAAAAGTTAGTGAAAACGCATGGGATTAAAGAGAGCTGTAAGGTGAAGGCAGAGAGAGAATGCCCTATAACATAGATCTATTACAACATACGAGGTGATGAGAATCTCAGGAGATTAAGTAGCTTCTGGAAGGTTGTACAGGGGAGCGGTGGGATTGTGCTGGGGTTCATACACTGTTACTGCCAGTCTCACCTGGAAGGTCAACAGGAAAGACAGCTACTGCACTTGTACTTGGCTGTCTTCACACTTCCAGGTAGCAGCTACCGTCTAATCCCTGGGCATCGTATCAGTGCAATGGGTCTATCTTACCTCACATGAGGGTTATCTGGCAGGCTTGTTTAAAATCCAGGTTTGGGGATGCCCTTAACCTCCCATACTGAGTCACTGTGTCTGGCAACAGACCTCAGAACCTGCATTGTTAACAACTGTTCCCCAGGTGACTTCATTGCAGGCGGCCCCTAGATCACATTGTGAGACATGGGATCTCCAGTCACCTGGGGGGTTGTAACAGAAAAGCAAGATGTCATTCAGTTTTTGAAGAACCTAACATATCTACAGGGTCTCAGTTTTGTAGAAATGCCGAATTAAATACTGGGTTGGCCAAAAAGTCCATATGGTTTTTTTCCATAAAATAATGGCACATTTTTCATTTTCACCAATAACTTCATTGATTTGGATATTTTGAGTATGTTGGCGATCTCCTGCTATTGGCTTCCAGTGGGGAGAGGCCAGGGGTGCTGCTAAACATCCACCAATGCATCAGACAGCCCACAGCAGAGAATTATTTGGCCAAAATGTCAATAGGACCAAAAAACTTCCCAAACGACTTCTGACACGTTCAGTCAGTCACAGCACCTTCTCCATATGCTGCACAGATCCTTTTTGTGTGTTTCAGTTGCATTTTTATCTTTCTTGAAATAATAAAGGATAATATGCCAAAAAATGTTGCGTATTTTCTTCCATGTTCAATATTAAAATGGCTGAGCAAAAATTCACCAATTTTGATACGTTTTTTAAATGCACACCGATATGACAGTTGTCACAATACAATCTAACAAAATTATTTCAGACAAAGTTAAAGACAATGAAGCGCTACTATAGCCATTGTATGGGAAAAGAACATAATTGACTTTTTGGCCAGCCCAATATGTTGCATTAAGCTGAAAAGACCTAACAGTTTAGTCTGCTCCAATGTATATTTATTTGAACTAAGCCTCCAAAAAGATTAAATGCATATAATTATGTGCGCATATGCAAGGTAGCTGCTTTCTGTGCTGGAAGAAAGCAGGAAGTATTAGCCAATCATAGAGTATTATCATTCACAAATATTCAGCTAGGTCTGATGTCCTTAAGGGAAATCTATGATAATTAGGTAATAAAAAAGTCTGTAAATTTAATTCTATCAAAAAAAGACAAAATAAAGAATTTTAAGGCCATGAGATAATCTTTCCACAAATCTTTGTGTAATCCATTCTTTAGATGTCATAGAAGATGTTCTATTGATGTTTTCATAAATCTTCTACTGTGTCTTTTCATCGAATTGACTTCAGTCTAAATGGACCTGCTCAGCACATCCAGCCCCTGGCATTGTACCCATCACCCTCTGCCTGACCTGGGACTAGTAATAAATCAACCCCTTGGGCGGAAGCGATGCCTGCCTTCAGGTTGGTGGGTTCCTCACCATCTCTGTGGGTGCCAACCTCAAGAAGCCAATGCTTTCTCTGCTTGCTTGTTTTTAATGCTACAGTGACAAAATATTTATGGGTGTTCTTGTAACATTTAAGAAGAACATTAAGTTCAAAGACAAAATAAGAGGCCAGACTAGGGGTTTTTCTACTTGCATCAAAGGTCTGGAATCTTTGAGATGTAGCCTCTGTCTATGTGTCAGCAAACAGGACCTTTTTTTTTTTTTCCATAAAACCTACGTAGTGTCATTTGCACTCTGTGGGATTTTGCACAATTGATGCACAATGCAATGACTGGGGTACCACACTCCGAAATGCACTTCAGTAACAGTTACAGATGTTTTTTTGGAGAAGAAAAATACCAGTGTATACCAATATATATCTGAAGTCTAATAGACTCAAAGTCAGCAAAGAGCTTGAAGACCACCTGCTTTCATCTTTCACCTAATGAGGGGTCTCTGGTCTGCTTGGCTATTGTTTTTTAAAAATTCAAACACAGTGGTGGCTTGGCTTGTAGTTAGAAAATCGTGTGGTGGAACATCAAATTTATTTTAAGAGAATTTTTATGTATTTTACAAAAAATCTAAAGAAGGTAATTTTTTTCTATGTTAATATATCAACATATTTCACCTCATTTTTCATGCTGCTTAGAGGGAGCAAGCTTTGTGTAAAGAATTTATTAAGAATCATAGCGACACTGATTTAAATTCAATTAGCCAAAAGTAAAGGTAGAAATAGTTCACAGTTAGTGCACGATTGATAATGCCATCAGTGTGATAAGCAATTGAGATGTATTCCTCTCAACAGTGTTAGGAGGGAAGTGTTGGCACCAGGTCTAAAATATGAGAATGCAGAGTTTTTGGGAAGCGTTACACAACTTGCCTGATTTAACATGATCAGTAAGAGACAGAACACGGCTCTCACCATTCTTGCTTGATTTGCAAGCCCATGATCTTTCTCACTGAGTCCTCTGCTCCTTTCATCTGTACCGTTTGCAGAGAACCCAGCTAAGGCAAAGACCTGCATTTGCAGCTCTCGACCCACCCCCCACATGCATTGAGATGTGTCATAGGATGTAGCAGAAGAGAATGGGCTTGGAAATCAAACCAGACCTACTTAACTCTTGGTGTAGCTTCGGAGAAGGTATTTACCTTTTGCAGTTCAATTCCACATCTGTAAAGTGGGTATAAAATAATCTACTTCAACAGCAGATGTCTGTGTTGCCTTCCTCATGTTTCAATATAAAATGAAAGGATGGTGGGGGTTGGCCAGCTATACACAAGTAGGAGAAAACTTATTTTTCCCACCACTAAATTACATGACCCGTCCCCAGACTTAAAGAGCTGCCTTAGAAATATCTGGCTGAAACGGTTGAACCTAAGATATTACAATCTATTACAAAGACAGATTAATGTGACTAATGAAGAAAAAGAACATTCTGTAGTTTTGCTTATGAAGCTATTAATTTAAGTCACTTCTATTATTCCTGGATATTAAGTCTGTAGAAACACATTCTCCCAATTCAGCCAATGCCCTATATTGCAATTTTTCAAGGGAATTTTCAAGACTCAAATATTGAACCTACTTTACCAAGAGGACTCTTGGCTTAAGAACAACTTGATTGAATATTAACAATACATTTTATTGCATCTTTACTTCCAAGAACAGAAGTGCATTTTAGTATAATCAAAGCATTAATCACCATATTTATTCAATTATTTTGAATAGGTTAATTGAGGTTTGTCCTATCATTTCTTTAATGAACAACATAATAGTAGATTAACACTATATACATTTCTAACTTATTGTTAGTCTTTTACTTGTGGTGCCGGGGTAATTCACCTTTGGAACTCTTCTTTCAAGCTGCATGCTCATTTCTGTGTTTATACTTAATCAATCATTAAACTGAGTTTCCCCTTATTTTTCCTTAAGATAGATGAAATCTTTTTGTGCTGTTAGTTTTATTTTCACCTAACCTTTTTAAAGATCAACACATTTGTCATGTCTATAGCTGAATGCCAAGAGCAGCTGTGAATTAAGCAGAGACAGTGGGTCCTGCAGCTCAGACAGCATGGCCACTCAATTCCCATTCCAGGGAGGGACTGTGCTTCGGGGGCAGTGTGTTTGTGGAGGGAGGAGATTGGGAGAAGCTCTGGGTTTGCGGTGATCTAGGTCCCAGTTGTGGTCCCCCCTGCATGTGTCCCTTTACTTTGCAGGGGCAGGATTCACTTGTGACACTGGAAGTTTGGGTTGGATTGGCAGTAAGTTCCTTTCTACCTGGAAAATCATGGGATTCTATGGCTTTTGAGGCTCCATGTAGCTCTTTAATATCAATAAATCCTCATGGACACTTTAAATGTATCTTCTACTCTATGTGTAGCTTCTGTCAAGCATTCCTTGATGTAGATGGATCTGGCATGATTTTTAAAAATTTGGCCTTCTTAGTACCTCCATTGTGCTTGGGTAAGGCTAGTCCCCCTGGATGAGAGGCAGAATCTTAAATGGATGGGTCAGGATTATCTGTAGAAGTCCTCACCACTTTCTTTCAGAATGTAGCATCAGCCCTGGCTGGTGTGGCTCAGTGGATTGAGCACCAGACTGTGAACCAAAAGGTTGCTGGTTCCATTCCCAGTCAAGGCACATGCCTGGGTTGTGGGCCAGGTCCCCTTTGGGGGCGTGTGAGAGGCATCCGATCGATGTCTCTCTCACACATTGATGTTTCTCCTCCTCTTTTTCTCTGTCCCTTCCCTTCTCTTTATAAATAAATAAATAAAAATATTTTTTAAAAAGATTGTAGTATCACTCACTTTTTATTCCTTGCTTATTATCTTCCTCCCTAAGAGATGTGATCACATACCTAGTGCCAAGCTCAGGATAATGATCCCATTCAGGGAGAGTTTCAGAGGATGAATCAAGGTGCCTTCTTCCATTCTACATTGAAGGAACACTAGCCCAGGAAGAATGATTGTAGAAACCTCTTGGAGGAAGGGTGATGATTGTTTACACACTTGTAGTACTATTATTCCGGGTTTCTTTCTCTGATTATTTATGTTGCCCCTAAGTTTTCAGTATGCATCATTCTATTTTGAAAGGGCACACACAAATACCAAGATAATGGTATCTTTGTTATTTTTCTCTAATTTCCTCACTCCCCCTCAACCAATTGTAATAGCCTGTCTCTGTCAATGTTAACACTTTTTACTTTAGCATTAACAGTAAATTTAATTAACGTGTTGTTTACCCCCATTCTGTTTCCTTAATAAACATCTTAAATTATTGGATGCAAAGTACCCTGTATGACCTGGTCATAACACATCCCTTGAGGAGGAGGATTCATTTATCATTGCCTTAAGACGTTGACACATTTTTAAAAAGCATGCATCCCAATGCACTGATATAAAAATGAACAAGCATGAATTGCTAAGAGTAAACTCAGCCTGCTCATTCCTCATTCATTTATGGTATTCTAAATCCATATATTTCCTTTTACTATTGTTTTAATTCCTTTTTCACTTCCTTTGCTCATATTCAGAGGATATCATTTACAGAAATCCTCACTCAAGAAATCCTTGATGATTTATAAATTGACAAGTAAACAGCAAAAGAGCTATGCATTTTCTTTGTATTCTTTCTTCAGATTGCTCTCAGTTGCATCTGAGCTCATTTTCACTGATGTGAAAAAGCGGTAGATAAAAGAAGGTTGTCAGCCCTTGAGGACAAAACAATGCCAGTCATTTGTATTCCTCACAGAGGTTTGACGAGCAGATACTTAATTATTTCCTGCAACCCCCAGCAGACTGTGAGCTGCACTGGCGTGAAGAGCCCTGTGTACGGGGGACCCACTGTGCCGGCGATGTGTTGGCGGATTGGCTCTCTCTGTCTCCTTCTTTCGCTTTCTCTCAATCCATGTGTTATTCACATAAACATAGGCTTATTTTTTAATTATCTTCATTGATGCATAAGATACTTTCAGTGAAATGCATAGATCTTAAGTGTAGAGTTTGATGAGCTTTGACGAATGAACACACGTTGTAATACACACCCTATGGAAATGAGTTTCCTCGTGCCTCCCCCCAGTCCAGACCACACTGCCGGCAGCCACCATCCTTCCAATATTTGGTTGGCAGATATGACTTCCCCGTTGTAGCGCTTCAGACGGGAGCTTCGGATTGTGTCTGGCTAATTTTACCCGTTTTTGAGGTTGATCCATGTTGCTTTTCCATTACTAGTTTGTTTCTTCATATACAGGGGCATTGAACATACCAGAATCTTCAACCCATCCTCCAGTGGTTGGAGAATCAGTATTAGTTTGAAACAATTAACATTGTTTACCATTTTTTGTTAATATAAATTGAGTTGCTGTGAACATTTCTGTACAAGTCGTTCATGTGTATATGTGTGTGTGCCTGTTTTTATGTCTCTTAGACGAATACCTAGAAGTAGTATCACTGGGTCAGAGAGGTGGGCATATGTTTAAACAAATGAGAAACTGCCAGATTGATTTTCAAAATAGTTGGATCATTTTGTACTCTCAAGAGCCGCGTGTGAGAGTTTCAGCTCCTCCAAGTTCTTGCTGACACTCGGTATTTTTAATTTTATCCTCTTGGGAATATGTACAATGGCTCAGTCACTGTGTAAAACAGTTGGTGGGTCACGAAACTGTTAAAGATAGAGTTTGTATGACCTGTGCTATTCTATTCCTGGGTATGTTCCCAGGAAAAAGGGAGACATGCCCTCCCAGAAACTGGTACATGTGTGTTCACAGCACCCTTATCATAATGACCAAAAAATGAGAACAACCCAAAGCAATTCATCCAGTAAATTGATAAGATATAACTGTGACATAGTCATTCAATGGAACATTAATCAGCAATAAAAAGGAATGAAGTACATATTATAGCACGGATAAAACTTGAAAAATTATGCTAAGTGAAAGAAGCCAGCCACAAAGACTACACATGGTATGATTCTATTTCTATAAAATATCCACAAGTAGGAAAACATAGAATTGGAAAGTAGATTTATGGTTGTCTAGGGCCTCGGGGGGTGGGTAAAGAGAAATGAGTAGTGACTGTTAATAGCTATGGGATTTCTTTTGGATGGACAACGTCTCCAAAAATTGATACAGGTGATACTTGCACAACTCTGTGAATATATTAAAAACCACTGAATTGTAAACGTTATATAGGCAAATTACCATATTTTACTGTGTATAATGCTCACTCACATTTTAGTGCTGATTCCAATGTATAATACACATCCTTATTTTTCCCTCAGAAGTTTGGGCAAAAAAAGTGCACATTATACACAATAAAATGCAGTGTATCCAGCATATCATATTATTTATATGGGTGAATTATATGATATGTGAGGTATATCTCAATTAAGCTGTTTTTTTAATAAAGGACCTCATGCAGAGGGGGTAATAAGTACAAACACCCTGTGGCAGAAACACACTTGGTGTGACTAAGGGGCAACAAGAAGCTCAGTGGCCTGAGTGCAGTGACCACAGCAGAGAAAGTAGTGGAGGCGTGGCTGGAAAGGCAGGCAGGGGCCCAGGCCAGACAGAGCTGGGTAGTCCATGGAAAGGAATTTAGATTTTCCTATGTGCATTGTAGGAAGCCAGCGGAGGGTTCTGGATGTGGCCATGGCATGAGCTGATGGGTATTATAAAGATCACTCAGCGGCACAGTGGGGTGAGAGCTACAGACTGGCATCAGGAGAACAGCCTGGAGGCCTTCTCAGGCAACCGATGAGAAATGCTCAGGGTGGGACCAGACCAGAAGCTGTGGCTGTTGTGAGAGGCAGCTGGACTCGGATGTACTTGGAAGTCCAAACTTAGAATTTACTGGCCAGACTGGAGGCTGGCCTTGAAGGAACAGAAAGTACTGTGTGTATATCTGTGCGTATATGTGTGTGTACATCCAAGTGTGCATTTAGCTGTGCATTCCCTTCCTGAGAAAGCAAAAGCTGGCTGCGTTATTTTAATCTGTTCTAAAGGAACAAAATTTTATTTGAAACAGAACATGGTCATCTTTTTGCTTCTGTAAACTTTTATCATTAATTTGTTAGATATGCACATTCAGATAAACTCAGAGAATATTCTTAATGTTGTTGATGTGAGAAATAAATCACCCCTAAGTTTCAAACAGATTGTGTTTCGCACATGTAGTGGTGATGCAAGAGGGAGCATGCTCGGTGGACTTGCACGCCTCCCGGCAACGACTTCATTCTGTGGGACTGGATGGAATGTTTACGATTGACTGTATCTCACTCATTTTTTACTTACCGTTTAGATGACTGTTGTCATTGTAGGGATCATTTCCTGTTAAATAGTTTTGTAGCCATTTTTCCCTTTCCACCTGGCTTCTTCTTAAGATCTTCCATCATTTATATATTAGAGCTGAATCTATAAATCTACGTCCTATTTAAGTGAAGCCTTTGTTCCCTTTATGTAATCATTTCATCGTTGGCCTCTTTGGAGCAACACATTTATTTTTTGAATAGCAATTTTTTAAGTACAATTTACATTGGAAAAAAGTGTCAGCCACGTTTACATTTTGTACTTTAAGTGGCGGTTTATTTATATGCACATTGCACCTTGCCTGTGTAGTGTGAAACCAAAAGAACATAAATAGTTAGCTAACCTCAAAATGTGTCAAGTGCAAAAGCCACAGTGAGCTATACTTTAAGCCAGTGCATTTGCATTAGGGTATTGAATTGCATAATTATGCTATTGTTGTTGAGTGGTAACCTATAATACAGGTGCCTGTAATTATTGCCCAAGACTGCTATCAAGGTAAATGAGAGTCTTAACTATTCAAAATAAATCAGTCATTCTGGGACTCTTTCAGTGTTGTAGGTTTGCATGTGTTTCAGAAAAATTCCTTTATATTTAACAGACATTTGGGCTTCATCTTTCTACTTTCCTGGCTCCCTTGTGCATGAAACAGGAAGCCTTTCCAGCAGGATCTCCTTCTGGTTTCCATGATAGCAAAGAGTTCGTGAATTCCCAGAAGTGGATGACATTATCGACTAGAATTCTCATCCACAAGAGACTTTGGAAATCCAGCCATGCAGCCCTGATTCATTCTCTGCAGGTTGGGTGTAACCTTGGCAATCCATCACACGGTGCGGCTGACGTAATGCTGCCTGACAACAAGTCCCTCGGGGCTCCTTTCTCCATCTCTATCTTTTTTCCCACGTCAGGAACACTCCTGAAGGATGAGGAGTACACAGTAGTGGGTTGTGACTCCCTGTGTGTCGAAGCAAGGGTTGCAAGTGCACTGCTCTTGTTCCAGGGACAGACAAAGTGGGGGTCCATTCCTGTTGCCCTCAAAGAATTTTAACTGGTGCTGGATGTCTTAGGGCTGAGTCCATCCATCAGTGAAGGCAGATCTTGGGGATTTGGAGATGAATCCTGAATAAAGGGAAGGAAAACTTCAGGGAAGGGAGGAGGGATAAGGGCAAAGGGGGCGATTGCTCTTCCCTGTCAGAGGACACACTTGTCTGACCCCTCCCACATCACTGGGGGTTGCAGATCAACCACCATAAACACAAGGGAACTGCTGACCGGCTGCCTGACTTTGGCAGGACCCCATAACTGCTCCTCAACATGATCTGCATTTACTGTGGCTTCATTCCTGTGTTCAATCTCACATTGTCTCGTAGTGGAGATAGGTTGCATTTCCTTACTTGCATTCCACAGTGACCATACAACTGGAGTCAGCAATCCAGGGTTCAAACTGATCAATGTATCACAGTGAAAAACAGTGCTAACTAATCCATGAGGCATCTAGCTCTGCTCCACCTTGGGATCCACACATACTCTGCTCTCTCCACTTATAATCATTGCATCATATGCTAATAGGTCTTGACTATTGTGACCTTGGTCCTTATGTAGGCACTGTAAATGCCCACCAATTGAATGAGAGTATAAAAAATAGCTGTACATATTTCAGCAGCTCTATCTATTAATAATAAACTATAAGTGGGAGAAGCGGTCTTGTTAGTGCTTCTCAACTTTTTTAACCTTATGTGACATGTATGAATTAATCTATCTAGCCATGTGCACTTTCATAGAAGCAGGGAAAGCAATGATAATAGGTCCCAAAGTATCTATTATTATTCCAATTATAATTTTTTATCCAGTGAGTGAGTTCAGAGGTCAGAGAACTGGGCTTTGTACTTAACTTTTAAACAGAGAAGTTAGGTGATAGAATTGAAACTTAATCAACTTTCAGTGTTTTTACCAGGAGTAGAGTCGACCTCTAGAAACCACCTTCTTTGCTCATCCATGAGAATCAGCTTCTCATCCATGAAAGATTTAGGATGAGATTGCAGAGATTCAGTCACAGTTTCAGGCTCCACTTCTAATTCTAGTTCTCTTGCTGTTTCTACCACGTTGACAGTTACTTCCTCCACTGAAATCTTGACCCCTCAAAGTCATCTGTGGGGGTTGAAATCAGCTTATTCTAAATTCCTGCTAATGTCGGTGTTTTGACTTCTTCCTATGAATCATGAATGTTCTTAATGGCATCTAGAATGATGAATCCTTTCCCGTAGGTTTTTAATTTACTTTGCTCCGATCCATCAGAGGAAAATCTCTTCGTGGCATCTATAGCCTTGTGAAATATATTTCTTAAATAATATTTGAAAGTCAAAATTACTCTAATCCATGTTTTTCAGAATGGACGTTGTGTGAGCAGGCATGAAGACAATATTAATCTTGTTGTACATCTCCATCAGAGCTCCTGGGGACCAAGTTCGCTGCCAGTGAGCACAATAGTTTGAAAGGATTTTGTTTTTTCTGAGCAGCTGAGAAGTTGATCTTAACAGTGGGCTTAAAATATTTAGTCATCTATGTTGTAACAGATGTGCTATCATCCAGACTTAGTTGTTCCATTTATAGAGCACAGGCAGCGTAGAATTAACATAATTCTTAAGGGATTTTTCAGGATAGTAAACACACACTGATTTCAACTTAAAGTTGTCAGCCACATTAGTCCCTCACAGGAGAGTCAGCCTGTCCTTTGATGTCAGAATAATGATTTCTCTTTTCTGTGAAAGTTCTGGATGCTATCTTCTTCCAATAGAAGCCTCTTTTGTCTACACTGAAATTCTGTTGTTTAGTGTAACCACCTTCATGAGTCATCTTAGCTGGATGTTCTGGGTAATTAATTTGCTAAAGCTTCTACAACAGTACTTGAACGTGGATGTTATGGAGATGGCTTCTTTCCTTAAACTTCATGAACCAAACTCTGCTAGCTTCTGACTGCAGCTCCCTCACCTCTCTCCACCTTCAGAGAATCAGAGAGAGTGAGGGTGTTGCTCTGGAGGAGGCTTCGCCTTAATGGATGCTGCGGCTGGTTTGATCTCCTCAGCAGACTACTAAACTTGCTCCATATCAGCAAGACGGCTATTTCGCTTTCTTATCATTTGTGTGTTCACTAGAGCAGCACTTTTAGTTTCCTTCAGGGGCTTTTCCTTTACATCCACAGCTGGCAAACTGGAGCAGGAGGCCTCTCTCAACTTTCGTCACACCTTCCTCACTGAGTTTAAGGATTTCTACCTTTTGACTCGAAGTGACAGACCTGTGATTCTTCCTTTCACATGAATATTTAGAAGCCATTGTAGAGTTAATAATTGGCCTAATTTCAATATTGTTGTGTCTTGGGGGGGTGGGGAAGCCTGAAGAAAGGGAGGAAGACAGGGGAGCAGCCAGTGTGTGGAGCAGTCAGACACACAATATTTATCAATTACGTTTGCTGTTGTATATGGGTGCATTCTGTGGCACCCCAAAATAGTTACAATAGTTAGATCAAAGATTACCAATCACAGATTACCATAACAAATATAACAATGGAAAAGTTTGAAATAGTGCATAGATTGCCAAAATGTGGCACAGAAACATGAAGTGAGCAAATACTGTTGGAAAAATGGTACCAGTAGACTTGCTTGTTACAGGGTTGCCACAAACCTTCATTAAAAAAAAAAAAAAGCCCACAGTAGTGCAAAGTACAATAAAGTGAGCTACAGTGAAACAAGGTGTGCCTATACTGTAAGGGCATCCTAAACACCAGGACCCCTGGAATTTTCCTCTCTCAGATTTGCTCAATCTGAACCTCCGACAATTCATTTATTATAGTCCAGCATTTCCAAGCCAGACACTGGTTCTGAGGCTGTTTCTGCTGGTAGGTCTCTGCTCTCAGAAGCCATAGATTTTTGTACTGTCCTGCCTATCTCTCCAGCCAGTAGACAATTGTTTGCCTGCCCCTCTCTTATGGATCCATGAAGAGTTGTCAGTTTTCAGTGTATTCAGATTTTTACTTGTTATTAGAACAACTTCTAAACTTTTTACATGTGGAATAAGAAATTGATAATCATCTGTGAATTATTTTAATAGAAATGTAAGATTTAGAAAAGATAAGAAGGGAAGCCTGGCCAGCCCTTACTTGAATGAAGAGAAGTTCAGGGAAGATGCATCAATCTGATTTTTGCTTTCAAAGAAATAAGAAGTTAAGTGTAGTCATTGAGAGAAATGCACAACAAAGTTCCCTAATTTAAAGCTGAATGAGTCAATATTGAAAGCTTTTTATGGGCAGGACCTACATGTTATTTCTTTTGTAGACTCCTATAACATAGAATGGACAGTGAGTAAATATCGACTGGCAGACTGGAAGAAATGTATTTTCTTTTAGCCATGGAGCAATGAGTTGAAAGTATCTAAGAAAGCGCAGCTCCCTCTAAGGAGGAATTCAACCACAGTAGGTGGGGACAGGTAGCATTGTGGGGTTAGGTGTTCCACAGTATGGCTCTTTTCCTGTCTTACACCGGTGGGAAGCAGGCAGATAACAGGCTATTCAGGAGCCCATGAGGTGGCCTCACACAAACAGATTGGGTCCACTAGATTCTACCTCTTAGAAATTTGACCCAGGGGATTTTTGTTGAGTGTAAGCTCTTTGAGAAGGAGATTAAGTTGATATTGCCAAGGACATGAGGTAGACCAGGAGCATAAGGATTTATGACAAACCAAAGGCATGAGAAAGAAGCCAGTCGTTAAGCAGAGACTCAGTGAAGTTGGAAAGACATGGAGCACAGGGAGCAGGTGTTCAAGGGTGGCAAGAAGAGACTGTGACAGATGTCAAGAGAGGAAATGACCATTTACCTGTTTCTACTGGTGGGATCCCTTGATTTCCTCCGGGTCCAGAATGCCCTTCTCCACAAGGTCCAAGTCTCCTCTGGCTCCTGTTTGTGAAGTCCCATCTCACTGGTCACTCCACGTGCACCCATCACTCCATGTGCAGCTGCCGTCCAGCCCCTACTCAGCTGCCTCATTGCAACACAAGGACCTAAAGAAGGCAATGCACCCAGCTTTCTCCACTTTATCGGTTTCATCTAGGCAAAACTTGGCTTCGTTCAATTCTCCAGTAAGACAAAAAATCCTGGTGGTTTTCCATAACTCATCTCAAGTGAAAATCTCCTTTAATTAAGAATAGTTGAATAAAATTTGACCTTCCTTTGAACCAATTTTATTAGCAAGTGGTCCACTTAATTCACATTGCTAATAAACATCCTTCAGGTTTGTTTATCCCGAGGCTGAAGGATTTGATCCTAAAGGCTTTAAAAAAAAAATAGTTGGCTTATGAATTCCTTAGGCCTTTCTCAGAAACACTAGTAATATATTAGTATAATACTGGTTTAAAATTGATATATTTAAATTAATACCATAATTATTAAGTTCTTACTGAAACTAGTCTAAACTATACACAGTAAATTTACTTTATTTTTGTTTATACTCTTTAAAAATGTAAATATTGAATAAAAGTAATTTTATTTTTTTAATCAAGAACTCTCTTTATAATTAAAGTAATTCAAATGTCATGAATATAGTATCTGATGTTCCTATAAAATGTCATTTGGTTAATAAGATTTCTTAAACAGTAGATATATACTCTTGAGTAGTAGTTAAGTGATATTATACAGAGTCAGTACAATAGCAAAAAAAAAAAAAAAGTTCACAGAAGTTTTGACCTGTCTCACAGGCTGGTCGGCTCATTGTCAAAACCAGCTGAAGGAAAGAGAGACGCTTAGGTAGGTTAGTGACCTGACAGAGAAGACAGAAGAAAGGGAATCTTATCTGTTCAAACATGGGAGACTTGGGGTGCGATGAGAAGAGGGGAAAGAAGAAAAGGGGAAAGCTGAAAGATTTGGAAACAATTAGAGAAAATCTGAGACAAAGTGAATATACTTGACGAAAATTATATGCTATATCCACAAGCCTACCCCGCAAAAAAGAAGGGAACAGTGTGATTCATAAATGCAGTAGTCAGTCTCTTACCCTGTAATTTTCTAAGTACTTATGAGTGCAAATTAAAGGAGGGGTGATGATGTTCTAGCTCTGAAAGAGAATACAGACATCTGTTTATGTATAATTAAACAATGATAATAAGAAACTTGTTGGAACACTATAATAGTTCTTTCGTTAACATTGCATAAACAAAAAATGATTTTTTTCTTTTAGTCTTATAGCAAAATAGATGTTCTAAGGATGATTTCCTGTATAAAACATTGTGTTCCAGGAAAATCAATCATCTACTTGAAAGGGTCATGGGTTAGACTACTCCAGAGTGCTAATCATATGCAAAAGCAAATTCTCATAGAATATAACTTAAACTATGATATTCAAGATTACTATAGATTTAATTATTTAATGTATGGTTTTAATTTTTAAAAAATGAAAAAGCCACTATGAGAGAAAATCAGAGGAAAAATTTAATTGTGGGATTTGATTTCAAAGAACATTAAATACTGAAATAATTATTAAATATTTTTTAAAATATTAATAAAATATGTAAGAAGTAAAAAGGTAAAATTGATAAAATGAACAAGAGAGAAGAGGCTGTCACAAGTAACCAGGCAAATCTGAAAAAGAAACACCCACAACATTAAATACAAAAACATAAATATTGACATTTAACACTAAAAAAATTGTTAAACAGTAGTTTAGAGAGAGCCAAAGGGAAAATTCATGAATTGGAAGATAGGTCTGAGGAAATTGGTCAGATTTCAATATAGAGAGAAGAGTTCAAGTTGATAAAAGAGAGGTTAAGAGTCACGGGGACAGAACAGGAAGTTCTTGCATGTTTCCCAATGTAGTTCTAGGTATAATATGGGGTATGAGCCAGTCAACATTCACAGTAACCTTTTCAGAACAGATGAAAGATATGGGTGTTCATTTCTAGAAAGCACAGTCAATTCCAAACAGGGTAAGTAAAAAGAAAGTGATTCCCTGGCTTGTAGTAAAAATATGACAACAAAGACAAAGAAATGAAAACTGAAAAGAAGTTAGAATGAAAGAACAATTCCTTCAAAGTAATAACAATAACCTGATGGGAAGCTCCTCAACAGTAATAAAGGAAGCAGGAATATAATAAAAAATTTCCTTCAAAATATTGAGGAAAAATAAGGATTAACATAATGTCATATACCCATAAACAGTTATTTTAAAAGAGAGCAAGATTAAGCCAGTTTTGGAAAAATAAAAATGAAAGAATACCAGCAGAAAAAGGAGAAATGATCCCAAAAAGATGGTATTAGATGCAAGGAGGAATGAAATTCATAGAGATGTGGAATGAAATAAGTAAATCAGTAAAATCACCATTTAAATGATACCAGTATTATTAAAACTATGAAAAAAAAACTTTAAATAGGCATTGAAGTTTTGAATAATTTGGGGATTTTAATAAAAACTAGAAAGAACTACAACATTGTTAAAAAACACCATGTGAGACAGGAGGAGGCTAACCGGGGCCAGAGTGCTTGGTTTTCCCCTCACATGCCCCAGTGCTGTGTGGAGAAGGGGGGGGGGGGGGGGTAAGTTTAGATTTTACATTAAGTGTGCAAGTTAAAGTTTCAAGGGTCCCCACACAAAAGTTATAATAGATTAGAACTTAGGACTGTAAGCTTTTTTTATCTGTAAAACTAGTAGATACGTCCAGCTCTGGAGGATGTATGGTCTTTGTCAAGACAGGACAGCAGCCACGGACCCCGTGGAAGTGAATGAGCATGGCTGAGATCCAGCAGGACTTCGTCTGCAGAAACAGGCAGAGGGTCAGGCTGAACCGGCATGTGGTTTGCTTACCCCCGGAGTCGAGGGCATGATCATCAAGCAAACGGAAAGAGAAAATACAAAATTTAACAATAATAGATTTAGTAAATTTTACCAATCTAAATGTGGGAAAGAAAATTGAAAAGCAGCAAGATTGGAAAATCAAATGGATCTATAATGACATGAGTAAACCAAATGCAACCATGTAGTAATAACAATAAATATAAATGAATTAAAGTACTTAATTGAGAGAGATTACCTAAAAGGTACAAAAAAATCTAATTATCTACTTATTTGCAAAAAACAAAAGTAAACTCTTAAGCCACAGAGGGTTGGAAATAAATGTATAGACAAAGATATACCAATAAAATACTAATCAATAGAAAATCATGATTATTTCCATAAATTTTAGGGGAACTATAAGAGAAGTAAAGAAAAGTCATTATTAGTTATAAAGAAGATAGTGGTGATAAATTATGAATTCACCAAGATATAACACTATTAATAAATATACATTGAGCAAAAATGACGGGATTATTATGGAAAAATGGACAAATGCACCATGATAATGGGAACTTTTAATACTTCTTACTCGGGAATTGTTAGAACAATCAGGAAAATATCAGCAAAGATATAGAAAATTTGGTTGACACAGGAATGAGATGTATCTAATGAACAATTATAGATCTTTGTTCTGTGAAATGATAAGACCTGTCCTTAAAAGCAATTTTCAATAAAATTTAATGACCATCTCATTTGACTGCAGTTACTCACCTCAGTGTAATTGTTAGGAATCAGCTTGATTGCGTAGCCTCAATAACAAAACAGAAAATAATCGTTAACCCTCTAACAATTTATATATTCAATGTATTGACTATACATTTTAATGTATTGACTGTACAATAAAAGTCTTGTTAGCAGTTTTCTTGAAACATATAGAATCTGATAAAATGTATATGGAAGAGCATGAGCAGTAATGACAGCTCTAAGAAATTAAAAAAAGAGTTCCTTCCCAGAAATGAAGACTTCTTATGAAGCAATGGTAATCAAGACAAATTGACCAACCAGAACAGACAAAGAACCCAGAAACATGCCTATACATATATGGAAATTGAATGTAGAATGTGGCTTCACTCCCGATCATTGGGGAGAAATGGATTATTCAAGAAATGAGGTTGCGAAAAGTGGCTAATACTGCATTCCTACGTCACAGCGCACACGGGCACACTCGGACATACACACATAGTAATTTCAAGTAGATAAATTACCAAAGTGGGAAAGTCACATTTTCAGGTATTTTAGAAAAAAATGTAGGAAAACAGCTTCACCCTCTGGAGTAATGGAAGTACTGCCCAAACTCCTCCGAACACTCGATGACCCTCTGATATTGACCGGAACAAGCAACCGAAGGTGCTTCGGCACCACACGGGCTAACTGCCTGGGCTGGGAGCCCGGGTCAGGTGTGCCTGGTCCCTGCACACTACCTCACTTCACAGCACCAAAACCAGCCACTGCCTGCCGCGCCCTGAGGCCCCGCGGAAAGACAGGCGGTTTTTGTAAGCAAATGTAAGCAGGTGGTAGCAGCACTTATTTGCGAACAGCTAAAAGGCTTACACACATTTGACAAGATATTTAAAGTCTCAACCTTAAAATAACAGAAGCCGCCCTGGCTGGTGTAGCTCAGTGGATTGAGCACGGGCTGCGAACCAAAGCATCGCAGGTTGGATTCCCAGTCAGGGCACATGCCTGGGTTGCAGGCCATGACCCCCAGCAACTGCACATTGATGTTTCTCTCTCTCTCTCTCTCTCTCTCTCTCTCTCCCCCCCCCTTCCCTCTCTAAAAATAAATAAATAAAATCTTTTAAAAAATAAATAAATAACAGAAGCCAAGCCATAGAATTGGATGTTGCATAGGACTCCTCCTGGACATTGGTGAACCCCCAACTAAGTTCCCAACAGCTGGGTGTGTATATATACTTTCAAAGCTTATGAAGCCAAATCTCTGTATCACCCTTAGATAGCTTCTGTAAGTAGAAACAAGCTGGGAAGCATGAATCAGCACTGTGATAGATGTTTGGCTTAGGGGGCTTTCCCTTCCCCTCCCCACCGTGAGTGATGGAGGCTCTGAGAGTTAGAAGTGCCTTCAAGAGGAGGAGACCAGTGTCTCATTTCCTGCCTGGAGGCCTGCTTCTGCAGTGGACCTTCTGCTTCTCTGTGCATGTCTTTATGGATGCCAGGAGTGACTCGGGAAGGAAACTGGTGAGAGATGGCAGGTCCAGGCTGGGGTCAGCATGGAGCTGGCTGCTCCCTTCTACTGCTTGATGTGGTGGGAATACAGAACTTCCCATGAGTCTCGTGGACACCATGGAAGGAAGCTGAGTTTGATTCATTTTTGGAAGTATGTCAGTTAAGAGAGCAGACTGCTGGACTGGATGAGGCTATTGCCTGAGAAAGATGGGGGAGGGAAGCCAGTGGCCAGGAGAGAAGTGGTCAAACTGGAGAGAATCTCCCAGTCAAGGGACAGGGCAGAGGAAAGGATCTCAGGACAGGAATGCACAGGTGTTCCTCATGATATCTGAAAACCCTATCTTCCCCTTTTTCCTTTCCACCCATTCCTACCCCAGGCCATTGGGGAGTGCAGAGGAGGGAAAGGGGACCACCCAAAGGCTCAGTGAGGGATGCATCTTACTAGCAGACTATGTTAAAAAAAATGTGAGCTGAAAATGAAAACACAAGAAAGACATTTCCATCTGACCAGTGGCAGGTTCAAGAAGAAGAAATGAGAGAGGGAAGGCAATAACTTCAAATAATTAAAGAAAAATCTTCTCTACTGAAGAACCCCATATATAAATTTTAGTTGCAAATAAGATATTGAGGAATTCAGAGTTCCAAGAATAAAAATAAAAATGGCCCTGGATATGAGTAATAGGTTACTTAAAAAGAAAATCTGACTGGAATTAGACTTCTCATTTGTATCTTAGAAGGTAGAAGACCCCATAATAACAACTACTAGATTCTCCCATGAGAAGTTCTGAAACACAAGAATTCATTATTCCAGTTAAGATAGCATTCACCTGTGAAGAAAAAGAAAGATACGTATTAATGTACAATATTCAAAAATTACTGGTATATCAACTATATAACCCTATACGAGAAAAATACGTGGGAAAGTCTTCTAACCAAGTGACAAATCCCAGTGGAGACACCAACAAAGGGAATGGCAAGGAGAAGAAGAAGCATCAATGGCAGTGACCCCATCTACCCACATGCAGGTAGATGAATACGTGATGGGTAATGTTGAGTAATAGCGCAACTTAATAAATACTGTATCAGGTTGATTCAGGAAGAATAAAAAAAACAAGTGAGTAAAAAAATACACTTTGTTAAGTAATGAGAAAATGCACAAATATGAAAGATAACAGGTTGAAATTTATGACGAGAAATTTTAAAAGTTAAAGGAAATGATCAAACGTCACCCGGAAAAGAAATGAATGACCATAAAAGAGATTATAAAGATGATTAAAAATTACTGTTAAAATGAAAGACTAGCATAGTGGATTCATGTCTAATTTGTATCTAAATTTGAAAGATACTTTTGATGTTACTTAAACTATGTCAGATTATATGAATAATTTTCAATTACTACATGAAGGCTCTATAACTTCAGTATAAAAATAATATATGCAATATCTTCAAAAATGGATAGACAAAACTATATGATAAATATAGTTGATAAAAGCTTTTTTGCAAGGACGATTCAATAACTGAAAATCTGTCAATATAACTCAAAATATCACCCCTATTGTTAGAGAGAAATGATGTGATTATACCAGTACAGGGTGGGGCAAATGTAGGTTTACAGTTATGAGTACACAAAACAGAGTTTATTCTTGTATTATTATTTATAATCATTTTATTATTTTCCACATGAACAACTGTGAACCTACTTTTGCCCCAGGCTGTAGTTTCTGAAAAATCCTTTGATAAAAGTCAACAGTGATGCCTAATAATAACTTCAATTAAGACAAAAATAGAATTAGATTACTTAAGTATGATGAAGATTTTTGCTTATCCATACACTATAATCACCATTACTAATATTGTTGTAAACTAGCAGGTATCTTTTCGATTAATCAAATAAGTACAAAAGATATTTATCTCTATCTCTGATGCTCTTTTTAGTATTCTTCTTATTCTTATCATTGTGTTGGTGCATGTCCACACTTCTGATATAACATTTCCTTCAATTCTGTTTCACGCTGCTCTCTTCTTGCTTGTGTGGTTTCTGATGAGAATGTCTCTGTAATTCCCACCTTTGTTCCTGTGTAGATAAGTCAGTTTTCCCTCCATGTCTTCAGGCTTTTAAATATTTTCTCTGTCTTTGCTTTCTAAAGTTGAAATATAACACGCCTGCCTATGTGGTTTTTAGTTTTGTTTTTGTTTGATATTGTTCTTGCTTTGTGTTCTCTGAGCTTTCTGAATCTGCAGTTTGGTGTTTGTATTGATTTGGGGAAGTTCTCAACCATTCTTGCTTCAAATATTTCTTCTGCTCTGTTTTCTCTTTCTGGTGTTCCAAACACGTGTACGGCCTGTCTTTGACATCGTCCTGCAGTGCATGAGTGTTCTGTTTCATCCTTTTTGAATTTCATTTTGGGAAGTTTCCATTGACCTGTCTTCATACTCATGAATTCTTTCCTCAGAACTGACGATTAGTCCATTGGTGATCCTACAGAGGGTTCCAGTGGTCCAGATCGCCCCCATTTCTGTTCACTTCATTCTCAGAGTTTCCATCTCTCTGCTGACATTACCCATCTATTCTTGCATAGTTTCTCCATATCACATTAGCATTCTTAAAATACCAAGACTTTTGGAAACACCTATTTGCAATCTAGATGACAGCTAAATGGTGCTTTTCTCTATGTAATACAAAGAAGTCTTATGGATACACAAGATAAAAAATACCCGTAGGCATGTGGTCAGTTCACAAAAAGGCAACAAAATAACAAATTCATGAAGAAGTATTAAGTTAACTGATAGTTAAAGAAATGCAAAC
Organism: Tonatia bakeri; assembly: GCA_004024845.1. Taxonomy (NCBI): domain Eukaryota; kingdom Metazoa; phylum Chordata; class Mammalia; order Chiroptera; family Phyllostomidae; genus Tonatia; species Tonatia bakeri. Next base: position 30,245 of record PVIA01002877.1, on the reverse strand, counting down.
AAAAGTAACAAAACTTAAAAATTAATATTAAAAATGGGTACTCATAAATATTCTGGTAGAAATATGAATTGTTGTGATCATTTGGGGAAAACAACCTGGCAGTTGTTATTGAAATAAAAAGTCTGCAAGCCCACAGCCCTAGACAACTTGGTGTTACATATCTCTCATACGCAGATAAAGCAAATCAATGTATGCATGTAGATGATGGTGGCTTACAACTATAAAGTGAGTGCTCAGTGCTAGGAAAATGCTAAAATCAATTATGAAATAGCCAGGAACTGGAATATTTTTCACTCATTTACATGAACAGATGAATTAGAGCTATGCCAGTTGACTTGGGGGGATTGCCATAAAGTATTTATGAAAAAGTAGAATGTGGAAAAATATGTATGTAATATTGTTCAAATTTTGGAAAAATGTGAAAAAAACATAAACACTTATATCTACTTTAGTATCTTGCCAAAATGGCAGGTTCTTTATATAGTATGACTTTATTATAGCAAAATAAACAACTGAGAAGAGGAAATGTTTAAAAATTCCACCCTGTGTGTGGAGAGGCTTGTGTAAGTTCGAATAAGCAAACTGAGAGGCGTGGAAAGATGCACCCACAAGACCTAACACGGGCTGGCTCCGAGGCTGTGGCGGGGAGGGGGCATGGGCAGGTGATACGTTCTTTCTGTACACATCTTCATATTTTTTCACTACTTTCGAGCTTATAGTAAAGTAGTGATTTGAAAATATCAATATGCAAACTCTAGCGAAGAAAGCACATAGATGACCACCATACAGATTTTACTGAGTGCATCAGCCTGGGTTTGGTGAGGATAACAGTTATAAGTACTAGAGGAGTAAGTACTCCTGTTTATCACAGGAGTTCACTGTTACATGGTCCTGGCAGCAACTGAGGGAATATTGCTCTGTGAGGTTGTTTCTGGAAAACCCCAGAAAGTTACTAGCCACTCTTGCAAAGCCACCAAGTCCAATGCCCTGTAACCTACCCAGCAAAATGTTTTGGTGTTTGTTTTTTTCACTTCTGCCTTATCTTCACCCTAAGTCCTCGTAGTCACAGACCTGGTTGGATATAGTTTCAAGCTTAACCAAGTGGACATGATGCAACCCAACAGTCCACACTTTTGTCAACTTGGCATTCTTTTAAACTTTCGAATCAAGATGATGACCACATTGTGCATCTAACATAATGCACCTATATGTCAACTGCATATACATGGTTACCAACCTAATGCAAATACCCACACACACGCGTACTTGTGCAGGAAAATTAATACCACTGTCCTGGCCCTCCGTCCTTATTTCTGCATGTGGGCCCAAGGCCAGAAGCTGGTGTTACATCTTCCTTGGTCGCTCCCCTTGTCACACACACTTTGTCCTCTGCAAGTCCCTCCCTTGCTTGTGATTCTCCGAATAGTTGGTGACCCAAACTTTTATTTCAGAGGAGGTTTATGCCATCAGCAGTCCTGCTTATCTTATAGTTTCATACTCAGCTTTGTCACCAGAGTGTTAAGAGGTGTCCCAAGGAATCTCCTGAATGCTGAGCTATTGCTGTGTAACACATTACTACAAAAACTAACAGTTTGAAAGAGCACGTTTATCATCCCACAGTTCCTGTAGGTTTAGGAATCTGAGACCAGCTTAGCCCGATGCATTGCTTCAGAGCCTCTCCAGGCTGTAATAAAAGTGGCGACTAGAATGAAGTCATCTCCAGGCTCGGATGAGGAAGGATCTATTGCTAAACTCATTGTGGTCGTTGTCAAGATTCAGTTCTTCTTGCACTGTTGGACTGTGGGCCTCAATTCCTTATTGCCATTAGTCCAGGGGCTTTCCTAAGTTTCTTGAGAAGCAAACATAGCAGCTTGCTTCCTCAGACTGTGTGAGCTGATACGAAGATAGAGTCCAACCACACAAAAGTCCCAATGTTTTATAACCTAATCGTGAAGTAGCACCACATCGGGTGAGGAACTAAATCCGTTGCTGTGTTCTGCTGGTAACTAGCGCATCACTGAGTGCGGCCTGGCCCGCAGTCAAACAGGGTGGGCCGAAGGAGGGCATAACTATCAAATGGTAGAAATCATCGGGGGCAATCGTAGATGTCTGCCTACCCCATCGGGCATAACTCTTTCTGCCACCATTGTGCTTAGCAATCCATTGCACCACACACGAGAGTCACGGCTTTTTGTGCATGTTAATTCCATGGCACCAGAAACTCAGAGTGGCCAGGTGGCATTCTCAGCTTTTGGTTTAATGGAACCGGTGTTTTATCTCTTCATGAAATCATTATTTCCTTGGAAACAAAAAGCTCCAAACAGCAGAAATATTTTTGGTATGAGAGGAAATTCAACCGGCGGAGGTGTCTATCCAGTAGGAATTATTGCTCCTTTAGTGACAGAAGTGTGGTTAACCTGTCATCGTGCAGCTCTCTGGACACCCCGAGAGTACTGTCATACTTGGGGCTCACAGTCTGTCTCTACTGTCAGCAGGCAGGGCATTCAGCAGTGGTGTCCTGTGACCAGCCTCGTTCGGTGGACACCCGGGTGTCTATTCCAGCTCTTCAGTTTAGAGGTGGGAACACGAGGTGAAGATGGCTTGAGGGGTCCGCTGTAGATGGTCAAGCGTCTACATCAATCACCAGCCCTCATGAGCCTCCTTTCTGAAAAGTGGGTCACTGTGCTATGTTGTGTCTCCAAGAGTTTGTGTTAGCTCAGAGCTTGCATCCAGTTACCCCTAAGAGGGTGGGTTCTTTCTTTCCCAACACAAATACCCTGGCAAATGGCTGCAGGTTCTTTTGGAAAAGGGAAAATGGACAGTTTACAATACACACTTCTGGCAGTGTAGTGATACCCTTCCTCAAGGGGGTCAAGCCTCCCCTTCCTGTAAGGGGCGGCTCTAAGTCTGCAGACCACTCAAGTCCAGGAAGTGGACAAGGACCCCAACTATGTGGAGCCACTCAAGTCAGGCCTCTAGTCACCTGTCCCAAAGGTCTTGCCGACACAAATCAAGTAGGCCTTCCCTCTTTGTTAGTCCTGGAATATAATTATTAAGCCACAGACAGAGATCTCTACCTATCAAACTAGGTGACTTTTGTTCCCTCCCTGTCACCTGTTATGGTAGCCATGCCCACCTTGACCCAGCTAGGTAAGGGCCAGTAGCAATGAAAGGTGGCACCGGGCTCCTGCCACTTCAGTGTCCCAACATCCCTGTTGCTTTCTGGGAGCCTGTTCCACTGAGAGCTCCTCGCTGTCATGCCTGACATGCCAACAACAGCATTGAAGAGCCTTGCAGGCCTGCTTGGTCTCCCCTGATCAATGCAGTTGTGAAGAAGCTGGAGAAGGGTGTGAGTGTGAGCCGTGGGACACCGAAAAGCCGTCCTTGTTTCCATAAGCCTCTGGATATTGCTTTCTGCAGTTCATTTTGGCCACCACAGAGACCCCGTCATAGTCAACCAACCACACAAGCTGTTGCAGCCACACCCACCCGTTCAAGGTCGCACAATCCACCGCCACGCGTGAGTGAGTCATACGGACCCCGCTGTGTGTTCTTTCCTCCCTGTGCTAACATTCCGAGAAGCCATCCTCCCCGTTGCCACTGAAATTCAATTGTCAAAATAAAATTCAGACTGTCAAAATATTTCATCTCTTTTTGTGTGTATAATATTGCCTCCAGAGTCAGACTTAGTATTTTTTTAACATTTGAGTCCAGTTGAAGGTTCAGATTTGATGACAGGTGATGGAGCAGGTCTTTATGGGAATCAGCTTTTCCCCACGAGCCACAGGTTATTTAGTAAGAGGAGGTGAGTCTAGTCAGGGGAGCTTCCCACTGAGTGGAATCTGGGGGTTCAAGGTCCTCGGCTTCATCGTGATCTATCCAAATACCTCTAGAGCCATTTTTAGACCTTTATTCCTTCCAATCAATATCATAGATACACTGTAAGAGACCTTGAGAAGTTATGAATTTGATTTACATCTTAATTCTGTCAATCACCGTATCCTATTTTTTGTGGTTCTCAAAATGTTCAAACCTGCAACTAAAAGCAATAGGTAATTTTTCAAGATAGTCATAGATGTTTCTGGTTTGGGTTGCTTTTTTTTTCAGTGCTGTTAAAATAGCCAGACCACCTCCCTGTACCGTAAGCCTTCCATTCCTTATCATCATGACAATGATTTGTTTAAGTAGGTCACCCAAAGCTATAGGTAGCTGACTCCAGGTGATAATTTAAGAAACTACGTTACAATTGTGTATCATGCTCTATAGGCTACTTACCACTGCCAATGAGGTTATTAATGCTTTTAAATCTAATTACATTATGGAACCAAGTCCAGGCTCCTATCTTCACTTTTCTGTTTGCCTGCATCCACTTTTGGTACCAAAAGCGCTATCAGTCTGGGTGGGCTCAGGAAAACCGAGCCACTACAATCATGACAGGAATCAGTGGTTTGACACGGCGATGGGGGTTTATACACACTCGCTGTGCAGCTGGGTAGAGACTGATCGGAAGGCTAGAGGACCAGACAAACCTCGCCCTGAAGCCCTGGCCTGCGTGAAAAACCTTGCCATTGCTCGTGAAGTTATGCCCGTGAACTCTCCCAGGGGGAGCGTGCGAGGAGCTCTGGGGAAGCACCACAGTGACGGAAGTCTGATTCTCGCTCAAGTCCCTTGTCCTCCGGAGAATAAAGGCTTCCCCATGCCTTCCAAAGCCTGTGGGAGGCCTCTCGTTGGCCTACTCCCACTTAAAGTCGTGCAGGGAAGAGGATTCTGAGAAACGTTTCCCAGACTTAGCTGGAAATAGTGACGTTTGTGTCGAGTTGTCAACAGACAATCCAAAGCAACCTAGTTCTGTCATTCTGTCCTATCTCTGACATAGTCTAGCCCTTCTTAGAAGCACTCTGTAGCACGGTGTTGAATTCCACCACCATTTTTTGAGTGCTCTGTGTCAGGCATTATACTAAAATGTAGGGATGCAAAGATGAACAAATCACAGCTTTTCAAGATCTGATAGGCTGGCAGGGAAAAGAATACATGACGGCAAAAAAGCACTGTTTATTTGAAAGATACTTTAATAGTGGTATAGATTACAGTAAGAGTGAGGAGTACTGGCTTTTTGTTGAGTGAGCAAAGGGAAGGTCATTCTGATAAAAAAGAACAGGATGTGAGAAGGCCTATGTTCCAAAAGAAGAAGCATTTAGAAGGAATTCAAGTGGATTTGTATCGCTGGAAATTACGAGTTCAAAGAGACAAAGGGAGAGACGAAGTTGGAAAAGCAGGCAGAGGTAAAGTCAGGAGCAATGTATACATGGGGGCTGTTTTCTGTAGGAAATTGAAACCAATAAAAAGTCTTATGCCCTGGAGACTTGGTTTATATAAAAATCACTCGTATAGCAATATAGTGGAGGAACTGGAATGGGTCAAGGCCAGAGGTAGAAAGGTATATCGGGAGTCAATTGCCATAGTCTAGGTGCAAATTATATAAATGTTGTGGTAATTGAAGAGGAGGAAGTGGTTTCCAAAGGAGGTTCCACTTAATTTGGTGATTGATTGATGAGGTCTGGAGAAGTGTGGGGAGAGAGGCTCTCTCATGACCTTCCCCGTTCTGGTTTGGTTGACCAGATAATTAGGTAAAGGCTATTATTAGCTGAAACGGAAGTTCGAACTAGTGTGTTCTTTATAAGAACTAAACTATGGAGAAATATCTTGATCCGTGTTATTACTTTGAAATGGAACTGTTTTTAAAAAAACATAAAATGTACAAAATGTTCCTATATCTCCGTGATAAATAAAGAGAACATACTTTAACAATGTCAAAATAAGAAATGTAATATATGTGCAAATTTAGATGTTCAACATGACCTTTCAGGTCTGTCCATTAGAAACCCTTGGAAACAGTATGCTGCGACTGTCAGAAAACGTAGGCAGAATACAGGGAATTTATGGAACTTAGTCTGAGCCGTGCCAGTCAAAGCACAGCACGGTCTTTGCTCTCTCCCTTTCTTTGTTTAATTTGTAAATTTTGAGTTAACAGTCCAGAAATTCATCTTACAATTTTCTTACCACAATAACTCATATATTTCTCTTATAAGTATACTGTCTGAATAAGTAAAATAATCCTATAGTTAACAGAGGAATCAAATGAAAATAACTGTATTGTCTTAACATTATTGCCTTAAAATCATAATGACAGCAAAGATTAGGTCAGGAGGTCTGGGTCCTGGACTCAGTTCTGTCACCAGGACGGGTGACCTAGCTCACTGTTTCAGCTCCAATTCCCTCATCTGAACGATTGATTACTTCCGCCTTTGCACTTCTAGGGCTCTATTTTAATGTGTTTGTATATAGGGTAAGGGCAAGGGACAGGGCAAGCAAAGTATCCTAATCATTTCCGTAGTCCTGACAATTAATCCAGTACCAAGCATATGACAGATGCTGAATGAATAATATTTGGAAGATTAAATGACTGCTTAATTATCAGGAATGTGAAGGGAGATTAAGGCCTGGAACATGGATTCAAAACAGTATTTAGACCAAAACTGAGGTCTGAAGGAACAATAACAAATTAGTAGTAAAGGCAGGGGGAAGTGTGGATCTCCCGACTCCAACAGAGCCAGCCAGCTCTTGGGATCCAAAGCTAACAACACTAGGCTTAATTCTGAGCAAGAGTGGTTTGCACGCAGCCCATTTTGGATTTTTAACCAACTGTGAGAAGTGCTTGGTTTGGGAATATAATGTGAGAAATCATTAGTTGGAGATTCACTGCTTCTAGGTTGTTTTCATGCATTCGGTGCCGGAGGAGGTAGTGGTAGTGGTAGTGAGTGTTGGATAGTTAATGAGTTGGACTAGGCTGTTTTTCTTTAAATGTTTGTTTCAAAGAGTGCACTCTTCAAAGTCAGAACCAGCTGTGGGTAACAGTCCACCCAGGCTTCCACCAATGTTTGCTCAGATCATGCCCTCATAACGGGGTCTGGCCGAGGCTTCAGATTCCCCCAAGCTCAGTCTGCTGGGTCAGCAGCCTGCGAAGAGGAGAGGGAAAGGCAGACACAGGAAAAGCTGTGGTTTTTAGTTGATCTGCACAATGGGGACCTGCTTCTAATTTACATTGGGGTATGTATATCCTGGTCCCAACGGTCCCCAAAGCACAGCCAGTCACCAGTGTGAGTTCTGACTACATAAAGTGTCCCAGGTGTCTCTAAATAATGTTTCTATTGCTTACCACCTGCCAAGCTCCTCAGACTCAAGCTGGAGAGGATAATGAATCCCTTCCAGTAACTTCACGCACAGCCCCTACTTTAGAACCTGGCACTGAAGACATTCTTCTTGAAGGATCCACAGAGAAATAAGAAATTCATATGTATGCAGTGACCTGCTGCCACGGGCTGTTTCTCCTTGATCTTTGCAAGAACAGTTTTCCTCATTTCCATGCCTTAGAGACATAATGAATAAAGGGCTGATTGGAATATTTCTCACTGAACTGATGCACTTCCTGAAACACTACCTAGGTTAAAAGTTTAGACGCTCCAGAATACGTATGTTTTAGCGACTTTGGAGAGGGGGCTGATGTGTAAACATTGTTCTCTTGGGTTTCTCACCTGTATCTAGTTTTCTGTGTTTTCCATTTTGATGTAGAAAAACAGGACAGTTTTGAACCAGGAGAAAATGCCTGAATGTTCTCAAATATTTAAGCCAGCTTGTGGTCTGGTGGTGGATGAGATGGTAAAATACACGAGAACGTATTTGTTGAGAGCCTGTTCCTGGCTAAAACCAGGACTGTTTGTGCTGGGAAAATCCCCGCGGCCATGCTGTCTAACCTCCCCGGTCCTCCGAGAGCTCTTCTTCGTCCTCTGCCGGACCACGGTCCGTGAGCGGAGTGGGAAGAGAGAGTCCTCTGTTTCCTATCTGTTCTGCGCCGTTGGATAGCTGTGATCCCCAGAAACTTACCCTAATTTTGAACTGAAATCCCGTCTTACTGGGGACATATCATGTTAGATTCGTTCTTATGTCTCTTACTCTTCTAACCCAAGGTACTCGGCAATAACCTAAAACAAAGAAACAACACAAAGCTAGTATTTTACTAGGTCAAAGCGGTTCTAACTTGAGTTTTGGTTCTTCCAGGCTGAATGGCCCCAGGGCTGCTGACCATTCTGTGTGCCATCTAATGTCCCAAAATCTACTCTTGTTTCTCTGCCTCCTGTCACTTCTCGGTTTCACTAAGGACCCCCTACAAGACTGCCCATGTTTGAATGCTAGCTCCACTCCTCCCTAGCTGCACAACCTCAGACAGTTACTTAACCTTTGTCCCTCCATTTACTTATTGCACGTAAAGCACTCATTTATTTACCAATATTCATGAATCACCTCCCTTGCACCACACAGCCTTCTAGGTGGTTGTGAAACATCAGTGAAAAAAAACCCAAAGTTTGTTGCTGTTGCAGAAATTGTATGCATTCTTATGACAGTTTCTGGAACATAGTAAATGCTAATTGGTATTATTTATATGTTTATATGTTTGTGTCTTTTAGGGTATGAGTATGATGACCACAGTAGTCCAAATATATCAAACATACTCTCACTAGTACTGAATATATCAGGATAATTACCTTCTTGAAATTGGATGAATATTTTTTAAAACCACATAAAAAGAAGACTTCATTAACGGGGTTGATTATTGCTCTTTGTGAAGGCTCAGTGTGGCTGATTGCTCCCATCATTTCTGATAATGCTGGGTGCTATTATTAGTAAGTGTAAAGACTCATCAGCCTGTGGGGCGCAAACATATGGAGAAGGCGAGAACCTGTCCTGAGCGCATTTCCACACGGATGGTGCCCTGGCCTTGCCCTGCCTACCATGAGCTCACCTTTTGTCTGTCTGCCTCTCATCCTTCCACCCGCTGTCCTCAGCCCAGGGGCCTGCCGGGGCTGGCCTGTCCCTGCTGTTCAGCTGATTGTTCAAAACTGAGGAGTTTTAGAAGCTGGTGTTAGTAGCTTAAAAATAGCTGCAAAGAGAGTATTTACACCACAGAAATCAGCAAACCCTACACATCAAAACATTTTTTGAGCCAGCTTAGCAGCCCACTGCTCCAACTCAAAAATACCTGACCAAGGGTCTCTTTATTGTGTTTTTGGTGGCTGATTGAGCTTGGCTTGACTCTCAGCCAATAATTAGACTTTGGCCTGACACATGTTCAACTGTACTTTCCATGGAGGATATTGGCATTTTTAGACAGGATTTCTTTTAAGATGAAAAATCTTGCAAAGCCTATAAAAAAAAAAGCTGTGATGGTGAGAGGCCATTCTTCAAAACTTCCTGAGGACAGGAGTTGTCATTTTTGTCACCCGTGTATGTCATCCTCGTTGAAGAGGAAGCTCATGCAGTACACAGTAGTGCTCAATAAATGCTATAGAACAAATTATTGCTTTGCTTATAATAATTAAACTGGAGTAGCAAGTAGTTAAATGACAGGTTATGCAGCTAGGAGGGAGTGAGGCTTGAATTCAAACACGGGCACTCTTGAAAGGTTTCTTGGTATTGCTCTGCTTTTCAGAATGGAAGGGGTTGTAACAGTGATTACAACAGCTGGCCTGGGATTCGTTCACATTCCATCCAGGGTGATAGATACTCTGAGGGGAAGAAGAGAAGGCAAGGTGGGCCCACAGAATCTCCTCTAAGCTGCAGAGCAATGATAGTACCAGCAGGGAGAGACCCCTCATGGAGCATCACTGGGAGGAGGCCCCTCGGGGCCTGTGAAGCCTTTGGCCAAGGTTCTCTGGGGATGGGGGTGGGGGACCCTGTGTGTGTGAACAATTGAATTAAGTAACATATTGGCAAATGAATGTGTGCATGTGGGGCATAGTGATGCACTGATGACCATTGAGAGGATCGGACGGAGAAGTGGTGCTTCAGCATCTGTTTGCTCTCCAGTTGGGCTACATGATGTGTTTTCATGGCCTTCAGGTAGCATCTCCTTTTGTTCATGTGGAGGAGCCACGCTCGTCATGTTCTTGCTTCCCCGGTGGTCCCTTTCTGGCTGACTTTCTGTTTCCCTCACGGGAAAAAGGTAGTCGCACTGCTGTTACAAGGTCGCGGGTCTCCAGGCCTTATCTGCATTGAAACTACCTAGTTCTATCATCTCCTTTAGAGTCATCACTGAAATGATGCACATTTTTATACTTTCATAATAGCAGTGGCATTTTGTCCCTTCTAAATCATGTGCCTTTATTTATTCAAAAGCAAAGGTGGCTGCCCACCAGTTGACAGTAGGGGGGTGATTTGCATTTACATTTTAAATGTTGCTCTGGAAACAGGCAATTAGTTACAAGCCAGGCCTGCTGCTGTCATTTATTGATGAAGGAATGCTGGTAGTTCGTTCCTTCTTTTGTAAATTTGGGATGAGCTGTCCTCCCAAAGACACCAGGATGAGAGGAGGCCAAGTGCATCGCCTTTTTGACAGGCCGGACTCTCCTGTCCCTTTGCACGTCTGCTCCAGAGAGAAAACCGTCAGATGCTCCTGCCGATGGGAATGAACTACATGGGAGCCTGGTTGGCCTGGGTCAGCAGCCAGCCTGTTGAGTCCTGGCGGACTTGCAAGCAACCTGTCCTAACGAATGCCCCTGCCCTGCAGGGGGCGCCCTGGGGAGATCTGATCCACCCCTGCCATTGGAAGTCCTTGCTATGGCCTGACTGTGATTCTCAGACCCACCACCGAGGATCCAGCCTGATTTCTCGGTCCTGTAAGGTACTGTGAGCTGTTTTCATGTGCGTGTTTTTGGGGCCTGACTCTTCCTGGGAAGGGGCTCTGTTCTGTGGGGGTGGGACACCAAGGACAGTTCAGTTGCCCCCAGATGACTTGGAGAAAGGGCTGGTTCATGTTAGAAGCTGAGAAAAAGTGATGCTTTTTACTACAGATATTGGAAAATTTAAGAAACGGCTCAGGGGGACAGTAATACAATACATACCACTTAATTAACTCTAAGAATGTATCTGCAATGACCTCGCACTTTGCCAAAGCCTGTGAAGCCCAGCGACTGGCCCCAGTCTCAGGAGACAGCTGTCCACCCTGGCTCCTCTTGTAGTCGAGAAGTCCACGGACTCTGAGACGGGCCGAGACACAATCATCACTGTCTTCCGTACGTTCTCAACTTGCTTCTCCCCTTCTGTGTCAGAAAATACTGAGCATTTTCTACCTGTCATTACGTTAAAAACTGCTGGTGCATTTTCACAGGCTTGAGCTTCAGAAGCAATGTGTGAAAACCATAGAGCTGATCATTCCATTCTTAAGTCTGTTTTCTATTCTTAAAGTCGATTTTACTAATCAGCAATTAAAAAATTTTAACCAAAAAGTAATTGTAAGAGAATTTAAGGTAAACCACAGACTATGTTTACTTATGTAAAATAAAGGTCGGGAGACTGAGGGATTATCAGAATAATTAGAGAATCAAAAAAATGAGGTAATATTTGAACTTTTTCCTAGTAAAACAGAAATGCTGGTATGTTTAACTAGCAAAATAACCTAGATTTCTCTGCTCTGAAGCCTACACGACTAATCTGTGACAAGGTGTTCTACGTGAGGGCGGCCTGCCTGGGTGGGGAACCCTTAAGTGCTAACTGACTGTTGATGCGGGAATTATGGCCTCTGCCTCCTGCTGTTCTGGCTAGCGATGAGATCCTACAAATGTATGATGTGTGCACTGCCTGGTTTGTCCTGGATTATTATTCATATGGTGTGAAAAGACAAAAATGCCAAGGATACTGACAATATTTGCACGGCTGTTGTGGTTTTATAATCACATGGGCTACCGAATGAGCGGCGGGCCTCCGCGCCCATTGTGACCAGGGACTCCTGCCGGTTCGACTGAACTGCTCACAGTCAGTGCCTCGGGCCCGCTGGGCGGGGTTAGTACAAACACCCCCGTGGAGGGTGGTTTGAGAGCCTGACCTAAGGCTAGAGCAACCCACACCCAGGAGGTTTACAATACAAGGGTGCTGATGGTTTTGTTTTATTATTCCACAGTATTCCTTTCTCACTTGCATTAATTCTGTTTAGGAGCAAAATGTGGGATGAAGAGGTAACAAGAATTAGTTCCCATAGTCTTTTGGAAAATTGCTGAAAGTGATTACTTCTTTATTTATTGCTTCCACCCACAAACCCACTGGAGGGATTTCAATAAGGACGTGCTTTATGCCAAAATTGAATCCTTTAAACCACACACTTCTTAAAAAGTTAAAAATCAGTTTGTCAAAGAAACCCTCTGAGTTTTCTTTTTGATTCAGATTCTTAATATAAATTGATTATGGTTTCCTGGACCTGGGTTTTATCTGGCTTTAATTTTTGTTAGCATAAGGAAAGAAAACAGCTCTTCCTAAATTATTTATCTTGTTGTTTAATGAGCGTGAGTGCTGCTGAACATGATGGCTCCTGAAAGTCCATTAGTCTATTGTGAAATATATAATTATAGATGATTATGAAAATAAGAAATTTTTATTACACATATGCATTTGACAGCCTGCAATTAGTTTAGGCTGTCTAATTAACGTATGTTTTACTTAATGGTGAGTGATTATAGATTATCATTTAATTATGGACAACTTCAAATTCTCATCCTTTTTTCTTTGGTGAATCTTAGCATAAAAATAAACATTTGTCAGGAGCAAAAAGAGTGTGCTTTTCTGCTTTGTTTTAGTCCAGTACCAAGAATTATTATGACATGAGCAGTAATAAAATAGCTTTCCTTTGAGTAAATTGCTGAGTTTTTTTTACTATATATGTCCTGCTATATTTATGAATGCTGCTTTTTATATGAGTTATTCATGAGTAATTTTTCACATCAAGAAACAATCAATAGGACAAAGAGCCATAGAAGCTATTGTGAGTTGCATTAATTGAATAGCATTTTTTTTCTGAGTAGTCATTCTAAACACTTAGATTTCATCAGTCTACCCTAATTAGAAGAATATATTTGTATAATCAGGTTACAGAACAAATTATACTTTTTAATGTACTAGTACCTGACCAAGTTTGAATAGTTCTTTCACATATGTATATATATATAGACACACACATGCACACACATATATTTGATGAAGATATATAAATCTATGTATTTACATATACAGCAAGTGAATGGTTCTTTTATATATACATTTGATGGACTCATAAATATGCAAATATGACTTTGATGAACTCATGTAAGTTTTTCTACCTGGTGGTTTTATTATATCTCACAGATAAATTTCTATGATTAGAAAAATAACATTGTCACAGGAAAAACAGGAAGCATAAGAATCAATTTCTCCCTCTATATATCAAAGGGACACCACCATCAAAATGCAAGCCTTTGCAATTCTGTTGTTTGTTCTTTCTATAAATCCAGCTAGGTGGAATTAATGAATTAATATTTCTAAAATCAGAATCTTTATTGAGGTTTATAAGCATGGGAAAGATATCTAGTAGTTGCTTGCTACATCTTTCTTGGTATTTACGATTTAATTTTCATTATTGACAGAATATGTTGCTTTAAAAAAATCCACATGTTACAAAATATAAGTATATATAAATAGGACTGTAATTAAGTCTGGGCTGTGTCGATGTTCAGTGAAAGTAACTAATGTCCTGAAGTAGATTTTGAAAGGAGGGTTTAGAATGACCCACCGTTGCTCTATTTGAAACAGAAATGGCTTAGACACACGTACCACTTCTGTTTGTTACCATAAAATCCGAACTAGCTAAAGGAGCAGCGTGTACTGACTAACTCCTTGCGGCAGGCAGAGAGCGGCCCAGAGACGCACGTAGCCTAACCCCGTAAACCTGTGAGTACGCTGCTACCTGGGCAAAAGCGGCTTCCCAGATGCGATGGAGTTTAGGTAGTCTGAGATGCAGGGCTGAGATTCATCCTGAATCTCCGTGGCGGGCCCAATCACAAGGGTCTTTGGGGATGGAAGGGGGAGGCAGGAGAAGAGAGTCAAAGGGAGATGTGAGTAGGGAAGAACAATCAAGAGATACAGTTGGTTTCCTGGGAAGATGCCTGGGAGTGAAAGAATGGGACTGGGTCCAGGTTCAGGAAAAGAGCTTCTCCCCCAGAAGCTCCAAAAAGAAATGTAGCTCTGCCCCCACCTGGACTTTAGCCCGGAGGGCCCATCAGACTTCTCACCTGTTCACATCTGGTTTTCTACTTGGTCAGATGAACCATAAGATAATAAGTTGGTGCTGTTTTCAAGTCACCAAGCTTGTGGTAACTTGTTACAGCAGCAACAGAAAACTAATACACATTAACCACAGCCACAAGGTTATGACAGCTACTAGTAATAACAAAGCAGCTGTTATTTCTTGACCTGATCGCATAGGAATGTTGCAAAATTAATTTAAGTCACACAGGAAGTGTATGGGGTTGGTACTATCATTAGCTCCATTTTAGAGATATGAACACTGAGGCCTCCAGCAAGTCTGACCGCAGAAACTTCTCTCTGAACCGCTCCCTGTGCCCTCCCTGTCTGGTCAGTCATGGACTGAAGAGAGTACTCTTTTGGTTCAATTCTGGTTATTGGAAATCTTTCCAAAAGACTTCCTAAATATAATATTCACTGAAATTTAGCAAAATATAATAAACATAGTGAATCCTTTATTTTTATAAGTGAGTGCCTTGGAGTACCGTAAGAGTATCGTTAAACCCACCAATTCTTAGGGGGAAGAAATGTAGGGAGACCAATGCCAGGCCTGGGTTGATTCGAAACTGACTCCAGGGCGTAGGTGAGCCTTAAGTGTCAAACAAATCATCATTTTCTTGTTCCAGTTGAGTGAAATGAAATGTGCCCCTTAACCAACTTTTATAATATTTAGATTTCCACCATCCAAGACTGGAATTCCCTGTTTTCATTCTCTGCCTGATTCCATTCTGTCTGCTTTTACCCCCTTATTAATTTGAAAAATATAATCTATAACATGTTATTTATCTGCGATCAATAAAATCATATTTATTTAAAATATATCAGGTATTCTGTATTTCTAGTAAATTTCTCTGCACAGAAATTTTCCTTTTACTTTATTGCCTCTACATTTTTCTTAAAATCTTTATGTTATTAATCCTTCCAGAGTTTGCCATCTTTACCTGCTTATCATTGCCCTCTGAATCTGATTAATCAGACCTACATACTTTTCCTAAATAGTTTTTTTTTTCCCCTGCGTTTATAGTAAGTGTACGATTGTGGGCTGGAATTATTTTTCTTAGACTTGTTTCTTATTTTCCCTGCACTCATTAATATTAACATCACCCAGCCCCTGAGGTTCCCTGAGATACTACCTGATGAGGACGGCTGTGGCTGTGTGATGGTCTGCAAGGTCATCTGAAAGGCACTGGGTGCCTGCTCCCTGTGCTCAAGACAAGGTCTGCGGCTTGTCCGAGTCCAACTCCAGCTTCTTCCTCAGAGTTTGGGTCCCCTCCATGAGCTGCAGTGCACCCTGTTCCTCCGGACCGGAAGCCAGAGAGATGGAAGGCCACCTCGTTTGTTTCACTTGAAAGCAGTTCTTTCACATGTTATTTTCCCCCCAGAGTTCTGGTTGTTTATAGGGGGTGGGCAAAACCAAATTACTCACTTCAATGCGGTAAGAGCTTAGAAAAGGGCATCCAGTAACAAGTCTAGAAGCTTCTTTTAATGTCTGAAGGGGGTATCAGAGCCAGATCTGTAGGGGGCACCTGCAAAATATATTTGGCAACAAACAGGAGAGAAAAACAGTCATTTTATACTTGCATCTCTCCAAGTGCAGACTATTTGGTAGAAGAAGAATTTAGGAGAGAATGCCCTTCAGAAATTCTTTCCAGTTTGCGTTTGTAAGAGGAAACCATGTGAGCAGAAGTAAAAGTCAGGTGGCTACTCTGGGGTTTGGCAAATTCAGGGGAGACTGATCCCCAGAGTCCTGGATTGACTGTGAGAGGAGTCGACTCATCGTGTTCGGGTTTAATTCCCCAGTGAGTCAGATGTGGTTGGTTTCGATGTTCACATCACTTCTGCCAAGTTTCATAATGCCTGCTGGGATTTCCGCTCACATTTCGATGCTCTTTTAACCTCTTTTTATACTTTGAATCCCGCGGAGTTAGTGTTTCTGGGGATCGGGGTGAGAGGATCAATACAATCTCGGAGAAATTTAGAATAGTGCTCTTCCGTGGACCGTGCCTCCAGGGGTAGTAGTCAATCAAAAAATTTTTCAAATCCTCACTGCCTTTATCTATAGACAGAAAGCACTGAATTGGAATAAATCTTGGGATAATTTAACTTGGACAGCCTGTGATTCTGGCCTCTGAACTTTTGTCTAAGCAACCGGCCTTGCTCCCCCTCTTTGTTTATTTAATGACTATCTAAGGCTCATCTAGGATTCGAGCTCACCTGCTACATTTGTCCTGACCTCTTCTGAATCCTTAAGCTGTTTTATGACTTACACATAATTGATCACATTCATTCATTACGTATTTTACATATTGTTTAATGTGTGCAGTGTCTTATCCTATCTTCACGTGTGTGAAGGTAATTACTATTCACTTGTTTGCTCATTTATTCACATATTCAAGTAGACCCCTAGTTGGTGCAGGCACTGAGCTAGGGCGCAGTGCACACGGGTGCAGTAAACAGCTGTGGTCCCACTCCTGCAGGGTGGAGTAGCAGAACTACGCATCGAGCAAAATATATGCAAATGCATGCCTGACCAAAAAGTTCATTTGGTTTCATTCCTGTGCAATAGCTCTAGTAGTGCTTAGATGTCTTTAACTTCATTTGAAACAATTGTATTAGGTTGCATTGTGACAGCTGTCAGATCACTATGCGTTTTTAAAACAATATCAAAATTGGTGAATTTTTTGTGTGGCCATCTTCATATTGAAGACAAAAGAAAATAAGCAGCAATTTCAGCATATTATGCTTTATTGTTTCACGAAAGGTAAAAACGCAACTGGGATGCATTGAAAGGTTTGCACAGTATATGGAGAAGGTGCCGTGACTGGTCCAATGTGTCCAAAGTGCTTTGTGAAGTTTCATGCTCCCTAGAGATTTCTCGCCAGGAGATGCCCCGTGGTCGGGTAGACCAAGTGAAGTGAACAGTGATCAGATTGAGACACTGACGGAGAACAATCACTGTTCTACCACATGGGAGAGAGCCAACATACTCAAGATATCCAAATTGATAACGCTATTGGTGGACATGAAAAATATGTCTTTTATTTTACATAAAAAACCATGCGGACTTTTTTTTTTGCCAACCCAATATAATAATAAACTGTGATAAGTTCCTTGACGGCAGGAAGTCCTCTATAGAAGAATGCCAGGTGAGGCCTCATTAGCATTGAGTGGTTAGGAAAGTCTCTCCATGAAAGGGACATGAAGAATAAAAAGTAGTTAGCTCAGCAAAGGGTATGGGGGAAGACATTTTAGGGGTGAGACACAGCCAGGTATAAAACACGGGCTGGGCTGGAGACTGACTCTGTGAGGAGAGGGGAAGACAGACCTGGCTCAGCCCAGCTGACGGTAGTAAGGGGAGGGCACGGCAAGGAAGGCAGAGGGGACTTGCAGCCACACCGTGGAGTTCACTGTACTCTCACGTCTGTAGAAGTTGTATAATCACTGTATTCTGAATGGAGATGACCCAGGAGGCAGAACAGTACTAACAAGGGCGACGATCTCCACCCTCAGGAGTGTAAGGCAAAGGAGAGGATGTGAGAGGATAGTAGTTTTCAAACTTCAGCGTGAATTAGAATAACCTGTATACTTATCAAAAACGCCTATTTCTGGCCCTCAAGTGCGGAGACTGAGTCACGTTTCCTGTATTTGTATGGCTACCCAAATGATTCTTTCACAGGCAGGTAGCTGTGACTTCATTCTGGGAAATACAGGCCTAAGCAGTTAAGTTTTTCTTTTAACAATGTCATGGTAACAGTGAGGCTGAGGGACTCCAAGAGGAACAAGCAGAAGTACAGACAACCCCATGGATTAGAAGGTGTAAGGCATTTCCATGCCCACAGGGGTTTATTGTGCAATGCAGTATGGGTTCAGGCCTGAAGTACTAGGAGTTCAGCTATGACACTCTAAGTCACAAAAGTTCCAACCTGATTTCTCAACATCAAGGACTAGGTGGTAATATGTGTACCTTTGAAGACTGTGATACGCCTGATAGAACTTCTCATCCTGCATAGTAATTGTCATGGAGTCGGTGATTTATTTGTGTTGAATGCATGAATGCGTGCATTAATGAATATTTTCCTGATTCCTCTTATCATGCTCTATTCCCCCCCACACCCCCAGCTCACTTATCGCCTTTCCTGCACAGCCTGGGGAAGAGCGAAGCCCTGATAGTTCTAATAACTGATATATTGCCTCTTGGAATGATTTGAATAATGTATGGAAGAGAACAATGATTAGCCCAAAGCAAACGATCTTCAATCTATGTCCTCCTAGCAGTTCACAAATGTTTCTATTATGTGTGCATATATAAAAAATAATTACAAGACAGTGTAACATATGTTATTTCTTTCTAATTGGACTGTGAGCTTCTCAAGGGCTGGGACTCAGCCTTCTTTATCTTTATTTTGTATAGAGTCACCTACTATGTCTTCTTTAAGAAAATTATATTGAGCCCTGGCTGGCGTGGCTCAGTGGATTCAGTGCCAGCCTTCAAACTAAATGGTCACTGGTTCGATTCCCAGTCAGGGCACATTCCTGAGCCTTGCTCCACTGAGCCCTTCCTTAATTATCAGATTACAGTGGTTTCGGGCTAGGCGCCCAGCAGGGGGTGCATCAGAGGCAACCACACATTGATGTTTCTCTGCCTCTCTTTCTCCTTTCCTTTCCCTCTAAAAATAAATAAGTAAAATTATTTTTAAAAATTATGTTGAATTGGGCTGAATTATAACGACCGCATTGTAAATATTTTGGCAGCTGGATGGGGACAGGTTTTGCGGTAAAGAAGGCCTTCAATGCTTCTCAGTTCTTACGTTTGCACCGAAGTTGGCCACACAAGCCCACTGATGGCGGAGAGCGGTGCCCCACACCCCACACTGCTCTGGGTCACGGTTGGTGTTAATGACAGAGTTATAGAACATGAGCGGGGATGCCACACGTGAGTGACCTTCAGACCTGTTTAGAAACTCGGGTTAAGTCAGACTAAAGAGATGTTCATTGCTTGACATCTTGGTGCCAACAGCAATTGAATGAGGCAGTATTCGATGGAGATGGAAGAGCTGATCTCAAAACCGAGCTGTGTGTTCTAGGCATAGTGTTAGGAATGGTTTGGGAGTTGAATCCCAGAATCCAGAGCTCAGATCTGGCAATGGTGGCAGTGAAAATAGGGTGAGATATATTTGGCAGTCTCCAGTTCCTCACTCAGGCAGGGGTCTGAGGAACCCTTACAGTGTTCCCCACTGTGAGGCGTGGGGACCAGAATCTAGCTCAGGTGAACGTAGTTTGTTAGGAGAGACGGCCTGAGTTATGGCTCCTGCCAGGACCTCAGGTTTAGAAGGGGGTGGAGCACTAGGAAACTAGGCAAATGGAGGTAGAAATTACACCAAATCAGTGTCCGGCAAAAGACTTCTGGTTAATCTCGCCTCCTGGATATGATGCGATGGTGTAAGATTACTAGCTCTGTGTGTGTGGGCAGCTGCCAGATGTACATAAACAATTCACTTAAACCGCGCCTGGCTTTCTTGTTATAAGGATGACCTCACCCATTTTGATAGAAGCAGTGTTGTTTGGTTAAGAAATGCCTTGCCCTGAGGGGCTTGCTTTACAGAAAAACTCCTCTCCCCTCAAAAAATTAGCTGTGAAGAGCATTTTTACTTTCTCTTTAAGAACATCTTCAGTGGACAATTTTGTTGTCAGCTGGTGCCTGGCTCTTAATCAGCTTCTTTCTAAATTTAATTTTCCTGTTTCCTTTTTTGCTCCACTGAGCCCTTCCTTAATTATCAGATTACAGTGTTCAGCATGATTCCCAGAATTGTTCGCTTTGTCGACCAGAAAGAAGACAGACCCTTGATATAGGTAAGACTGTGCCTTCTCGTTTAATGATTCTCCAATTAGTGTCCCAGTCAATCTCAGCAACCATGTCTAAAGAAACCAGTGAGCAAAATCCCTTCTTTTCTGCTCCCTAATCTCTCTGCCACAACCCGCTTCATGTGTGAACTGTAAGCAGGATTTTGGTGGAAGAGCCAGTCATACAGGCTCATGGGAACCTCGGATTGCTGTGTGTTCTGTGCTTAACTCTCTGTTTCGGTGAGTCTGTCCTTCTGCGTGGAACTCAGGGTGTCCAGGTGCTGGCCTTGGCCCCTGGGCCTGTCAGTGCTCAGTTTCATTAACTAGATCAGTAGGTGCCCTAGGCCACTGAGTACGCTGGGAGGTACCCTGGCTGGCATCACGGGTGCACACCCTGAGGAGCCTGTGACCAGGAGGGCCTGCCTCTGACTTCGTGCTCTGGTGTTGTCATTTTGAATCTCTTGATACTTTATCTTTGAGCGTGTATTTTGTCAGTGAAATTTGGTGGGATAATGGAGCATACATGTGAGTACAGGAGTGCAGAAAGGTATGTCCACCCTTCTGACTACCTCTCTTGAAAACAGTGTTGGCGATGCCCCATGAGCACAGAATTCTGGTGGACTCACAGGGTGTGGATGTTTGGCAGGACACACAGTGAGTGCAGAACAGGGAAGTCACATCCAGAGCTGAGTAGGTGGGTGAACTGACATTCTGGGTATTATGCTTTCCACTTGCACCAAATTTGTTTCAAATTTAAAAGGGGACAATAGCGTTCTACAAAATATAGATAAATGCCCTGGCTGGTGTGGCTAGTGATTTGAGTGCCAGCCTGCAAACCAAAGGGTGGCTGGTTTGATCCCCAGTCAGGGCACATGCCTAGGGTGCAGGCCAGGTGCTCAGTAGAAGACGTGTGAGAGGTAGCCACACACTGATGCTTCTCTCCCTTCCTTTCCCTCCTTTCCCCTCTCTCTAAAAATAAATAAAAGTCTTTAAAAAAAAGAAATCTAGGTGACAGTGAAATAATAGAAAATATAGACATCGGTCTCTGCCCCACAGTTCCTGGCACGGAGCTCCTGAAACCATCGGAACTCCCTAAGTGGGAGCACCTTCTTTTCTCTATTTGCTCTTAGACCCCAATTCCTGACACAAGAGTTCTCAAATCCCTTGCAGTGTCCTGGGTGACGGGAGTCTCTTTTGCTCTAAGTGGTATCTCTGGCTATTGGCCAGGCCCCAGAAAGACCCTCCGTGATTAGAAGCATGGAGTTGGAGTGTGCAGCTGCACCCCCCATGGTCCAGGAAGAGAGCAGCTGGAGGCTGATGTGGGATTGATCACACTTACGTGATGAAGGTTCCATAAAACACCCAAGTGCGGGGCTGGGAGAGCTTCCAAGTTGCTGAACACATTCCTGTGCGGGATGGGTAGGAGAGTGGCCCACCCCTACTCCATGGGACAGACAGTCCTTGGCTTGAGACCCTTTTAGGCCTTGTCCCCCTTTTAGGCCTTGTCCCACGCATCTCTTTCACCTGGATACTCATCTGCGTCCTCCATCATATTTTTTAATAATAGACCAGTAAGCATTAAGTGTTTTCCTGAGCTCTGTGAGCCATGATAGCAAATAATCAAGGCCAAGAGGGGGTCGTGGAGATCCCAATTTAGTGTCAATCACTGAGAAGCACAGGTGACAATCTGAGACTGGCGAGTGGCATCCAAAGCGGAGTGGAGGGCAGTTTCATGAGACTGAACTCTTAACCTGAATGTTCTCCTGATAGTGTCTGAGTTAAATTACAGGACATCCGGCTGGTGTTGGAGAATTATTGGGGTTGGAATCCCCATCCCGACACACACACACGCACACACATGTGCACGCTCACACGCATGCTCACATGCACTGCGCAGAAGAGCCAGAAGTGTCCTGTGTGGGTAGGACAGGAGTGTGTCTCACTGTCCCATGACCGAGGAATCGCACCAGGTCCTTCCTCGCTCTCGTCACTTCCCCCATTTGCGAGCCCCAATGCCGAGAGGGCTGCACAGAAGGAGGAGACAGCAGAGAAACCCTAGTTTCTTTTCCTTCCACTCTCCTTCACTGACCAGTGAGCTTCCCGTGGGCAGCATGGACAGAGTGGGTGCATGTCAGGTGGCGAAATAAAGAGTTGATTTACTTTGTGCTGCGTTTGTCCTGCTCTGCCAGGAACACCGTATTGTACATAGGTACGTACAAGCTACAAGACGTGACTTGTGTGATTTTTGTTGATTCTGCCATTGAGGAGAGCATTCTGCTTTCCTAGATGCATCTCCCAAACAAGCATTGTACAACATAAACAGGAATGGTACCATCCACGCTAACAGTCAAAAATTGACATTTTTCTTTACTTAGAACAACATTCAGTAGCAAGTTTTAAAATGTCTCCACAAGCCAGGAGAAAGACAGGAAGAAAGGAAAGTTTGTGCCAGCACCTTTCACAGCCCCTTGTTCCTGCGGATGCACGGATGCACGGGACCCTGTGCACCCCTGTTTTCCTTCTCCTCTGGGCCCCGTGGGATGTTCTCAGGATTGCTTCTGAGTTTGCCTCCCTTTGTCCTGGGTCCCCAAAAGTGTCTGTGGCTGCAGGACCAGGCTGAGCGACAGGCTTCTCCATGACCCGCCATGCCAGGGCATATAGCACACAGACTAGCTCCTCTGGACCTGGGGGAGGGCCAGCTTTGCACCTCTCATCTTCCAGAGACTGGGACTCCGCAGGGGGAGGCTTGCAGCGTGAGTCTGTCTGCCCTCCCGCCCAGATCCTTTTCTTCATTCACAGCCAGTGGAGGTCCCACAGCACCTTGGTAGCCAAGAACTCCTTAGAGTTGAACATGAAGAGAATGTTTTGCTTGTTTCGAGCGATGCATCAGTTCTATGTTGGTGGCAGCTGAGAACACAGGGTTGACATTTCAGTTACGAATGGTACAGCACAGCTTATGATGTCAAGGCTTACAGCAGCATCGCTGACTGGGGGCAACAGGGAGGGAGAAAACATGTGTCAGAAGATGGGGTGCTAGCATCATTTTTCTTCCTCTCCAGTTCTCTACAAACCATCAGAAATTTCTGAAGATTATTTTCTTTATTTGAGGGCCATAGTGTACATACTCTACCTTTGAAACTGTTGATTTCTTCTGATTATAAAATAATATAGACTACCTTGGAAAATACAGGAAAAAATATGAAGATGAAAGAAACCTATAATTTTATCATGCAAGTTAACATTTTGGTGAATTTTGGTTTTGTCTTTCTCTCTTCATCCTTTCCATCCCCTCTTCCTCTCCTGCCTTCTTGCTTCATTTATTTTCTCTCTCTCTTCTCTCCTCCTCTCTTTGCATATCTAGGATGTATATGATATATGATATCTATGATATATGCTATAGATATATCTATGATATATCATAGATATATGATATCCATTGGTTAAGCAATGACAAATACGCTATTTTCTACAGTTTTAAGATTTAGATGGTAATGCAGTGACTTTAATCAACTGTGTGGTGACTGAGAATTTTAAATGACCCAAATCAGAACAGAATCAGTCAGTCAGATATCTGTGACTAGGAACGGCTTTCATCATTACAAGATTAATCAGTAAGGTGTTAACATACACCAGTAAAGCAGAGAGATTTCAGATTAAGAACTTCTATCATTTAAAGTCTCACCCCATTATCCTTTCCATGAAAGTGCCCTCAGGCTTTCAAATTAATGGCGTGTGGTTTAAGAAGATTTAAGATGAAGGTGGCACACTCAGCAAACTTGACCATTTCTATCTTAGTTTAATTAATCTCTTTATTCAGGTCACTCAACACCTGAATCAAAAAAGTAAAATCGTGTTATTTTGAGTTGAGGAAACAATTGAATTACAAAGTAATCCGATACAGAACGATCAAAGTCTGTAAAACTTAGAATTCCTAGCAAGTGCACCTGAATGGAGAGTCCTTTTATATCAGGTTTTTCATGCTTCTGTGGCGGACTTTTCTTCCAGGTTCCCTGGATCCTGCCCGTAACCCCTTGGGGTTTGTGAACACAAAGCTTTCTGCCTTTGACGCAGAGCTTAGGCTGGCATTCTAAAAATGACCAGGTTTGCAAAGCTATTCCTTTTTTAACTGTAAGAATTTAAGGCTCCTTTGGAAACCAAAATCCTCTGGAGACAACTGGGAAGTGTTCTCTTTTTTCACAGCAATCCTTTCCTTGTATATTGGAAACTTGGTTAGATTTTAAATACTTGTGTGCCTGCATTCACTCACCCGGAGAATATTTATTGACCACCTACTATGTGCCCATCCTACTAGACAAACAAAACCTATAGCCTCTTTCCTCCTGGAGCTCATTTTCTGGGCGAGAAACAGACACTAAATAATCATATACTCCAAGTGAAATAGCAAACATGAGCGATGCTGTCAGGGGAGGTGGTTGATGCTAGAAATGTGGAATGCCTACAGCAGCCACCTGGCCGGGGCTTCTGTGGGACGGGAAGGTGAGTCTTTGCCCCCCGAGAAGGGGGCAGGGGAAGGAAGAGCCTTTCGGAAGAGGGGAGCACACTGGTGAAGGCCGTGAGCAGAAGCACTTACCGAAGGTCACACTGGTGACAGTGAGCCCAGGGGAAGGGCTGTGAGATCCTAAAGCTCAGAGCTCCTCCAAGGTGGCGGTGACGTTCCTAATGTAAGTGAACCTCAGAGATGACGCAGATTAAAAATGTTGTTAAAGCTGTCTAGTAGCATACCGAATTATTTATAGGGGATTTTATTCAGAGAATGAAAATAGAAATGCAAAGAAAAAGCATTTAAGGCTGCAACATTCAAGGCCCTAGGGACAAACTGCAATCACAGGGAAACAACTTCTGAGGGCTGGTGCAGAAAGACAGACATAGCGGCTTCAAAACGTTCCACTCAACAGCCACCATGTCAGACTCAGGTGGCAGTGGGGGCCAGGTTTGGGAGAGGCACTGTTTGGGGAGCCACAGCTACTACAGTAACAGAGAAAAAGGGGTTGCTGCTCTCAGGGAACTCTGATCTGGTGGTGCAGACACTGGGGCCAGTCCCTCCTGCAGTGTGACGTGCTCAGGGTAGGTGAGCACAGAGGACTCAGGCCACGGAGTTCACAGGACAGAACATCCGCCTGGGTGGGCCCTGGATAAGGTGTCACAGAGGATAGGGTGCTGACTCTGAGTGCCAGAGAGAGACTGGAATTCTCAAGGGAAGCATAAGCAGGAGGAACCACGGAAGCAGAAGGCAGAGGGTGGCCGAGGCCTTGTGTTACGCGAAGCAGGCTGCTCCACACTGCAGAGCCGCGTGGTCCATCAGCAGTTCTGGGGTTGCACTTTCACGGGTCCCTCACAGATGAGAAAGTGAGAATGGCCAAGGGTGGGAACGTGTGTTCAAAGGCTCGCCACTGTCCCAGGCAGGCACCAGGAACACAGCAGTGCACAGTCTCGGCCCGTGGGATGCTCCCATTCTAATGGGCAGACAACCTGTAAACACCTGAGTGGAAAGTGCTTTCAAATAGAGAGAAGCACTTTGAAGGAAAGGAAAGGAAAGGGAAAGGAAAGGGAAAGGAAAGGGAAAGGAAAGGGAAAGGAAAGGGAAAGGAAAGGGAAAGGAAAGGGAAAGGAAAGGGAAAGGAAAGGGAAAGGAAAGGGAAAGGGAAGGGAAAGGAAAGGGAAAGGAAAGGGAAAGGAAAGGGAAAGGAAAGGAAAGGAAAGCCGAGTGAAAGAAAGTGACTGGAGGCGGCATTTTCAGTGCTGTGGGAGGCACTTCCTCCGAGACGACAGGCAGATGGGTACAGGATACAGTGAGACAATGAGCCACGCCTCTACCTGGATACACGTGGGTTCCCAGCAGAGGGAACAGCGAGCCTAAGCTCACGGGCAGGAACAGGTTCGGGTGTTTAAAGCAGAGCAAGACTCATGGGACTAGAGCAGACGGAGTGGCCAGGGGAGGGATAAGACGTGAGTCTGAGAGGAGAGCTGGGACCAGACTCTGCAGGTCACGTCTCTGCCTCCCCTTTCCCTGTGGGAGTGTACAGCTGGGGACCTCGGGTGCCGCGCCATGCTGGTGGAGAACGCACCCAGCTCTGTGCTTCCCTGAGGGTATTATTAGGAACATCTGAGATGAGAAATGTTCTTTTAGAGAACATGATAAAATAGATGGTGAAATCCAGCACGCTGTATTCCCCTGCGGCAGATTCACCACGAGTCTAAGCAGGTTCTTCTCAAAAGAAACCCCGGGACAGGATGCAGTGGCTGGCTGTTTCTTTCAAGAAGCGAGCCTGAGGGACAGGCCTGAAGGACGGGGAGGCAGTGAGGGATGTTTGGCCTAAGGTGTCCTGCTGCGCTGCCAGCCCAACACTGGTACCAGGGACTCCGCAGAAGCCCATCTCAGGGACGAGCCAGGGGAATGCGGTCTCTTTAGTGCTGGGCATTCTTCTTCACTTCTGACTTAGAATAACACCGTTTTGTGGGGTTGCTTCGTACTTCTCAGCTTAGAGTCTCTTAAAACTCCCCAGTCTTTACCCCATGGGTGGCAGTGTGGCAACTCAGCGGTATGAGGCTGGAGACCTCACCTGGCTGGCCTGGGCACAATTAGCGAATAATCTGCATCAGTCAAGTCATTCTTCACTGTCGGCACCTGTTCCCCCAGTTACACTCGAAGCACTCAGAATGGGTCTGGGGGTTGTGTTCACTCATTTGGTGTCCGTGCGACACTTCCCGGGTGTAGCTCATCCTCTGCACTCGGGCGCTGCAGTGTTTAAAGACCCGCGAAGGATGATTAACTCGATTAGGCTGTTAGAGTCCTTTGATGGTGTTTGGGGTCTGAGTTCTGACACTCTATGGACCCTGGAGCCTTGTAAGTTTATTACACATGAAAATCTCACCGAAGACTCTGAGTGTTCCTACTCAAGATATTGATAAACACAGGGCACAGAAGTTCTTTCATAGTTTGGTCCCAGGGTTGGCGGGATTCTAGGGGACAGGGAATGTGACACTTCCCAATTCTATGTACTGCGATGGAGCACCCAGGAATCGGGACAGGCAGGCATCAGTGTCTAGTGGAGGAACCGATGTGCTCACATACCAAGACAAAGCATGAAAACAGCTCTGAATGCTCAAAACAAGCAAGTAGTATAGGATGCTATGGGAGAGCAACTAGTGTGTTTTTATTAATAACCGTTCACGTGGGAGCCACTGGCAGACATTAATATATTATCTAGTAGTTTGAAATCTGAGAAATAGAGTTCTTTTTCTTTGATTCAAACTGTTTCATACTATGTTTTCTATGAGAAAGTGAGGTGTTGTTTCTTTTTTTAAAAAAAAAAAAACAATGATTAGTTGAGTTTAATTATCCTCCAGAGCCTAGTAGCTCCCGGACAGCTCACTACTCCCTTAAATTTAGTTAAACCCTCCTGTGCAATGCCGATACACCGCTCCTAACCTCTGGGTCAGTGGAAGGAAGGCTTTCATTAACACCTTTTCTTAACTACCGCTGAAACTAACCTGTGCACGTCGGAAGAGCTGATAGACACCGTCTGCGCTTCACAAAGAAGAGGAACGAAGTAGACGTCAAATAAAAGCGTTATCTCATTACCTACTAAGACGCTCAACAAGACACACTTCGAGCGGTTCCTCCTGGGGGTCATCCAGCTTGGATTCCGGCGCGGAGCGCATGCGCAGCAGAAAGAGGTGCCGCTGGGCCTTCTCCCACCATCCAGCTTTGCTGAAAAGAGCGCAGCGAACAAGAAGGGTTTGGGCCAAGGGCCGATGGAAAGAAATGAACTTCTCCACTACAGGGAATGTCTTTGAACATCCCAGCACCCTTCAGGGGCATCTCAGTGATTCTGGCTTTGCTCTGGAGTCTTCTCTCTGCCTCACAAGTGAGCGCTTGGAGCAAAGCTGGTTGTCCTCACTTATTTTATGTCACCTTCTTAGGGACACTGTCTAAGGTAGATTTCTCCCAACCCCACCCCCGGGGAAAGTCAGTGTGGGACAACACCAATCAAATAAAACGAAAAATTCTGAAACTCTCCCAATCTCACCTTCGTTCCGCGTTGCAGGATTAGAGCAACGCCCACCGAAGAAAACCCAGACTCTACAGAAGAGAGAAACGTGGACTGTGATTACTCCGTGAAGACAGAATGTGTAGGTTTTATTTTGAGGAAAGTCCCGACAGCATTCGGTGAAGAAGTCACCATATGTAATTTCCCTTCATCTGCCTTCTGAGAGCTGATGCGTTTGTAACAATTTCAAATTCCTCCTCTTTGAGTTCTGCCATCCTCGTCTGGTGCTCTGCAAAGGAGTCTTAAATTAGGTTTCTCCCTGAGCGGGTCATCGCACATGAGATTTTCAGAAAAATCCACAGGAAAAACTCGTTTGGCTTAAGGCACGCAGGTTGTTACGGTTGTGGCTGGGGACCATTCATACATGATGAAAACACGCCCCCCCCAATGGGTACAAATAGAATCAGTAAGGGGAACAAAGAAGCGACTAACACTGTAGCAGACACATCCCGTATCCAGGGGCGAATTGCGAGGAAGGAGGCACACCGAGAGGCTTGGGAAGGGAAGGGCAGGGGAGCGGGCCTGAAAAGACCCGGGTGGGAAAGGCCGGCTTCAGCAGAGAACCTTGCGCAGAGGCAGAGGGGCCGGAAGGTGTCCGCCAGCTCAGCCTGCGAAGAAGACCGAGGGGCGTGCAGGGTGCGGTGTGGAGGGGGAGGGGTGGGAACCAGACCTGGAGGGACTGGCGGGGCCGCAGGTCCGGTGAGCTGCAATGAGGTGATGACGATGTCACCGATGTCACCTCAGGGAGGAGGCATGCATATTTTCCGTCCTGGGAGCTGCACCAGAAAAGCTGTGTTGTTGGGGGTGGGGGTTCACGGAGGGAACACCTGGCTCAGAAAATAATTAGGAAGTGAATGCAGTCCGTTCAGGTGACAGCTGGGGACCATGGCAACAGCTGGGGAACAATACAACATGTATCAGCTGAAGTTCTGTCACTTTACAGGCCTGACTACTAACTGCACTCCAGAAAGCGGCTTGGGAACCTCGGGAGGTTATAATTTTTTATCCTCGAGGACAGAAATTTCTAAAGAGTAAAAAACTTTCAGATGTCTTCCTAACTCTCCCTGTAGATCATTTTAAAAAGATCTCATTTTCTAATAGGCTATTTCTATCGGAAACACAGCCAGCGTGTCCTTAAGTATTCAACACATGAGTATCATAGTTCGTGATAAAAATGCAGGCCTTCCACTGGTTGGAGGGATTTCTCTTTTCCGAGCAGGAAGCAGGAAGTCTTGTTCTGATCACGTCGTCTTGTCTTCGAGGAAGAAGGCTCACGTGCGTGCTCTCCGAGGCCTCCGCACGGTGCTCGCGGTGTACTCAGCACGGCGCGGCTCAGTGAGACTCTCCTGCTGGGGGAGTCCGAGAGCCGCAATTCAAGTGACATTGATTGATTCGGTGCCGGTTACTGTGAAGAGACTATTTCACCCCATTCAGTTGTTCCGTTATTGCTAATTTAAGTGCTGATCCTTAACATTGTTCACAATTTAAACCTCAGTAAACCATCCCAAGCTTTCATTACGGAGCCCAACCTCAGGATTATAAAAGATGACTAATGTCATATGTTTCTTATTTAAATATTTGTTATGCGGATGGGCATTGAACTAAATCTATTTCTGCTATGACAATGTAGCAGGACCATCATTCCTCGGAAGTTTCAATTAAAAATCGGGAAGTGGACTGTTCAGCATTGGCTCAGGGCACAATAACCCTCTTATCAAATTAATTTAATCGTCAACATAAGTGAATGGAACATTAAATACGATGTTCAATATGCTATAATTCCTGTGTGAATACATCTTATGACTATAGATTTTCTAAAATGGTTAATTTTATATAATGAAATGTCACACTAGACAAAAACTTGTTTTCTTTCGTAACTTTAATTCTGGAGTAGGAGGGATCTCATTTCTCCTCTGATTGGTAAATGTATGTATATACCCATGTTTGTTTTAACTCTGTCTAAACGTGATTCTTTCTTGAATGAATAATTTGTTTTCACATCAGGGAAGAGTTGAGGTACAGTTTGAAAAAGCATAATCAACATTATACCACGTTAGTGTTAGAAAGGAAAGCACATCTCTTGGTTTCATAAGGGAATCCACTGACAGTAAAATTGGGCAAAAATCTTTTTGACTTGGCGGATACACAGAAAAGGTTGATTTCAACCAAAGG